>CM043120.1:41304653-41841302 GCA_023701765.1 Hylyphantes graminicola | reverse complement strand
GAACTATAATGACATATAAGAAAAGTTAAATATATTGTGCAATAACAAAAGAATTTGCACTTTTAGAATTAAATGCCAATAACATTCATTACAAAAAATGCATAAGATACCTAAACAACAAAAAAACCAATTTGAGAAATATAAGATTCAACATTAATTTAATACAATTCTTAAATTAAAAAGGCATACAAGTCAGTTTTATTTACATAATTTTTTTAAAATGATGAAAAAACACCGAAATCTGGAAAGCAAGCTCGTTTCGTCCTACTGGCAAGTTAAATCAGAGATAGAACACAAGGGCACTTAAAGATAGAGGGCGGAACCTTTTTTCCAACATCAATCAAGGTGTTCCTCTCTATATCACCACTGTGACCCAGTTTCCACGTCCTCGATAGCTCGCGGCTCCCTAATTTAAAGTTATCAATATTTGGACCTTCTAGCAAAGTACGTAAAGCTCTCAAAGCAACAAGGACTGACGTTATCTTGTGCACAGACAGATTGTCATAATTCCACATCCATCAAATTCGATCCCATTGAGAAAAGGGTGGTCCGATATCCACTCGTAATCAAAGTTCTCTAAAATAGCCCCGTTTTGAACAACATCCTTAATTTCCCTCGTGGATAAAATCCATCTCTAATACCTTCACTCAGGAGCATTCCTACCTTCCATACGTTCAATATTTGGTGCGCCCGCTTGGAAGAGGAGGCTTGTGACATATTTCCCTCCACTATTACACTCCATGAGAGAGTAGACCTCCCTTCGGCCCTGCAGCAATTATCGCTGCCCCATTGTCCAGATAATGAACGCACAATGGCCGTCCAACCATTAAAGAGAATAGTGAATGATGCGCCCATAGATATCAAAATGCAATTGACTTGGCGTCCACAATGAAGCATAATCCACAATGGCCTTATTGCCGCGAAAAGCACCAACATCACAGGTGTAAGACCAAGACGATCTTTGAGATTGATGTTCATGCTGGTGATAGCATTCCCGCCACTTCGCGAACTGCGCCATGCAGGGGTGTGTCTCCGGTTTCGTTGAGGCTGTCCTCGGCCACTCCAGCTTCCGTATGAGTTGCCTCACCCTGCAAAGCGCCCTGTTCAGCATCGAGAAGGAAAACTCATCCCATACGTGCTTCGGTTTAAATAACAACACGTATTCTTTCAACATAAACTAAGTCGCAAGAACAAGTACGACTACGAAAATTGGAAAGATTAGTTAGGAAACTAAAAAAAAATGAGTAAAATTACAGTTATTTTTAAAAAGTCATAGCAAAAAAAATCTAAGAGGCATGTCAAAAAAAAACAAAAACAATAACAATATGTTTGTTGGTTGTATACGCAAAGCTCCTTCGTATACGTATCATATATTTCAAGGCTCGTTGGTGCTTGTCAAGACCCCTTATAAACCGTCTCAAATAAGACTGACAAAAAACACCCACCCACAAACGCACACAATGACAGATCTGCCATCTATCGCGCGCCTCTCCATAATTAACGTTTCGTGAAAGGAGGGAATATCGCCTGAACTGTCCCCGTGGAACTGCACAATGACCCCACAGAACTTTTCGACCCAACAGATTTAACGAGCACTACCATATACGCGTGGTCTTCCACTACAATTACTCCATCGCGTGATCTTCCCGATCCGGAGATCGAGACCCTGACCACATGCTCATAGGTGCGGTTGCATTTTAGTTCGGCCAGAAGCCTCCCTACATTACCATGCCAATCTATAACGAGAAATAACATAGATTCACAGGCTGTCTCAAAAAGACTTATTGCGCCATCTGGTGTAATCTTTCGCATGAAGTGAAAAATCCAGCGGGCTATTTCGAATGCCGTAGCCCGTTCAGATTCCGAATAAATAATAAACATAAATGAGGTATATTCGCTTCCAAGTTTACGATTCTGCGTCCAAGCAATATTGTTTTCCAGATAAATACATAATAATATTTTAAACTTTTTAAAAATCCTCCTTCAACATGTTAGAATATTTAAAAAATAAAAAAAAAAAAATGGTGCAGAATACATACTGCCAAAAATCAAAAAATTGTAGAGAATTAAATTTGAAAAGCGAAAAAACAATCACAGGCAAACAGAACGAAAATCCCTGTAAATAGAATTCTAAAGATATAGAATCTAATAAGACTAAAACCAAGTTTGAGAACCTTGTTCAGACGTTACATTAGTAAAAACATAGTTTTGGCTTCTTATAAGAAAAATGAATAATGTACTATATAACACTTATAAAAATCCTATGCGGTTAAAAATAACAGTCCCGTAATAATAATGTTATAATCTTCGAACAAAAACAAATGGTAAAAGGAAATAGATCATTTAAATCTCAACTATAAAAATAGCATATAAATTATTAGAAGTTACGTGAAATGAATTCCAAAGTTTTTTTTTCCACAACTTATTATGTCGAAAAACACATATATTAAACAAGATGGATTTGTTACAAATCTGTCCACTTAGACAACCTCCCACACACAACATTTGTACGCTTCAACAGGAAACACACTATCACCTCAAAAAGAAATACCGCCAACAGGGCTTTAGCTTATTCTAATTCAAACATTTCTTAGCAAAAACCTAATACCTTTCTTAATCTTCTTTGCAGATATTATAATTAATCTGTGTCGTTTGCTAAGTTTTTTCGAACTTAGAAAACGTGATGATTTTTTTAATATAATATCCTCCTTTTGCATTCACTTAGTTGACATTGTCGAAAAATAAATTGTAAAATTGTTGCTTTTAAATAAAAGCAAAACTTGCATAAATTGTTTTAGCATCTTTCGCCCCAAAAATATAACAACGCATCAAAATAACTTTATTGTGCTATTACACAATCCAAATTGAATTTTTAACACAAAAATAAAATATTTTTCAAGTATTTTATTTTATTTTAAATATAGTTTCTCGTATTACAAATTTTAAAGTAAACTGCTAATTTTAAATTTTTTAATGAAATGTAGCCTAACTGATTTTTTTGCTTCAAAATGACGTATACCCACTTGTTTGTGAGATTTGCGGGGTTTCGTTCTGTGAAAGTGGGTGGACGGACAGGACAGACAGAACGATTATAAAAACCCTTCCACTTATTTACGTTATACAACGTATGGTGGAAGCTAAAAACAAGAATATCCGAAAACAAATTAAAAATAAATCTATGAGAACCAAAGTAAATATGTGTTTTTAACACTATATATTCAGGAGGGAAATAAAAACCAAATTATAATGGATTAATGCATTACAAAAAGTTTCAAAAATAAAGTATATTTAGACCTTTTTTTTTTATGGGATGGAATCCTCCAGCAAAATAAGAATAATTAAAAAAAAACTCCTTAAACCAAATATCTTCCATTTCGTAGGAATTCCTACATGGAATTATTGAAACACCGTGTTCTTCCTTCTACTTTTAACGGATGATATGATGCAAAAAATCTATGCATTAATTTCGGCTGAATTTACAAAAGTTTACAAAAAAATTTATAAATTTCGAACTCTTGAAACTAAAAATTGCTTACACCAATCACAGCGAACTGGTGTAAAACAAAAGGCTATGTCCACACTACAGAACAATAAAAACTGACAAGAAATGCGCGTGCCATGGAAATGCGTATACAATTGTTACCATTCCAGGTAGGTGCGCGTTATGCCTGTAACAAATTGTACATGAATTTCCATGCACACGCATTTCTCTGCAGTGTGACTAGCAAAACAACAGCATTGTCCTCGAAACCAACTGTCGCCGAAATGGCGCTCCACCTATAGCATTCTGATACATTCGGATGAAGCAGTTTTGAGATTCGTTTTTGGCACGGCATGATGATGAAGAGAGGGAGATATTTATCGGCAAGAAGATTTTGGTTTGAAGAATTATCTGGAAAAATGGGATACAAGCTTAGAAAAATAAAAGGAAAACACGCGAGATATAAGGTTTCCTGAAAAAATTGATTTGTCATTTATTGTTTTTTCACATTCTTAGATATCATTTCTTGCATCCATGAATTGAAGGCATGTGGCATAACCTAAGTAGATGATGATAAATGTAAAATATTCAATGCAAGAGTATTTTTTTTATTAAATACTAAAATAATCCACAAATAACAGAGAAACAGTAATGCATTATAAATATATCATATATTTTTGAACATTCAGAGCACTTTTATGATTTATGGAATATAAAATTAGTCCCTACCCCCCCCCCCCAAAAAAAAGTACCGAACACAATATATGTAAAAAAGTAAAAAAATATTTTTCTTAACAATATAATTATCTCATCTGCCAGTAATTTTCTGTCCAGTACCTTCTAATGCTTCATTTTCTCTAAAACAAACAAACAATCCTAGTGTTCACCTTTAAACGTAACTATCCAACAAAGTAAAGAAAAAACATTTTGTTGTCCCATTTACTTATCACATGAAGGTACAGGGGGTACTCCAGTATTTCTTGACAAACCGCTCTTAAGTCCCTGTTATTATGCTCACATAAAGATGAAGTTTTTTATAAATCTGTACCACCACTTGACACAAACCCCAAATAAAAACACATAAAAAAACAAAAACACTCAGAACATCTCCTTCTCACAAACCTCATTGACAATCGTACCCCAACCTCGGCCATTCCCCCATAACCCACACTCCCCACATGCCAAACCTCTTTGCCACACAACGGTATCCTTCCGTATACCCCAAACCCTTCAGCTCCTTCACATGTTTCGCTGTCATGGATGATCCCACATGTATGTGTTCATGGCAGGACAGAAGTACAATGGCTTCATCCTGTCCAGGCCCTGATAGTGCATGTCAGAAGATTGTCATTTCACACAGGCCGTTGGCCATTTTGGCCATGGTGTTTGCATTGAGGGGTGCAACTAGCAGTATGTCTGCCCAACTCTTAGCTCTATGGGAGGACAGGATCGGACATGATTTTCCAGGATGTCCACTCGTCTTCATCGAATAGACGTAACGTTGGTGGGCATTTCTCTTGTGGGAATGAAGTGAAAGGCGTTCTTGGTGGCGATGACCTATTTTAAGGGAAAGATAATTAGAGAAATGTGCTATAGGTTATTAGATACTTAAGGTACACTGCTCAAAACAATTAGGGGAGCACTTTACATACTTTTGTTAACCTTTTCAGTTTCAACTTTTTGTATTTCATTCTAAAAATCTAAAATATGTGAAATAAATTCATTATGTATCCAGAATGAAATGGTAAAAAACAAGCGGGAAAATACTAATTTTTTAACTAAAATTTAAGGGAAAAAAATTTGGAATCATAAATTATGAATAAATTATAACAATAATTTTTTCAAATTTTTATTTGCAAAAAAGAGGTAAATCAATTCTTTTAACATCTGAGAATGCAAGCGTGAAGAATTAAGGGAAAATTTATTTCATAAAATTTTTTGGGAGTGAATTTTATTTTACCGTATTTTCATAAAATTAAAAAACCATTATTTACTTCCTCAAAAGATATGATTCTTCCATCTAACAATAAATTAGTGCAAGCTCAATTTAGTGAGAAAAAATCGCAAGCTGGTGATTCCAAATGGAAACACTGGAGTTGAAAGGGTTTGAAGTATGTGCTCCCCTAATTGTTGTGAGCAGTGTAGTACTTATGGTAGACAATTGGATTTTCAATATTTTTTTAAGGAGTGTCAAGATTATTTTTAGGTAAAAAAAAAACATATTTCTTCCAAGTTTCTTTAGTATATTCCCTAGACATAAGTTTACAGTTTAAGTTGGAGGTATAATTTTCTTAATCATTTGAACAGTTTTTGTTCTAGCCTCATTAAAGTTTTTGGCAAAATAAACTGCAAAAAAAATTTATAAAATTGCCATATTTAAAAAAAATTGTGTATGTATGCAAAATTTTACATTTGCTTTTTTTTTCACATCTGAACAAAAGTATTTCCAAAGTTCTTCACTTGCTCATATTTAAAAAAAAATATGCTCGTAACATGTTCGAATACCATAAAAACAAATTGAAGAGCTTTAGTGGAAGAATGTGTCAAGTGACAAAAAGGTGAAAACTAGAAAATAAGCTTTAAAGTTTTGATTTGCACTTAAATTTATTAAATCAGCACTTGCAAACGTAAAATATATCTTCAACTAAGTTTATGAAAAAGGGGAAACTTGTTATCAGCAAAAGAGGGACTACACCTAAACCGACTTAATTTTGCAGTATACAAATGTTCTACGAGAAAAAGAGTAAATAGTTCTCATTTTCAAGTGCGAGAATCGAATAAAAAAAGGTATTTCACATTTAATAAACAATTTTATTTGTTATTTCAAGACATAAATTTATTATTTTATTACTTTAGCTTCAGTTAGAGTGCAATTTTAATTATTTTTTCCTTCGATTTTGACGTAACAGGGCGCATGAATATCAGGGTCAAAGGAGCAACCAATGAGATCAGGCCAAATTTCGGCGCCAACCGCGTTGTTTACGCAGTTTCCTCCGCGCAGTACTTTTCTCTGCTGCAAACTTAAGGTCGGTTTTTTTATGTGTTCATTGACTCTAAAATCGTAATTGTTTAAAAAATGTCACTTAGCATGCTTGTCCACTAAGCTCTTCAATTTTGAAGTGGCAGTACAAAATCTGTATCAAATAGATTAAAAAATTTCTTTTCAAAGGAAACTTTAATAATTTAACAGCTTAAATGTCGGTTGTAACAAAAATGATATACAGTAGAACCCCTCTTAACGAGGTTAACTGGGACCAAGAGCAAGCTGGTTAAACCGAAAACCGGTTAAGCTGGAGAAGATAAATTAAGATTTGGATATACATCTGATTATTTATATATTAATAATATTTGACTGATAAATAAATACCCAAATTAAGGTGATGTGTCATTTTATTCAATGTATGTAAGCATTACAAGTTATATACCATTAAAAAAAACGATAACAAATTGTGTTGAAGCGCAGAAATTTGCCACACAGTTTCGCTTTTTTTTTATCAGCATCATATGGATAAGAGATCAATGGCAAAACCAGTCAATTTTTAGCTAATATTTACATTTTAAACATGAAAAAAAAAATTCATACAGTTATATCAGAGATACAGTTAAACATAGTAAGGTTAAGAGGTAGCCTACTGTATTTTAGACAATAATGGAATGAACATACACCAAAATCGACCTTAAGTTTGCAGTATACAAATGTTCTACGAGAAAAAGGGTAAATAATTCCCATTTTTGAGTGCAAAAATCGAATACAAAAAGGTATTTTACATTCAATAAACAAATTTATTTGTTATTTCAAGACATAAATTTATTATTTTTATTAGTTTAGCTTCAGTTAGAGTGTTATTTTGATTATTTTTTCCCCTTCGATTTTGACATAACAGGGCGTCGAATATCAGGGTCTGAGGAGCAGCCAATAGGAGCACGCAAAATTTCGGCGCCAGCGGCGTTGTTTTCACAGATTCCTCCGCCTAGTACAGTTCTCTGCTGCAAACTTAAGGTTGGTTTTTGTATAGTTATTTATGGCCGTTCAAAATAACAGATTGCACATAAAAATAGCATAAGGTTTTTAACAAGTTAAAATTTTTAGACTTTTTTTTTAACATACTCCATTTTAAACTATTCCACATAATATATTTTCCTGATTGGAATATGCGTACTTAATTCCTAAGAGGCTATACCTTGATCTCAAAATGACGTCCATCAATAGCTTGTTTCAAGAAGAGTTTGAGGAGTTCCGGGAGTTTGATGCTGGCAACACTTCCTGTGCAACCAATCAGGAGGTGGCATTTTTCAACAGGTTCCATTTTTCAAGCCTTGTAAAAATAATTAGTGTGACTAAGCGGACGTGGGCTATACATGCGATCATTGCCCTTATAATGTTTAAAATTTATTAATAAGAGATACATTTAAGAATAACATATTATTTTATTTCTTTGTTTGACATTACTACATACATTTTCAAAACTTAATTTATAATTACTTTTTGATTCTGATGGCTTGTTTGTTTACTAATAAAAAACCTAATCTTACTACACAACTGTTGTTATTATTACGATAAAAAAACAAAATATTAAAATAAAACATCCATAATTTGAAAAACTCCAATGAAATTTACATAATATGTGATAAAATTAAAAATTACTTGTACATATTAAGATGGAGGAAGGGAGTAAATTAAAGTTTTTTTTTTCTTTCTGCAAACAGACAATAGATATATTTGTATTGAGGATATGCCACATTTAATGATTGCTTTGTACGCATCCACACTTAAATAATAGAAGATTTACTAATGCTTACGAAATAGTACACGATACAATATAGTACAGGAAATATCACAATTGAGTTTATTATCTTACTCTTTGTACAGTTATAAATAAGGAGAACCATCTGTATTTTAAAATACTGAAACACATTTTAGTCTTTTAAGGGAAGCATTTACTAATCTCAGAATAAAATTCAGTGGAATTGAAATTTACTTACTTTTTGTTTCATTAAAAAAATTTTTTTCAAGAAAGTAGGTAAACCAGGAAAAAATAATTAAAAGAATGTCAGATGAGAGGGAAATTTAGTGGAAACCTATACCAAAACTAAACAAAGTATAAACAAATACTAGAAGTAGAAGTACTTAGGTAAATTTGACAAATGGAAAAATAAACTGCACGTTTTTTTAAAAATATATTGATAAAATGATTAAAAAAAATAAGTAGAAAACATTTTGCATTAAGAGAGATTTAAAATCATTAACTTGAGTGGCATAGCAATCGTATGTTAATTTTTTTAAAATCATCAGCGACATTTGTTTATATCGCAGGCTTTATCTTAATAGCAATGGAAGTTGAAGTAGTTTTAACCTCTGTTTTAGCTTGTTTTTGTTTACTTTTTTTACCCTCGGACTTCTGCTTCAGATTCGTTTTGGGGTGATTTTTGTGAATTAGAAACGCCTTGTTTGTAAATTATGGGAAATTCAATGTATAAACCAGATTCCCCTCCACCTCGTGAAGTTTTCGAACCTAAATTTGACCCATTGCTGGGATTTCCGAATGGTCGAAAAATGAGAAGTGAGTTAAGGGCAATTCGCTTGTTTATTTTTAAAATATAATAGGGTTTTTTTTTTAATGTATTGTAAGTTTCATAAAAGTTAGTGAATGAAATCATAGTGTGCCGGGGAGCCCAGTCGGTTTGGCGTTTACCTTGCATGCAAAAGGTCCCAGTTTTGGTTGCAGGCATCGCCAAAATAACTGCCGACCTAGAAAAGGCCCGTTCAGGCAAAAATGTCCAACATATAATACCTGTGTAGAGGGAGTACACATTAAATATGCTTCAAAGTCCCAACGCTCAATATCAATACCGTGTTGCCCTTAAAGGTTGTGTTGGGTGCCTACTCATGTGACGGATCTTCACTTGACTGTGGTTCTGAATTATGACTCCCCTTGCCAAGACCCCTTGTGCGGCGCCAATAGCTACTATAGAGTGAGGATAATTCAAACTAACCTCCCCAGGTGTTAGGGAAAACCATGAATTTTCCCCGACCTGCACTCACAAGCAATATGCAGATTCTTTAAAGTTATTTATCACACCGTCATCAGCTGCGGATTCGCCTTGTGATGTAACGGAGTGATCGCATCAGCTAGCCAGGGCTCGTACGCCTCCTGAAATTTGTGTATTATCTCCTGATATTTTCAACCCTCTTCTGAAAAAATTGATAGCATGAATTTTTCTCCTTTCTCAGTCGATTTTCTCTCGTACTTTGTCAGGATGTCTACCGGTCGAATAAGTCATGAAATTAAAATAAAGGTCATGAAAATTTTTAAAAATTGCCAAAAAAGTGATTTTTCTCCCAAAAAAGGGAGTTGGCTTTTATACCAAAGCCTCAAATTCTCTTCATTCTCGGTCTAAGTCACTGGACAAATACAATACTAAACACATATATTCAAATTTTTTTTGACAATACCTCCTAAATTTACATCGCTATACTCCTGAAAATGTCCTTAGAATCCCCTGAATTTCACTATCATAGATACTAGATAGAGTACGAACCCTGGCTAGCAGTCGTTTATTGGTGTGATGTAATTTCTACATAAGGGCGTTTCTGCCATAGCGGGTCTTAAATCCTCTTGCCTGGTAATTTTTTTGTCAGAGCTTTGAAACCTTTTTGACCACCCTCTAGTTGAATTGCACTTTGCATTGGCACTGAATCTCAAATGCCGTGTTTATTATATACACTGCTCAAAACAATAAGGGGAGCACTTTGCGTACTCTTTTTAACCCTCTTAGTTTCAACATTTTTTTTTTATTTTAAAAATCTTAAAATTTGTGCTGTAGATTCATTATGTATCCAGGATGAAATGGTAAAAAACAGTCAAATGTTTTTATTTTTTTAAACTAAAATATAAGAGGGAAAAATTGGAATCATAACTTTTGAATAAATTATAACAATAATTTTATGAAAACTTTATTTGTTAAAACAGTTAAAATTAATTTTTGAACAGCTGCGAATGCAAGCCTAAAGAATTTAGGGTCAATATATTTTGTAAAATTTTTTGGGAGTTAATTTTATTTTGCCTTGTTTTCATATTTTAATTTATTTAAAACAAACATTATTTAATTCTTCAAAAGTAATGATTCTTCCATCTAAAGATAAATAAGTGCAAGCTCAATTTTGTGAAAAAAAATAGCAAGCTGATGGTTCCAAATGGAATCATGGGGGATGAAATGGTTTAAACCATGCATTCCCTTAATTGTTTTTAGCAGTGTATCTCCATAGTCATATTTACACTTAATTATATTTTTAATAAAGTTTAAGTTGCTGAAAAGAAAAGCAGTTAGCTTTAACTCTTCTTACATTTAACCTAATACCAGGAAATCATATGAATCCCCGTTTTTAGCTGTAAAGACTACTAAGGAAGAAATGGAATCTGCTGCCGTCCCACCAGAATACAGGGACTACTGCATCGATTATTACATGAAGTTTCTGGAATGTCGACAAAATAATTTCCCTTGGGTGTACAAGTGCAAGCATCAGGTTCACGATCATCATGATTGCCAATTTGAGGAGTAAGTTTTTTTTTATGTGTGTGCATGTAGGTATTAAATTTCTAGCTTAACCTTTTTTAAGTCTTAGAGCAAGGGTTCCCAACTAATGCTCTAGACCAGGGGTTCCCAACCGGTGGTACGCGTACCACTGGTGGTACGCGGGAGTATTTCAGGTGGTACGCGTGAGTGACGTGAGCTACATAATGCTATTAACAGCTTCTGTACGCATGAGCAGTAGCAAACATATTATTCATTATTAAAAACATTAACTTCTGGATTGTATGTATAACCTAGTACTACCCTTTGATCTTCTGGAAAGCTCTGCTATTTGTGATGTCATTTGTTACAAGTTACATGTGTGAGAGTTGATTTTCTGAACTCTTGTACACAAAAAAATAAACATAGAAGCAGAATAATGAGAACTTAAAAGTGAATATATATAAGTTCCACTGCCGATCCGGCGGCGTAGTGGTTAAGGCATTGGCCTCTGGAGCTGCTGGATCCGGGTTCGAATCCTGTTGAGGCATGGATGTTGGTGTTTGTCGAGTATATGCGGAGTACGTGCTCGTAAAAACATTTGGCGACTGGCGTTCGATTTTTAGGTAGCCACTTTCGATGTAATAGTCTCCAAGTGGCGACCGCTAATCTAGAGCTTCATTCCCAATGGGTGGTACGCGGGAACATTTCAGGTGGAATGCGTGAGTGATGTGAGCAACATGACGCTTTAAATAGCTTCTGTAAGAGCACACAAATATCTTACTCATTATTTTAAACATTAACATTATATTAAAGAGGACATCTTTAATTAACATCTGGATCAGGTTTTGCCGACTTTGTTCTTATAAACAAAATTTAGCTCATTTAATATTGCTGTTCCAAGTAGATTTATACAGTAAATATGACATTTATTTGAACACCTAAAATCAAACCTAAGACTGCAACATACCAAATTGGCTATTTTATTGAATTTCTTCTAAGGGAATAAATAAAGGTAATTAAAAAATGTGCTATTTTATTTTTCCAATTAAAAGCCGAAGCTTATTTCTGATCATTTGTTTAATGCTATGTTGCATATTAATTATAACCTTTTTCCCCCTAGTTTAACTATTAGGATGAAAGAATATGAAAGAGAAAGACGACTTGAAGAACTGCAGAAAAAGAAATCATCAGAAATGTATTCGTAATATGTTTTAGAGTTTTACACACATAAGTATCAAATATCAGAAATTGTAGTTAAACCATAATAAAGGTGTTTGTTTTGAGTATAGTATAGGCTTTATGGGACCTCATTAAAATATGTACACACAGTTCCACATTGAATTACATTTAATATAGGTCTTTATAACAGGGTTCATATCTATGATAGTGAAATTCAGTAGGACATTAATGTAAATTCAGGAGGCAATGAAGGATAAAATTGAATATCTAAAGGCCATATCACACGAGCAGTTTTCACCAACCCAACTGCCAACACCAACTTCTTTCCCCCCATTGCTCCAAACCTGATTGGTAGAATTGCTGCGTGCTATGACGTAGGCGTTGGCCCTAAGTTGGGGCAACTCTGTCGTTTCATCGCGACAGAGTTGGCCAACTTTTCCCCAACAACCAATCAAGAGAATTGGTGACTGACGTTACACTGACGTCATTGTTCTGTTTTGGTTGAAGCCAAATCTTCATTGCGCCAAGTTGTTGTTTATTTATTTACAAGTACGATATTTTGATTTTCAATATATTTTTTCGATGCAAATATGTTGAAAAGTTTTTTTTTTTAAAAAAATTGTTACTTAGAGCCAATTCCACACAAGAATGATTTATATATCTCAGGGAAAAAAATCATTTAGCACAGCTTTTAGTTCGATTTTAAGCATAAGAAATTAGCTATTTTTATGGATTTTCTTTCGTAAATGCAATAACTTTTTATAGCATTTGCTATATATAAAGTAGATGGGTAAAATCGCCCCTTTTGTTCTAAACATGAAGGCTAAACTTTATATCAGCTTTAATTTAAAATTTGTAAAAAAAAAAAAATATTTGCAACTTTAAGAAAAATTCCAACAATTTATAGCCTTCAAAATATATCTACGCAAGTGTGTTAATTTAACAATCTAAATGGAAGAATTAAAATTTTCAACCTCTTATTGTTGATTTGTATTTTTACAGAATAACGATTTTAATAGAATGTAATCATCAATGAATTCTGATATATAGTGACAAATTGAGATTGACTGGTAAAATTCTTTTTTAAAGTGAGCAATCTTTATAAAATTGTAACATTTTTTTACATATTTTTCACAATTGTTTTCCTTTTTAATGTCACCACTAAAGGATTATATGTAAAAGAAAAGAAAAAGATTCCATAACCAAACCCAAAGACCAATATTTTTTTTATAACGTATACATCAATGGATCATATCCATCACTAAACAATAGTGTGAAAGAAAAAATAAATAATGATTTTAAGATAAATCCTACAAGTGTGATAAAATATTACTCAAATCAATCCGAAGGTCCGATTTTTTATAAATTGTCGCCTACTGTAGAGATACCGTTTTAGTCATGACAGTCGGAAAAGAGAAATCTTCCCCTACTTTGGCAACCCCTTGACAAGTTTTTGGGGGCCGATATTGGGGGGAGGAAGTTGGGTTGGTGGTTGGCGTTGTTGAAAAACCGCTCGTGTGATACGGCCTTTAGTTTATTATTGTATTAGTCTAGGGAATTCACTGCAAAAAATCTTCTATAAAGAGATATGCAGTGCATTATTGGCGAGGTATCCCAAGATACACCGCTCTAGCCTGCTTCTTTTGTGCCTTACTGCGCACATACATGGACCACTCTATTATCTTTCCTATCTCTATGGGAAAAGCTGTTCATGTTAATTTTTTCAGGAGAGGGGAAAAAAATATCGGGAGATGACAAATTGCCGGAGTTATAAGGGCCCTAGACTAAAAAAAAATTCTGGAGAATTTCAGGAGGTTTACAAACCCTGTTTTAAAAATAAGTTTGTAAGCTGCTGTACAACCAGGACTTAAAAATCATCGCAGGGTAGTAACAGAACCTAGAAATCAGGGAATTCTCAGGGAACTTTCTAATTCTGGAAATATCAGGGAATTCTCATGGATTTTTTTTTCCATTTTGGATTATTTAAACAGCACGTTTAGGTTCTTATGATCACTACTAACAGACACTTCATAAAAAAAATATTCTGGTTGATCCGATTTTTTTGAAGGAAGGATCACTCTCTCACGAATCATGTTATAACATTCTTATCTGATCACATGATTCGTATTAACTCGGATTTTCGGAAATGTAGAAAAGTTAGGTAGGCTAACCCATAATCAGGAAAATCTTAATTCCCACGATGTCTGGATTAACTTTTCTGTACTGCATTGAATTGTGTGTATTGCATGTTTTGTTTTCTAGGTAATTGTAAAATCAGGGAATTTTTTGTGAAAGTATTGGGGAAATCATGGAAATATCAACAAAAAAAAATCTAGGATTTTGTAACCACCCTGCATCAGTTAAAGGTAAAATAAAAATAATAAAACTGACAATTAACTGCTGGAGTTTATATATTTCTGATTCCCAAAATTTTAAAAGAAAAAAAACCCGAATGTCTTCAAACACACAGCATAAATTCAATCCACAATCATCTTTCAACTGAAACTGTTATTAGCAACCAATAGTTGTTTTTTTTTTTTTTTTGAAAAAAGGTTACTTTAATTTTTTTTGAACAAATTCAAATCCTCCCAAGATATTTTAAAATGTTTATAGGTGATTTGTAGGCTTATAATGTCTGGAGTCTATTGCTTTTAAAATGTTATCATTATGCTATTAAAATAAAAAAAATTTAATACAAAGCTTGTAATTTAAATGATAAAACCCTACTATAAATGACAGAACAAATCAATCACGCAACTATCTTTCTAATTGAGAAATTTATTTAATCACTGTGGACCCCTTCTGAAATATACAACAATTCCAAGTAACATTGCCAAAGTAGTCATAATATACAAATCCCAGTCGGGTCCTAATATCTTATTCATGTTGACAGCGGGCAGGAGAGCATCATAGTTCATCTACAAAGGAAAAAATATAGTATTAAATCTTATTAAACAGGAGCTATTTCTTTTAAACATCAGATTGGTCACTAAAAGAAAGGTTAAGGAAAAATCCACATTTTGCATAGTGTATACTTGGCCGAGGGATGCATCAATCGTTGCAGATGAGATGTCATTTCTGAGAAAAATAGGAAGCACGTCGCTAAATGAATAAATTTTTTCAGAAACCCAATAAGTCACAATTTTATAAATATGAGTTTTCGATGTTAATCCAGTGATTTGCACAGCCATGGGGACGTACATAAATTACATCACGCAAAATTTTGACTTTTTTGACCCCTCTCTCCCCTTATGCAACACTGCATCACGTTTGATCGAAACCATCGGAATGCTGAAAAGTAGCTAATGTTGTAAATAAATATTTTTGTGTATCAATATTTCATTTCGCAACCAAATGGACCTTGAAAAAAATCACCCTAGTATGGGATTTATATGTTAGATTTATAAAAGCTTTCGTAATAATGCATACATTAAATCAAATCGATTGTTGCCAATATGTCGTGGATGAGTTATAGTTCAGTTAGCTGTGATCTTGGGTCCAAACATACACTGCTCAAAACAATAAGGGGAACACTTTTTGATTCCAACTTTAACTTCACTCCCAACTTTTTAATTTTTGTCCTTTAAATCTGAAATTTGTTAAATAGGTTCACTATGCATTCGAAATGAAATAGTAAAAAACAGGAGAAAAAATCTTAAGTTTTTAATACTTAAAGGGGGGAAATGGAATAATAACTTTTTAATAAATTATAACAATAATTTTTCAAAACTTTTTTTTGTTAAAAATAGTTGAAATATATTTTTAAACATTCTTAGGGTCAATTTATTTTCTAAAACTGTTTTAAAGTTAAATTTATTTTACCATATTTTTCATATTTTCATTAATATTAAAAAAATATTAAATTCTTCAAAATACGTTATTCTTCCATATAATGATGTATCTAACGACACATAAGTTGCGAATTTAACTAAGTCAGAAAAAAATCACAAGCTGATGATTCCAATGGAATCATTGGGAGCGAAAGGGTTTAAAACATGTGCTCCCCTAATTGTTTTGAGCAGTGTAGTTTTTGATCTCTTGATCATGTTGATTTCATTAAATTTTATGCCATCCATCAAAAAATACCCAGGTTAAAAAGGCTGTTGAATCTGTTCAATGTCATAATTACATTGTGGCAAAGGCACACAACCATTAACCCAGTCAAGCTCTTATGTTAGTCCAATCGAATAAGGCTTAGTAAAACTTTAAATATTCAATTTTTTTGCTTTTCTTCTATCCAAATAACGTACATACAATTGTTTAAGGATTCATCTATAGCTTTAGAGTTACGCTTGATTTTGTATGAAATCAAAAGAACACTTTTGCAAAGCTAAGATACAATGCGCTTGGTTAAACTACATTTTAATGGTATAGCACTAGAATTACCCTGACATTATTTACAAGCTGCTTATTTAAATAATTCAAATTAACTTTTTAAAAATCGTACTTCAGTGATATGTTGCCAGCTATAAATAAATCCAAGTTTTGCAAGAGCCAGTGCAACAGGAACTTGAGCATCTGAATTTGTTTCAGCAGCCAAGTCATAGTAACGTTTTGCCAGATGTATGTCCTGAAAGAGAGAGTAAACTATTTTTTAACAATGAATAATCACACTTTTTTTTTTAAAGTATAAGTAAATAACAAATTGTATTCTTTGTAAACTTTACTGCTAGTAAAATATGAATTGGTGGAAATAACCCTTAAAACTAGAGCCCTTAACCCTTTCATTCCCAGTGATGCCATTTGGCATCATCACTTTCAATATTTTTTTTCTAAATGTTTATGCCCGTTATGACATCCAAACACACATTATTTGATTCTTCACTCTGTTCTATAAGGCAATATTTTACATTAATCTCAATAGAAATCAGAACTACTATTATTTTTATTCAGAAAATAGCTAACAAGCGTTTCACCTGATTTTTGAAAAGTTCACTTCAGTTCCTCATATTTAAAGCACAATTTAAACTATTTCGGTTAAAATAATAATTAATTTTTTGATAATATGGTCAGATACTTTAAAATATATTACTCGAAGGGTTTTTAGGTAATATATATATATTTTTATTTTGTTGTTTTCCACAGTTAAAAATTTTTGGCATTATTTCAAAAACCATATAAAAAATTAAAATGATTTTTTTTCTTATGAAAATCTTATATTTGACCTAAAATAAGCTTATTTTGTGAATATCAGATGTTTCTGTAGTGTAGTAAATTTTTGGGACTGAAAGGGTTAAAACTAGGGTAGACAGACCAGTGAATGAACAGGGCTCCAGTGAATGAACAGTTGGTAAATACATTTAAAAAGCGAGAATTGAAAATCATTCCACTGGATGGATTGGCAATACTGACTTCCTCTCATCTAGTAGGAAGCTATCTGACATCTGATTGGTTGTTCTGGTCATTAATTAAAATCTAACATGTTTACTGACTGGACATTTTTGTGTGTTCATTCACTGGTAAAAGCACTATTCATTTACTTGGCTTTTGTAACACTTTTTATTTGGACCCCCAAAAGACCCAAAGCAATGCAATATAAAGTCACCGCCTTTTTTTTGTAGAATTTACATATAATGACAGATGTGTTCACATTTTCATAAACCTAAAAGCTATATTTTCTTAAAATGTATGAACTTCTTAAAAAAATTGTGCTTAAGCGTTCATTCACTGGTTAGTCTACCCTATAACAGCATACAAGCAAAACAATTTTGAGAAGTGTTCCTCCTTGTTGACTTAGGTAATTTTATTTAATTCATAAACCTCTGAAGGAAAAAGAAACTATTACCCTTCAGTATGCACAATGCTTTACTGATACATTATGAACACTTTATATAAAAACTTGTTACTACAGGTAGTTATTTTACATCAGATTGCAGAGAGAATTTTACAATCCGATAATTATACCATGGTTTTAAAAATAGTTACAATTTATTTTATTCAGCAATTGTATTTATCTACAATGTATTATCTTCACCATCCCAACTTTTCCCCTCATAATTTAAATCCAAATTTGTAAAACAATTATGCAAACATTCAGTTAAATTACCAAATAAATTTCCCATCTGAAAACCATAATAATCAAGCCAGAAATCATTTACCTTCTGAGAGATGCACAATTTAGTTAAAGTGTGATCTTATTTTCTCTAAAGAATAAAAATTTAATTTCAACCATAAATCAAATTTCTCAAAATTGTTTAAAATTTTATTTCTTCAGCAGATAGGTGATTATAAGTGACTGCTCCATACTTAAATTTTTCAAATTTAATTTTTTTTTTTAAATGCATCAATTTTTTAAAAATATACGTGTTGCTGGAAAACCTTATTGTCAGGTGACAGTTTAATATCGTCACTTAAGTTCCCACACGTGCTATCTCACTTTGCACAACGGATCAGATTTACTGTACGGTAACCCTCGGCACAATTTTTTTCGGATTTGGCAACAAACATTTTTTTTGCGGCAACCTGTCTGACTTCGACTCATGATTAGAATCCTTTCACTTCGCAACGATGACGTTTTCCGGCAACCCTATCTGACCATTATTTATTACGCAGCATAGAGAGCGTGACGACAAAAGTCTTCAGAATACGGACTTTTGACGCGATTTTGGAAAGTTCGCCGAGGGATACAGTAAATCTGATCCGTTGTGCAAAGTGAGATAGCACATGCGGGAACTTAAGTGACAATATTTTTGTATACATCAGGGTTGGAAAAAAACATGTTTTTTTTTTAAAACATGTTTTTTTTGTTTTAAACATGTTTTTTTTGTTTAAAACGTTTTTTTTAAACTATTGAATTTTGGTTATTGAACAAGTTATACGGGTTTAAAAAAACATTCTTTTTGCGTTTTGGTCTTTTATATATACTTCCATCCCAAATAATTCTTACATCTTTGTCGAAGAATAATAGAATACAAGAAATCCTTCGATTATAGCTGGCGATTCGGTGTATTTCTTTGATTAAATCAGATGAGCTAATAGAAGAATTTATAGACTAATAATGTAATAGTTAATGTTTGGTATTTTAATTAACTAAAATTATGTACCACATTGATAATTAGCATAAATCTCACAAATAGGTTCGATAATAAATACTTCCGATTCAGAACTGAAGTGAAATGGTTATTATGAATGGCTATGTTATGAATACAATAAGTTATTGTTTCAAGCTAATTTTATTTCAATCATACAAAAAACAGGAACATATAGGATGCATTTTCCCCCATTTCATTTTACTTAACCATTTAACTACAATTAGGCAATTTTATAAGACTTCATTTTACACACATTAATCTCGCATCCATCATATTTTCCTTCTCCTTGCAGTAAAAAAAATAAACTGTTTCAAACATGTTTTTTATCACTATATTTTAAACATGTTTAAAACAATTGTTTTAAACAAAATGTTTTAAACATAACAACCCTGGTATATATGATGGTTAAAGGCTTACCCTTTTCATTCCCAGCCCTTGCTCATGCATGTAGCCCAAATTAAACATGGCCTGAGCATTGTGCTGCTGTTCAGAAGCTATCTTGTACTGGCTTGCAGCCGTTTCGTAGTCCACTTCCGTTCCATATCCGTAGTAGTGGTAGTCTCCTACTTTCACCCTTGCCACTGAGTAACCTAGGAAGAAGAATATATATAAGTTAATATGGTAGACTAACCAGTGAATGAATGTTTAAGGCGCTGTGCTCGCCAGTGAATAAGCACCAGGACAACCAACCATATGTCAGATAGCTTCCTACTAGATGGGAGGAAGTCAGTGTTGCAAATCCATCTAGTGGAATGATTTTCAATCCTTATTTTTTAAATATATTTACCAAACGTTCATTTACTGGGGCCTGTTCACTCACTGGTCAGTCTACCCTAGTTACTTTTGATCTAAGGGTGTGGGTGAATTATCCTTACACCAGAGCTACACATGAGCTATTGGCAACAGTCGTTTTAATTTAGAACCACAGTCAAGTAACAGACCAACACTTGAGTAGGCACATAATACCACATTTTAACCCTCTAATGCATGAATTATTTTTCGTCCTGAAAAAATATACATGAATCTTTAATACTCATACATTATGGGGAAAATATTGAAAAAAATTTAACTGCATTAGAATTTAAATAATTTCAATTTTTAAAATTTTTGCCATATGGCAAAAACCAACTACAAAATTCCAATTTTGTTAATATGACTAGAAAACTACTAAATATATTTCAAAATAACCCTCTTTAACTATAATTAATTTTTCAAAACCATTCATTTGTATTTACTCAATATTATATAACTTTGAATACTGCCAAAAACGTAATTTCACAACAGTTAACAACCTCACTCTTTAATTTTGAATACACTTTTACTACTGTCATCTATGAGGATTATTAGTAACTAAAACTTCAAAGTGGAATGTAAGAGATAAAAAAACCACAAATTTGTCGCGAGGGAGCTCTACTTTAATAGAATAAAGCGGATTATGCTACTTGTTGGCAATGTTATATTATGTTTAAACAGCAACAGTTTGCATTAGAGGGTTAAAGGTGACATTGCGCAATGCATCAGGACTTTGAAGCATATTTAACGTGTACTCCCAGCTCCCTCAACATAGTTGAATTTGCATGCTCGAATTTGCATGCAAGCCGAGCACCTTACCTACTGAACTCCCAGGCGCCAACATTTAATCTAAGACAAAAAGCTTAAACATTATACAAAAAACTAAACTCCCCGGCACAACAGCACGTTAGTGGGCCAAGGCCTACTGTGCCCTTTCCAGCTTACATGACCAAGGACTCTGGGATGCTAGGCATATGTCCCAGTGGCCAGCCTCATTTCGAACCCCCAGGGTTCAGTTCCCAAGCTTGCTTGGTACTCATTTTATCGACCCACTTAAGAGATGAAAGGCTGAGTCAACCTCTCCCAATCCGGGATTCTATCCCTGGATCTGCGGCGTGGCAATGCGAGGCACTACCACTAAGCTACTGGGCCTCTAAACATTATACAAAGCATATTTTTCCCCTCTAAATAACAGTGGATATTCATACACTTAATAGCAGCAATCCAAATTAATTGCTAATATAAAGAGAAAGTTTATATGAAGAGTTAGTTGCAGAACTCACAATCTCCAAAGCATAACTAAGATATAGGGACCATCCTGTTCATTGGCGACTTTGTACAATTAAGTTTACAATCATAAAAAGTTGCCAATGAATGGACAGGGCCCTATATCTTAGTCATACTTTAGGGAATGAGAGTTTGCATCTAAACCCTCCAGATAAGTTGTGCTTAAGAAACATTATAAAATCCAACAACTTATAGCAAATTAATGGGAAATTTCTTAAATTGAATACTATACAAATAATATATATAGTAAATAAAATTCAGCATACCAGTATCATAATATTCTTCTGTAAAAAAAAAATTATAATATACTTAACCTAGGTAAAAAAAGCTAAAATAAAAGTTACTTGATACTTAGTCTATAAAAAAGAAAGATTGGTAAAGGAAAATACGAAATACAGTAAAACTTCTACAACAGACCACCTCTATTAAGCGACCACCTCCGCAAACGGGCAATTTTTCAAGGCACCGATTTTCCCCCCTATACGCTTAATGTTAAAAATACCTCTCGAACGGACCAGACCAACCTCCAGTTACGACCACATTACTGGTCTCATCCGGGGGTCACTTTTCCAAAAAGTAAATCTTGCTTTCCTGACGCTACTGGTCATTGTTTGCCCTTTATGTCCTTTGAATTACCTTCATCCATATTATAGCGTGGAAGAGTTAACCAGCCTGAATAGTTGGAACAAATTCAGCCCTCTCCCTCTCTCCCCTGTTTCCTGTTAAAAAGAATCATTTCCAAATACCCATCCACGAAATGGCCGAGTTGTCAATAGGAAGCTTCTTTCACTTAAAACAATTGCAAGGTAGGGCCATCCATTATGTACGTTGACATATCTAGCCAAAGTAACGATTGGACACGCCCTTCCAAAAACAAATCACTAGGGTTGTCAATTGTCACACAAGCAAGGGGATAACGCCGATGGCAAGGAGGAAACTCACAGAATGAAGGAATACAGTGAATGTAAAATTCGTTAAACATAAAAGACGTCTCAATAAATGGTCTTTTTACATAACTTAAAAACAATTTGAAATATGAGGTACTTTCCGAAAAATCAAAAAAAAAAAAAGATATTTCTTCTTATTTTAAAGGATTGTAACTTAAATGTGTATTATAAAAATAGGATCTTGTTTTGGGATATAATTAAAATAACTAAATAAAATGATGAAAATTGTATATATTTCTTAATTTTTACTACAAAACCATTGTTTATGAAATTGATTTGAATATTTAAGCAGCTCATTGATGAAACTCAGACATGGTACAAGCTGAAGAAAAAAAAAGCTGAAACTTTTTTCCCTTATAGAAATTACGATAGCAAAAATATTTCAATTTGCGAACGATGAATTTTTGTAATAATAAAACAAGTAGTTAATTTTTATAACCAAAATAAGTTGTTAACAACAAGATAATTGGCTTAACTATATAGTTACTAATCAGATAAAATATAAGAACAATTTAATTAATACGTAAAAATAATTAAACTTACTATATATGTAATAAGCAGCAATTAAATTTATTCCAATGAAATTTATTCTGAATGTTAACTTCAAATTAAAATGTTTGCACCAAATTAAAATAAATATTTTTTTTCATGAAATATAAATTTTGTGGATTAAATAATATTCTTCACACATCTTTAGTTGAAATCTGGAAAAATCGTGAAACTATCCCGAAACTCCGGCGATCGTAACTCCACCGAAACTCTGGCGATGGTAACTCCGCGAAAATCCGGCGATCGTAACATCGCGAAACTCCGGCGACCATAACATCGCGAAACTCCGGCGACCGTAACATCGAGAAACTCGGTCGATCGTAACATCGCGAAACTCCGGCGATCATAACATCGCGCTACGAAGTCGATCCTACTATCCTGAAACTCCGGCGATCATAACATCACGAAACTGCGGCGATCGTAACATCACGAAACTGCGGCGATAGTAACATCGCGAAACTCCGGCGATCATAACATCGCGCTACGAAGTCGATCCTACTATCCTGAAACTCCGGCGATCATAACATCACGAAACTGCGGCGATCGTAACATCACGAAACTGCGGCGATCGTAACATCACGAAACTGCGGCGATCGTAACATCACGAAACTGGGGCGATCGTAACATCACGAAACTGCGGTGATCGAACATCACGAAACTCTGGCGATCATAACATCGCGCTACGAAGTCGATCCTACTATCCTGAAACTCCGGCAATCGTAACATTACAAAACTCCAGCGATCGTAACATCACAAAACTTCGGCGACCGTAACATCGCGGAACTCCGGCGATCGTTACATCGCGGAACTCCGGGGATCTTAACATCGAGACGGCGGGCAAGCGAATGCTTTTTCTTTCCTTCAGAGTTCCGACGCTACGCCTCCCCAATACCCCTATATATACACACACAAATTTTAATGCAAATTTGCATCGATCTCAGGGATGATAAATTTCCGAGTAAAAAAGCGGATTTCCGCGTTTCCGCGGAAATGTACCATGTCTGGCAAACTTCACAAAGAGACCACCCTCCCTCAACGACTGATTTTCCTCAGAACGGAGGGTGGTCGCTCCCGAGAAGTTTTACTGTACTATAACATTTAATGAACAAAACAGAACCATAAGATTTATACAGAGAGTAAAAGTATTTTCATTGATATAATTGTCTCAAAAAGTCAACAAATCAATACCTTTTGAACAAACAAAAACAGGGAATAATTTTACACATGGTTACTTAAATAAGAGTATGAAAAATATCTTACAAAATTAAACGGTAAAAATCAGTGTGCTCGAAAATTCCATTGAAATTAAGTTATAATGAACATCGATTACCTTGTGACGCCGCTCTACTCCAGTACATTAGAGCTCTGTAATAGCTCTCGTTCTTTAGAGCAACATCAGCATCTCCTATGGGAAATTTTGATAATATAATATGGTTAGAAATTGACTAAGGTGGCTTTTAGTCTAGAACACATGATCAATAATTAAAAGAATTACATTTGGACCATTTAATAAATTTTTATTGAAATTTTAAAATACTAATATAAAAAATAGGCTTAATTTAGAAATCAATAAAATTCCATTTTACATATTTTTGGAGAGATTTTTGGTATTCCGAGATAAGCAGCAAAAGACTGAATGAGGCTCATTGAAAATGCACTTGAACATAGTTTATGCAATTACTTTTAATATAAATTAATATTTAAAATAGATTGACAGGAATTATTGACTTAGTTAACATCCATTTTCAATTAATACAATATCCAACCATCTAACTAATTCAAAGTACTTTCTAGTTTAGCAGTTTTAAAATTGTGAACATTTATAACTGTCCCAGCATAAGCTACATGCACCGATACTTTGCAACTACCAAAATATTTTACACGTCTACAGGAAAAAACCTAGAGGTGTGTAACACTACCAGAAAGGTAAATACCGGTTGTTACCATGGTATTTACCGGGATACAGTAAAAAATATGCCAACCCTGAACACTACAGGACTTTCAATTACTACTAAATAAATCAATACATGTAAAGATAATTATAACTAACCCTATAATTTAATTTCAATAGTTTTAAAACCTAAAAAATTTTTATGGCAGCTACCTACCATTTGCGCAAGTGCGGATTTTTCTAAAACCTTATTTATATTATGACGTCTGACAAGTAATAGGAACTTGTGTACCAAATTAGAAGGGGCAACTCTCTTATACCCTGTCTAGCCTGAATGCAAGCTTCAAAAACGCTTTCTTCTCCCATCCCTTTGCTTAGTTTTCTAGGAAACAGGGGGGGCGTCGTTTCACAAAACCTAACGAGTTTGAGGTTCTGTTGTAAGGTTGACACTTCAAACCCAACTTGGGTGGGGAAAAATACGTTTAAGCCGTTTCGAAGCAAACCACATGCCGGGTGGGGGAGGAAAATGCTTTTGAAGCTTGCATTCAGGCTAGACAGGGTATAATACCAGGTATAGAGTGATCTCAGACCAACAGATGGACCGAGAGACCTCAAGTCAGACCAACAGACGTTCAAAAACCACTTTTTTAGAATCGGCACCCTCCAAAACGTGTTGAAAACACAAAAATCTCCGTACCGGATTTTTGACCACCTTCCCTACTTTCATTTCCTTATATTTGAGATAATTAAATGATAGATAGTTAAATTTGATAGATAATTGAAAATAATATAATCTACTAATAACTGCAAGACAATCTTACCCCTGTCTAAAAGGTAAGCTGCATTGCTTTGTGCCACTTCATATCCTAGTTCAGCTAAAACCAGGTACTTTACTAAAGCTTCATTGACTCGGCCTTCCTTGTAGTCGTTGTAAGCTTGCATCAAGTTGGAGCCCCAACGTCCACGTTCGGCAACATTCTTAAATAACTATAAAAAAGATTTCAACAAAATCACGTATAAAACTGCAAATAAAGACAGGAAGAAAGGTTATATACAAAATTTGATCAGTCACTATGTACTAAAATTATAAAAAAAAAAGAAAAAAATCTTGGGTTATTGCTAGGAGTTCAAAAAGCAATGTATAAAACATAAATAAAAAATTTCTTAAAATGGCAGACAGATGATTTTGGGATATAAACTAACTCCAGTCTTCAGTGCATAAAAACAATGAATGACAGCTGTAAGCCTTTTTAGGAACTTGATATTTGTGTTTTATACTTTGCACTTTAAACTCCTATATATTAAAAAAGCTTCTGGTTCTCCCTGAAAAATTTTAGCCAACATATTTCTGTTTGATATAAATTCAAGAAAGTATAGCTTTAGATTAACTTTAAAAGAGTAGCTGGAAGTCAACAGTACATCAAAGCATTGGTCAAAACCATTTGAAGCTCCTCTTCTTCTTATAACTAATAAAAAAAACTTTTATTCCATAATATAGTATTTATAAAAATTAAAATAGTTTTAAAATTTCCCTAAATTAACTATTTTTTAATCATAAATATTGTTGAAAATATTGCAAATACTGATGAAGCATTTCTAATGCTAAAAAGCTATAGGCGAGATTGAAAAAATTGACGTATAAAGTATTTTCCACGCATAAATTTGGCTATTATAAAATACTAGCAGTATGGTCCCGCCTTATTGGGAACCCGTTAACTTCGCATTACTTCCTTTTAGAGGCATGCTTACTTGTGAAAATACACTCAAAATCAAAACAAAATTCGTGTTGGCGCATGCACACTTAAAAAAGCAAACACTAATAGCGGATGAAGCAGCCTTCGGGCGAGCGCATATCTCAACCAAACACAATCAATCAAACTAATAGAGGATGGCGTCAAGCCCCGGTCCATGTATTTTCAAGCCCTGTTATGGTCCCGCAATTCCACATGGATGACGTTTTTTGAAACTAATTATATTAATTAAAAATCACAATCAAATATGAAAAAACTAAGCCTCGGGTGCACACGTAGGTATTAAGAAATCTATATTAAAAATTTCGAATTTTTTTTAGAGCAGTCAAAGTAGGTCTTTTGCGATCCACAGACATACACACAGACAGACTCTTTTATTATTATAGATTATGCACATTAAATTTTAAAACAAAAAAGTCTTTAAATTGTATGAATTCATGAATAGTTGTTAACACTTAAAAATTAAAATCTGTACTAAACCAACTCACTTCAACAGCTGTACTGCAAGATCGTACTGTCCCTGTTCCAGTGGCATGCATCTGAGCTAGACTGTAAAATGCCAGTACATGGCCCGATTGAGAAGCCATCGAGTAGTACTTTATTGCCATCTTGTAATCTGTTTGGATGCCTAAGCCATCTGAAGTTTTAGAAAAAGTAATAAGATTAGAATTTTGTCTCAAAATATATACAAGGATAATTCTATTCAACGGTAGTGTAAGTCCTATTTAAGAGGAGATTACAAGCTCTTTCAAATTTGAAAATAAATCACATTAAATGAATTAAGTCACATGATTTAAGTGTAGATTAACTGCTTTCTGATCAGTTGTGCAAAGTGAGATAGCACATGTGGGAACTTAAGTGATGATATGTTTATGCCAATATAAAAACTTTTATAAACAAATTATAAAATACCATTTAACTTCTAAACGATGGTAAAAATCATATAAAAAGTCGTTGGATTTTTTTTAACAATCAACAACAAAAACTTTGAATTCGTAGCTTCAGAAGCCACACAACAAACTTACTGTAATACATGTTTCCCAATTGCAACTGTCCATCCACCCAACCCTGGTTTGCAGCAGAAGAAAAGTACTTAAAAGCTTTATTATAATCCTACAAAGAAAAAAGGATCAACATCAAAAATATTAAACCCTTACAAGACCAAAACTATCTATTTTTCATAGAATGTGATCAAAGTTGTTATGTTTAAAACATTTTGTTTAAAATAATTGTTTTCAACATGTTTAAAACATAGTAATAAAAAACATGTTTAAACAAGTTTATTAATTATTATATGTTTTATAAGTATTTATTGGCTAAATAGTTTATTTTTTAAGGAAATAGGTTTTATTTTAGGATAATATGACCATGCTGTATTACCTTAAAGATTATAAGATTGTGATAAATAGTAAACCCTGATGGAACGGTAAACATTGCAGCATCACATGTGATACTTTAGGTCCCAAACGAAATGGGACACTATTGACATTTGTTACTATTTTTTACATCCCCAATTTGTGAGATTTAAGCTAATTATCAATGTGGTACATAATTAATTTTAGTTAATTATGTCGTATCAAGACACTTGTGTTTTAAATCTAAAAACCTATACAACTTGTTCAATAACCAAAATTTAATTGCTTAAAAAACATGTTTTAAACAAAAAAAAACATGTTTAAAATTAAAAAAAACATTTTTTTAAACATGTTTTTTTCCAACCCTGAATGTAATTATATTCGTTAATTACATTCAGGGTTGGAATTATATTCATAATATTATATTAGTATCAAAATTGAAGAATATAATTTAATTAGATAATTTTATAATACAAAAATGCATTATAATATAAATAGTAATATCTTAAAATGCTTAGTTTATATTTGGGATATGATTTAACATGTGCAGTATATTAACCAGACTTTACTTCAAACTAACTTAAATAAATTTTAAGTATTTTGATAATAAATTTTAAAATCTTTTTAGAATTTTAAAAGATTTTGAATTTTATTTTGAAAATATTAACTTACTTTAGGTACACCTTTTCCGTACAAATACATTAAGCCTAAACCACTTTGGCCAACAGGATTGTTCTAAAATATAAAGTCAGAGTAGTTTATTTAAAAATATTATTAATTTTTATAAAAAAAATCAAACATACATTGGATAAAAATTTCAGAGCTAAAAAGCCTAGATTACTTAACATCAGGGATGTGATTGACCAAAAGTCAAAAAAGAGGAAATGAAAAAAGTAAAAAAAAATATGTGCAAAGAAAAAAAATTATCAACGTATGAAGGTGCAATATACAGAAAAAAGTATCAAAATCACAGCCCAATTGGCTTTAATATTCACTTAGATATATTTGTAAAAGATAAATGGGAAGTTGACAATGAAAAAAATAATAATGTGGTAATCTATAGGAAAAAAACAGCATTTTATTGCATCCTCAAATTTACACATGACTAGATTGCTTTAGGTCAATTTGCCTAGAGTAGATTTCTTTTTAAAATTCTTTCTTTGAATCCAACCTATTAACGTTTCATCGATTGTTTAGGACCAGTAGAGTTTTCAAGCAATAATGGAGTGGATGCTGCAGTTCCAGGACCAAAAAGACCAGTATTTCAACATAAAAATTATTCAACAAAACTAATTCACCAACCAAAATTACCATATCCAACAACAAAAAAATCGGATAAATCATCTTTCTGTTTCTCAATCTTTAATTTTATTAATCACAGTTTGAAATTAGCGGTGTGCACCGTGTACCTGAAAAAAATTGTGAACGTAAGGTTTTCAACTTGGGTGCGCGTAGTGCACCAGTTCCGAAAGTCCGGGGATCCAAAAGTTGCGAAACTCCGAGGATCCGAATGTTGCGGCCCCCCGAAGATCCAAAAGTTGCGGAACTCTGAAAGTCGTGAAACTCCGGCGATCCGAAAATCGCAAAACTCCGGGGATCCAAAAGTTGCGGAACTCCGAGGATCCGAAAGTTGCGGAACTCCGAGGATACGAAAATTGCAGAACCCCGGGGATCCGAAAATCGCAAAACTCCGGCGATCCGAAAATCGCAAAACTCCGGCGATCCGAAAGTTGCGGAACTCCGAGGATCCGAATGTTGCGGCCCCCCGAAGATCCGAAAGTTGCGGAACTCCGAAAGTCGTGAAACTCCGGCGATCCAAAAATCGCAAAACTCCGAGGATCCGAAAGTTGCGGACCTCCGGGGATCCGAGAGTTGCGGAACTCCGGGGATCCGAGAGTTGCGGAACTCCGGGGATCCGAGAGTTGCGGAACTCCGGGGATCCGAGAGTTGCGGCCCCCCGAAGATCCGAAAGTTGCGGAACTCCGAAAGTCGTGAAACTCCGGCGATCCGAAAATCGCAAAACTCCGAGGATCCAAAAGTAGCGGAACTCCGGGGATCCGAAAGTTGCGGAACTCCGGGGATCCAAAATTTGCGAAACTCCAGGGATCCGAAAGTTGCGGAACTCCGAGGATACGGAAGTTGAAGAACTCCGAGGATCCAAAAGTCGCGAAACTACGGGGATCCGAAAGTTGCGGAACTCCGAGGATCCGAAAGTTGCGGAACTCCGAAAGTCGTGAAACTCCGGCGATCCAAAAATCGCAAAACTCCGAGGATCCGAAAGTTGCGGAACTCCGGGGATCCGATAGTTGCGGAACTCCGGGGATCCGATAGTTGCGGAACTCCGGGGATCCGATAGTTGCGGAACTACGGGGATCCGATAGTTGCGGAACTCCGGGGATCCGATAGTTGCGGAACTCCGGGGATCCGATAGTTGCGGAACTCCGGGGATCCGATAGTTGCGGAACTCCGGGGATCCGATAGTTGCGGAACTCCGGGGATCCGATAGTTGCGGAACTCCGGGGATCCGATAGTTGCGGAACTCCGGGGATCCGATAGTTGCGGAACTCCGGGGATCCGATAGTTGCGGAACTCCGGGGATCCAAAAGTTGCGAAACTCCGAGGATCCGAATGTTGCGGCCCCCCGAAGATCCGAAAGTTGCGGAACTCCGGGGATCCGAAAGTTGCGGAACTCCGGGGATCCAAAATTTGCGAAACTCCAGGGATCCGAAAGTTGCGGAACTCCGAGGATACGGAAGTTGAAGAACTCCGAGGATCCAAAAGTCGCGAAACTACGGGGATCCGAAAGTTGCGGAACTCCGAAAGTCGTGAAACTCCGGCGATCCAAAAATCGCAAAACTCCGAGGATCCGAAAGTTGCGGAACTCCGGGGATCCGATAGTTGCGGAACTCCGGGGATCCGATAGTTGCGGAACTCCGGGGATCCGATAGTTGCGGAACTCCGGGGATCCGATAGTTGCGGAACTCCGGGGATCCGATAGTTGCGGAACTCCGGGGATCCGATAGTTGCGGAACTCCGGGGATCCGATAGTTGCGGAACTCCGGGGATCCAAAAGTTGCGAAACTCCGAGGATCCGAATGTTGCGGCCCCCCGAAGATCCGAAAGTTGCGGAACTCCGAAAGTCGTGAAACTCCGGTGACCCGAAAATCGCAAAACTCCGGTTATCCGAAAATTGCGGAACTCCAGGGATCCAAAAGTTGCGAAACTCCGAGGATACGGAAGTTGAAGAACTCCGGGGATCCGAAAATCGCAAAACTCCGGTGATCCGATAATCACGAAACTACGGGGATCCGAAAGTTGCGGAACTCCGAGGATCCGAAAGTCGTGAAACTCCGGCGATCCGAAAATCGCAAAACTCTGGCGATCCGAAAATCGCGAGACTACGGGGATCCGAAAGTTGCGGAACTCCGGGGATCCGAAAGTGCTTCGGTACGCTGAAACTTTTTGAAATGAAAAAAAAAGGAGAAATGGGGAAAAAAATTCGGGAAAGAGGAAATTTTAAGAATAAAAATTCTGAAAATCCAAAAAAGCGGAAATTCGCGGATCCGCGGAAGAATCACATCCCTGTTAACATGCAATCTACTAAATTTTTAGTCGATTTTTTTTCACTCACACATATTTAAAACTTGAAATTTTCTTTGGAAATATGTTAATCAAATCGATAATTTTTGTAAATGGACATAAATAAATTTTCTAATTCTGCAAATAAACTAAATACCAGTGGTAAATATGGAGAATTAAAAGTGGGGAAGGGTGCCCATAACTAGGCTGCAAGTGCACCCCCCCTCCCTTTTAAAAGTTGCCATTTATTGATTTCTATAGGGTGGAAGTCATATTACAACTTAGGCAGATTCTGCATCCAAATAAGATAACAAAAATATTTTTTTTTGTGAATAATAAAGTATTTATATTATTACTTCATTATGTATTTAGTGGTAGCTTAGAAGGGGGATTTTGAGCTGTTGCAGAATTTGACAGCCTGTCTAAATTGCAAATGAGAATAGCGAACAAAAAAAATTACAAATAAGCTTAAACCATTTTTGTTTTTGTGTAAAGTAGCTGGAAAACATTAGAAAAAGTTGGACTTAAGTGGAATCGGAAGTAAGTTTGGTCATTATCACTAAAAGTGGGGGGACGAGTCTTCCCACATTTCTAGCACTGCTGAGTACAGTATCCATTATTATTTTACATATGTCACAGTATGGTTCAAAATTATATTGAAGATAGCCATAAAAAGAAAAATAACATATATACATACTTGCCAACATTGAAATTTTGATAGCCTTATAATTTAAAGTTATGCGGCTCAAAAGGGTAGGGGTCAAAGTGGCAAATTAAGAATACATAGGAGTTTTAAGAAAACATATAGACAGGATTGATTAGAAAAAAAAAAAAACATACAGCACAACATAAAAGTAAAACCTCAAATAACTGCATACAGTTACCGATCCATAGGGAAAGCATTTTATAATTACCAAATTTTTTCTGCATGTCGCAATTTAAGGAAAGCTTTTTAAATTCCCTAATTTTTCCTTTATGCTGCAATTTAGGGAAATCATTTTAAAATTCCTAAAATTTTCTCTGTATGCCACAATTTTTATGGCAGAATTTCTTTTAGAGTTTTACACAGGTCATGCACGTATTAGGAAAGAGATTCAAGCACTCTTCAAATACTTTACCAGAAAAAAATTCAAGAAATAGAAATTACTAAAATCATAAATTCTGAATAGATAAAGCAAGGTTTTTTAAAAAGTTGTTAAAACTAAAACCTGTATAAAATCTGAAATCGGCATCAGGCAAGAGTAGTAAAAATGTCTAAAAAAGCTTCACACATAATTTATTTTAACTTTAGGGCTTTTCTTGCTATCACATGATCACAATTCATGGACCCTTGATTAAAAGCAATCAAAGAAATGTTCTGGTCAATCCAAATTGACCTAAACCGGAGCTACAAAAGTAAACTGAGACTCTTCTGATAATGCAGAGCCCCAGAACTGTCAATCATTGCGTGTCATGCAACGTCATTGGTAAATTTCGAGAAAAATACTAGGCAGTAAAATAAGTTAATCAGGAAGCATTGTAGGATTGCACTGGCAGTTTGGTTAACTGATATTTGAAAAAATCATAGTGTAATCGAATCTTTGAAGATTGATTAATCTTCAAATTTTAATTAAATTTTTTCACCTTTATTATTAAAACTAACAAATTAAACTTACTTTTTATTGAAATTTAAGTTTAGTTTTCATTGATATAGATAAAGAGGGTAAAAGTTTGTGTTGTGCAAAAGTCGCTCCCCCCCTTTAAAGGACCTATAACAGGCAGCATTCATAAATGACTATGTTTAGAAATAAAATTCAAATCTAGTTACGGACAGATTTCTGGTAATTAAACCTTTCAATATTTTGTTACTTTCAAGTTTGAAAGGTGATAAAGGCCGGTCCTGCTAAATCATATCTTTTGGTTGTTTTTGAATGACATAACAACATTTTGCATTTGATTTTTTTTCATTGGTTGATCCTTAATATATTTAATTTTCAAATAAAAATAATTAAAAATAGATATTTCTTTAAAAAAATTGTACAAATTCTCACATGTCAGTACAATCTTACAATAAACTGAAAATCCGTACCTTGTACAGTAAAACCATACATGTAGGCAAGTATGCATACATGTAGCATTAATTATGCCTTTTAAAAGAATAAATACAAGTAATTAAAGTCAAATAAATTTAACCTGCCAATAACTGTAAAATCATCAAATGAAACTCAACTATAAACAATTAAACTAGTAAAAATTACTTTTAAAAAAAGAATAAGATTAAAATAAAAGAAGTATAATTAGAATAAAATAAGATTAGTTTAGTTTGAATTATCCTTGCACTAGAACTACTACACAAGGGCTATTGGCGACGGGCGTCGCATTTCAGAACCACATAAAATAAGATTAAAATAAAAGAAGTACCTTTTCAGCGGCCATTGAAAAGTATTTCAATGCAGTTTCATTGTTTTGCTTTACTACACTACCTCCTTCCAAGTACATCTAAAATAAATGCATGAATTGAGTCTTTATTTTATACTGTATTACTTTAACTGTACGACTTTAATTCTTTACTTTTTAAGTTTATCAAAAGTGCTAATATAAAAGGTTTCCACGTGTTACACACAAAAAAAATTGACCGACAATTTTGTGAAGAAAATCATACAATTTTATCTTTAGAGATCATAGCAAAGCAAAACTCTTTACAATTTCAATAGTTCAAGTTTAAACCTTAAGAATAGACATTTAATTATTCAGGGTTCGTACTCAATCAATGATAGTGAAATTAAGAAGTTTTTCAGCAGTGCAACAATGCAAATTCAGGAAGTATCTCGAAATAAATTTGAATATGTGTGTCAAGTGACATAGACCGAGAATGGAGGAAACAAGGAGTGTTAATGTTGTGGAAAATTTGAGGCTTTGGTGTAAAAGCCAACTCCTTTCTTGGGCGATTTTTTAAATTTTCATGATCTTTGTTTTAAATTCATGACTTTTTCAACGGGCAGACATCCTAATAAAGTACAAGAGAAAAACAACTGAAGAAAGGAGAAAAATTATTATCGTTGTCAATTTTTTCAGGAAGGGGGGGGGGGGGGGGATATCAGGATATGATACACACATTTCAGGAGTTATAAGGGCTCTTCAAAAATAAAAATGAAATTCAAGAGTTTTTCAGGAATTTCAGGAGGTGTACGAACCCTGATTATTGGTATTACACTGTTGGTACATCGTTTTTCTTTAATGTTATTCCCAACGAACAGACATTCTAGAAATAACATTGAAATTAAATAAGACTAAAGAAAATTTACTTTTCCAAGAAAAGCCATTGCATTAGCATTTCCAGCATCAGCTGCTTGCATAAAGTAATTCAAAGCCCTCTGAAAATAAAATTTGTAAGTTTAATAATTCAACTAAAAACAAATACTCACAGACCATTAAGAAATGCTTTGATAAATAGAATAAAAACTACTCTTAGAACAACTATGATTTAATGGCTGGTCTCGATATCGTGATACATTACCAAGAAACAAAAATGTACAAATCCAGTAAACAACCCACTTTATATTTAATACAACTCCATAGGTATTATAGCAACTCTTTTGTTAAATTTTCAAGCACACCCAAAGTCGCCAATAAATAGACCAGCTATTGCATCATAGCTGCACCGTACACTTAAATTTCTTAATAAACGAAAAAATTTGTAATGAAATATTTTGTTTAATATTGTTTTAGTTTCCACAATACGTTTAAGTTTATAAAGTAAAAAGTGGATTTATAATCAATCAGTTCGTCTGTCACCCACTTTCACAGAATGATAAATCATTTCGAAGCAAAAAATTAGACCATTCTACATTCTAAATTTTGTTAGAAAATTTAAATTAGAAGCTTATTTAAAATTTAAATAACTAAAATTTTAATCTACATTGAAATAACAAGAAATTCCAATTTTAATCAATATTTTCACTCTTGCCATTTTATCAAACATACAAGAAACTTTATTAAAAATAAAATTCTTGAACAAATATTTATTTATGGGATATAATTCACTTTGGATTGATGTCACCTCACAAAAGAGTTCTTTTAATGGTTCCTTATTATATGCATGAAGAAAGATGCATAGAGAATTTCACCTTTGCATAAAAAATATGCAGTTTCGCATTTATTTTTAAAGCTTCAATTTTACTTTAATATTTATTCTCTGAACTGTAAAAAAATTAATGAGCAGAAAATATCAACTGAATTTTTGAAAAAAAAGTTAATGAACATGGGAAATTCTGGCGACAAAAATACATTTATTAAAAAAAATTACATCATTGTTCTTCAAACTTGAAACAAATTTAGCAAACAATGAAGAATAATTATTAAATCTGCGAAAGAAGAGTTATGAAAAAAATTGAATTCGGCATTTAAAAGTTTGAATTAGAACTAGCTAAAGGACCTGTTTGGAGAAATTCTCTCTCAGGTGTATAATTAGTGTGTTTCCTGTTGAACGTAAATGTTGTATGGAAGTGGTTTAAGTGACAGACTCTGAAACAAACCAACTTGTTTATACTTATAAAGATTTCAAAATTCACTTACAGTATGATCTTGTTCGACTCCTCGTCCACCTTGATAGTGCAATTGACCGAGGCCGACCTAAGAAACAAGAAAAGAATTAAAAAAATATGCATACAAATGAAATCAAAAACAATAAGATTTTAACACAATACAGTAGAGTCCCGGCTATCTGAAATTCGGCTTAACCGAAAAATTTTGGAATTATTATCTTTTTGTGTGCTAAAAAATGAAGTGTATAAATGCATAAGTAAATAGACAAAAAAATGTGCAACTTACAAAGTTGGATTTATTTATTAAAATATGCAATAATCCTTTATTTTTACTGAACAATTTTGGTTCATTTCAAAACTGCCCTGTCCTACCTTCTTTTAAACAAGAGACCGTCTGAAGTACTGGCTTCATTTGTGCTTACATACGCATGAATGTAATTTTGAATCTAATTTTATTTTAACGAGGTGAACACTCTATGAGGTCAAATTTTCTCTTCCCTAGCCTTTTTCTAGGCATGAAGTGGATGATTCCCGATTATCCGAAAATTACTATGAAATCTTGATTTATCGAAAGTGCTCCTGTCGCGTACCTTTCGCATAAGCGTGATTCTACTGTATGAGTGGATGGGTATTTGTAATCATTTTATGGCTCATTGTTACAGACTTAAAAACTGTTTATTTTCCACTTTTTCCATGATCAGGGTGGCTACAGAATCTGTGAAAACAAATTCCCTGACTTTTCCCTGATTTTCCAGGCTAAATGTAAAAAATTTCCCTGATTAGCGGCATTGAACTATATTAGCATGCTGGTTTCCTCCTGGTATTAGTAAAACCACTTTCTAGTATATTTAACATAAAAAAAAGAATTTTTTAAAAAAGGAATTTAATTAATGATTTTATGCAATGAATGTATCAATATACAATGAGTTTTTTAAAACAAATCCATAAAAAAAGCAAGCATTAAAGCCCATATAATAATTTTTTTTTAGTTATCATAAGACTTATTAAGGTTATCAAGCTATGTAAGTGAAAGCTTTTTCAGGATTGAACTTTTTATATCCTCTCTTTTGCCGGTTAAAATGGCACTTTTAGAAATTTTCCCTGATTTTTTAAAAAAATCATCAATTTCCCTGACTTTTCCCTGATTTTTCCAGATTGATTAAATTCCCTGACTCCCCTGATCCTGTAGCCACCCTGATGATCTTCTACAAATGCCAGCAGGCTGTGTATTTGCTACATTGCTTAAAAAACTGTTTTTTTAAAGGGAAGTTTATTTAATTTTTTTATATCTATTTATTGATTTAGGAAAATATACAGGTTGGCTTTAAAATAATTTTTTTTCGTGATGCTAGAAATTTGAACTGTTCATTTTTTTTAACACAGCAGTTGCTAATAGAGTGATTACTGAAGGGGCATAAGGATGAAAGTGGTGCCAAGATAAAAAAAAACTTACTTAAGAAAAAATACAGTTCTAAAATTAGCATTCTTTTTTCTCTGGAAACCAAACTTATCAGTTTAATTTTTGGATTACTAAATGTATTTTGTGCGATACTACAACGATATATTCTAGCGACTTCAACGATATATACATAGCCTTCTTTTTCTTGACTTTCATTCACCAAAGGAAAAACAAAAAAAACTAATATACTAGTTTTAAAGTGGGTTTATAAACTAAATTTTGACACGTGGCAGTTTAGCTTAACATTCAAATTTATTTAAAAAAAAAAAGGCAATACTATGTAGATAATAAAAAGCTAAACGACCTGCAAATACTTTAAAATAATTTTATTTTACTTGAGCTTGAACATCTCCCTTATCAGCAAGAAACTGATAATATTGTATGAGATCATCATCCAAAACACCAGCGGCTGTACCAAGGTTCTCGATTTCATCGTACAGACGAATGCGCTGGATAACACTTCCACCACTCGTAGATAGGTCTTCTTCAACTACATACGAAAGAAATACATGTATAATAAGTCAACATGGAAACTTAGATAAAATTAGTCTTTTATTGAATTATTTAAGCATAGAGATGATCGAGTTGTCGACGATGGAATGACCACAAAAATGGAGAAAGATGTCCAGTGCTCCCAGACTGACCAATCAGAAACTAGGATTTTGTTATACGAACTGTTTTAAAAGGTCAACGTGTAGGTGGATGATTCAGGAAAGTTCCGTGGGAACGATTGCAGGAGGCGACTTTTATATTAAGGATAGGTGACAAGGCAATTTAAGTTATTAAGCTTAAGTGATGATAAAAGTATAAGTTTTTGAGGGATTTAAGTCGGGATGTGTCACATATATTTGAAATTGTTTTAGCCTTTTCTTATGCAAATATAATTAAATGAATAAAAGCCATCTTTTGGAAGTCCTTTTAAAAAGTTTTTTTTAAAAAAGATTTAATAAACAGAGCTCCACAAGTGTGGGATCAAAAAACCATATTTAATAATTTGTGATTTATTCATAAATTAAACTCATTTAACTGTGTGCAATCTTATTTGCTTCTATCTTAAAACTAGCATTAATTGCTTCTATCGACTGAAAATCAAAGTGTTCTGCAGGTACTTTTGTGACATTAATAGTAAATGTGCTGAATATTCCCTTGGAACATATTTAGTTTACGTTTTTAATTTTTATCTATATGATTCCTGATTATAATTGCCAAGAACTGTCAGTAAAAAAAAATCAGCAACATTTACCAATTTACTTATTAAAATGAATTTTACTCTTATAATTTCATTTAACAAATCTTATTTCAAGTGCTCTTTTTTTCCCCTTTAGGCAAACATATTTTGTTTGGAACCAAAACTATCTTAAGTAAAAAATATACAATTGTGATTAAAATGTTTTTTTTATATAAAATTTACTTTCAATTAAAACTGTTTTTAAATAACCAATTTTCCCGTTTCTAAATAAATGTTTTGATAAGCTACATAAATCTACATCAACACAATTCTGACAACAGAATTTTCAATAATGTTAACCTTGCTTTATTGAATCCATTTTTATATTTTATTTTTAATTCTTTCTAATAAACATAGGCTACTGATAATAAGCTATTTTTAAAAAATAATTAAAACTGACATTAGAAAAATACTTTAATTCAACTATAAATAATCACCTTTTTTGGCCACCTTCTTATAATAGGTTAATGCTGACTCACAGTTTGATGTCAGACCTAATCCACCCCAATGTCTGTAGCCCTATTAGAATAAATAGTGAATGCAATCACTAACAAAAAAAAATAACACATAAATAAAAGCAGGAAGATTTCTATAATTATTCAAATATTTCAAACAAATATCAAGAAGAATTAACCTATCAAAACAAAGCAAAAGTTAAACAATCAAATTTTTAAAAAAGATTACTTTAGTACATCATGGTTACTTTGTAACTACCTACATGAGAAAAAAATGCAATATTATAATATCTATGGAGCAAAGTTTGTCCTTTTTTTAACATCAAAGTAATATAGATACATTTTTCTTTGAACATTATGAATATGAAACAATTTGCACTAGGGATGCATCGAATACCAAATTTGGCCAAATACCGAATATTTGGCCAAAGTCTTAGCCGAATATTCGGCCTACCTAAACGAAATTTTATTTTTTGTCAGATCTAAGTTGTATTTATTATTCATCAATTTTAATTCAACATAAACATATAAGAACACAATCGCACAATAATTTTAATACCATACAGCTATTAAATTTTTAGTTCAAGCAACACACAATAAAGTAGTACTCGTTTGTAATTGAAACAAACCTTTTAGAAAGTGATTGAAACTTGGTAAAATTACAACACGAACACAGAAGTATGAAAACAAAAACAGAAGTAGGTGAATCCAATGTAGATTTAAAATTAGGGAAAAAAATCGTGGCTTACAATATTGTTATACATTTACAATTTTTTAAAAAATATTTTAGTGAAAAAATTACAATTGTGATCAAAAAAGCATTTTTTTTTATCAAAGTTCACTCACAGTTACTGTTCCCTTAAAGAGACATATTATTTTATACAACTTGAGTAAAGTTTGATTTACCATTATAAACAACAAAAACTTAAGAATTTGAGTCTATCAAAAAAGAAAACAAGTCCTGTTTGGAAATTTTCTGATGTTTTAGAAGATGATAACAAGAAATTTGAAAAAAAATTTCACTATTCGGCCGAATAGTAAAGCTATTCGGCCAAACAGAATATTCGGCTAAAGTGGCCGAATACCGAATAGCAACCGAATATTCTGTGCATCCCTAATTTACACCGATGAAAATAAATTCAGAATTTTATTATGGGCAAAGATTGAGCACTTAAATTATACAATTAACAGTGGTTTACAATGTTATGTCAAAGCTCCTTCTACACCAAGTTAGGACGCACCATACATTCGATCGGAGCCAAGGTTTTTCCCGCTAGAGGCGCTGCAATACGCTGAAGGCCGAAAATGACGAAAAAGCGTTATGTTCCGGGATGCAAATCTGGATATAAAACTGAAATTAATTGTCGATTTTTCTTGTTTAAAGCACCTACTAATGAAGAGGATCTTAAATTATGGCAGAAGAATATCCCTGGGAAGGATTGTCTGCTGAAAAGTACCGCCATGATGATTTTTTAAAGGGGAAGTCAAACACCTCCCTCCCTTTTCACTTACCATGATAAGTCTATGGGACAGTTTTAAAGGCACTCTAACTTTTTCCCGCTAGAGGCGCTGCAATCCGCTGAAGGCCGAAAATGCACCGAACCAGTTGAGCCACTCTCTCCCATAGACATCCCGCGTTATGTCCCAACTTGGTGTAGAAGGAGCTTTAGTTATGTAAAAGATCAATGGCCTACAGGGCCACCCTTAGCAGAGATGGCCCGATAAAAATAATTCATAGGGCTCCTCTCAGTAAGACAAGTACAGTACGTCTTATTGAGTGATTTTAGAAAATACGCCATAGTGATGTCCAAGATATGGTAAAATCGGGACTAGATTTTATCTGGTAGGTATATAAATATCTTTTTAAGGGTGTATGGATGTAGTGGCCAAATCCCCAAACCAATCCTCTCTGTGTTAATCGCATTTTAAAAAAAAATCTAAACTAAATTACTTCAGCTATATTGAATTTACAAACACTTTTTTTAATCTGATATATGTAGCTAGCTTACAGGGCTCTAACATAAAACTTTTTGAATTCGGTTTGAATATTTTTTAAATTTCCATTAAATAATTGTACAACAAAATCCTTGATCTAATTTCAAAAAGTGGTATTCGAGTGCCAGTAACATTAAAAACACAGAAAAAAACATTTGTCGAAATATTCAAAATAGCCTGAGCAATTTGGCTTAAAAAATTATATTTTCCTTTTGAATTAACACAGATAGAAGACTTCATTTTGGAAACACGGCTACCATTCCTATTTCCCTAAAATGCCAAATAAATTTACCACTATTTTAAGCCTTCTTCAAATCAAAACAAAAATTAAATAAACTTCCCATACCATCACCATCTGAGCCCAAGTGTCACCTCCAAGAGCAGCAAAAGTGTAATAAAGTATAGCCTAGATGTATAAAAAATATTGGTGAATATCAGCGAAAAAACACTATATTAAAATAAATACAAATAATTTAATACACAGAAACTTACTGTAGCTAAATTTGAAGGAACTCCAAGTCCAGTAGCATACATTAAACCCAAATACTAGAAGGAAAAACAATATTTAAATGAAAAAAAAAGCAGTAAACTAAGTAATTTGTTTAATATATATAGAAAACACAATCAAAATATTAAGAAAAATCATAACAAGAAACTAATGGGATACATTATAATGTATGTCTCTTAGAAATGCTTTGAGATTTACACCCATCAATCTTATCATTTTCTAAAAGCTAGTTATTTACAAAAGTTTAAATGGCTAAATATGGATTGAAAATGTAAAAGAAAAACATTTTAAGTCTACTCAGGGTTCCGACTCTTATTTCAAAATAAAAATCAAGGAGTTTTTAAGGACTTTTCAAGGACTCCCAATTTTTTTTCAAGGACCCTTAATCAAAATGTGTCGACTACTATATCTATTAAATCGACCAAACATAAATATAAGTGTTTATATATAAGCAGCATTTTGTACCGAATGCTGAAGTACTATGTGCGTCATTTACAGCCGACTTTAGCAATGTTTTAAGAAATGACTTCTCAAAAATTTGAAAGTCGCGAACTAAGAAAATCAAGGACTTTTCCACGATTGTTAGTCAAAATCAAGGAGTACTAAGGGGTACTTTTTATCAAAAATGAAAATCAAGGACTTTTTAACAATTTTTGGTAAAAATCAAGGAGTATTAAAGGGTCCTTGAAATTGAAAATAAAAATCAAGGACTTCTTAAGGACTTTCAAGGACCCGTGGGAACCCCGCTACCTTTCTTTTTTAAATTGGAAAGAATTTTTTAAAAATGAAAAAGTAGGTATTGACATGCGGTCGATTTTCGTCTGTCTGTCTGTCCGTTCGTACCCCCCTTCCAAAATCAGTTCTATTAATTCGATCTTAAAAATTCTTTTTTGTTAGAAAGGTATTACCTTGGAGCCAAAACTTTCATACTTTTTGTCTGTCTGTCTGTGGGATTGGGCGGTCATGAATCTACTATTTGTCGATGAATTTTTCCCATTGAATTAGCATTGAAATTCAATTTTGAGTCATTTAAATCACTGTTGCCAACCCAACAATGGCATGAGAAACTTTATTCATTTAAAAATATTATTTGAAACAAAATTTATTTGGTTATAAATTGGTTTGGAATGACGACGAGAAAGTGATTGTTTATTAGTTTACTAAGTAAGTGGCAAGGCATATATTTTGCGTATAATCCTGATTAGTTATAATTTACATTTCTTATTTTAAATGCATTTTGGAGTAGTAAGTAGTTCCATGTTTTTGTTGCAAATAAATATTTAATTATTCCTAGAACTACAAATAAATCAAGCAGATGATAAGTACTATTAATTTTATTTGCGAAATTAAAATTAAATAAAAATTATTTTGGCTTTAAAAAAAGTTTAGTTTAATTATACCTTGATGCTGTGTTTATTAAAAATTTTTATTTTTAGTAGACATTTTTTGTAGATGACACTTGCTGTTATGTACTAAGTTGTTTCCCGATAAGAATTTTAGTAAGTATTTAAGTAACAGGAAAGTATTCTATTTTAGTTCTTTTAGAACTTCTTGTTTAAAGAAACAAACAAATGATAACAAATTGAAATGATTATTGTAATATGCCAAAAACATCATCGAAAGTCTTACCATTTGTGCAAATGGGGATCCTTTTCCCTGAGCTAGCCTTTCAAACCACATTTTGGCAGCTGTGATATTTTGGGCAAAGACATCGCCAAAGAAGTATGCAGTGCTGACAATTTTACCAGCTTCAATGTGATTCAGTTCTGCAGCTTGCTTGAATAAATCATAAGCTCTGGAAACATACAAAGGATATTATAAAAATGTGATTTTTGAAAGCATAGTTGAGGAGGGATAGCCAGGAGGACAGTAATGACATAATAAAAAAAAAATGATGATGTATCTAAAGGATTTTTGACATTGAGGACAGAAAAATGAAGAGAGTTTGCTGAAAAGGTCAGACTGAACCATAACTCACAATTGTAATTAAAACTAGGTTCTTTGCTTAGGGCTAAGAACTAAAAAATATAATAGTGCAATCAGAATATGCTATGATCTGTTTAAACAGGCACAAATCTGCATTCAAAACTCAATTAGAAAGCATTATTATTCACATAAAGTAATAAATATCTAATAGGCATTATCTTTCAATAAAAACACAAAATAAAACTTAAAGCTTAGGGTAAACTTAAGGATAGCCCTAGAATAATCAGAACAGAACTACCACAAAGTTAAGGTCAGCTTTAAATAGATTCTGTGACAAATTAACTGAAATGGAAATAGAGAAATTTTCAATGAAATTATTTTAGTAGTTATTGAAAAGGTAGAAAATTAAAATAATGATAATATAAATAATAAAATATACACAACTTCATACTAAAAACAATATACAGTGTTGGCCAAAAGTGTGGACACTTTTTTTTAAGCTTCATGTTACTTTGTGTGCTTGTAAAATATATTAATTTTCACTTACATACAAACGTTTATACATTAAATTGCAGGTAATTTAATGTAGAATTTAGTAATACAAATTGCCAAAAGTGAAAAGTATAATATATTCTACAAGCACACAATGTTTAAAAACATGAAACTTTAAAAAAGTGTCCACTTTTGGCCACCACTGTAACATAGTTCGAAATATTTTTTTTTAAATACTTGAAGTCAGATATTATGTTTTTTCATGGTATAGTTCACTTGCCTTTTTTTGTCAGGTTTAGTCGAGTTTAAGATCATGATGCCGGTGTCATACAACACTTGAGCTGAAAAATTAGATAGCCAAAATATACATTAATCTCACTTAGAAGTAATTTCAAAACATGAGAAAAATAAAATTGTGAAAACATTTCCAATCAGTTCGATATACAGAAAAGAAAATGATTACACTCCTTTCCAGCCTAAGTTGGGTAAATAGAAATATGCTATGGAGAAGATTCTTACACATGATGTAAAGAGTTCCATAAAGTAGTTGTGAATCCATCCAGAAAACACGTTTAAAAAATCAATTTCATTTAGGTTTAACAGATTTGAATATTATTTTGCAATTTTATCAGAATGAAAAGTGTATTTTGGTTAAGGTATCCGACTACCTTTCGTGCACTTTTTTTTAAACCTCAAAATCATAAACTGTAAATGCAATGGAAAGGTAAAATGTACTATTGAAACATGAATTTAACACAAATTATAGCTGTAAAATTTTTATTTTTTACAAAAATAGCGATTTTTAGTGAAAATTGACCATTAATTTGCTGGAACGGCTTTTAATGAAGAAGAAAAGTTAATCCATATAATTCATTTAAATTTTAACCATACATTACCAGCATATTCAGAAGTGTAATGAACTAAAAGCTAATTGATATTATAAAAAACTTTAATTTTATAGGGTATAATGTAAATTTTCATAAAAAATTCAAATATTTTCAAGGTTATTTTTGAATCATTCATCAATAAATATTTTAAATATGTAACTACATACACGCTTTTAGTTCATTACATTCTCTGAACTACAACGAACCACCATATAAAATATCAGACTGTTATATTGAATACATTTTGAGATACAGCGAAAGCGGTATGGCAAAGTTAGTGAAAAAGCAATTCTTCAGAAAACGCGATCAAAGTAAAAATTTCAAAAAAGGCATACCAGAAAGGCACTGTTTGTAAACATTTTAGTGTTGCCAAACTGAAATTAAAAATTATTCATTTTATTTTGGCCTTATTCTAGCAATATGTTTTTATGTTTAATTATTTAAAAAAGGTTTAAATTTTTTTTAAAAAAAATGTTTTTTAAGCTTACTTTCGGTTTTGGTTTACAATTATGCCTATTTTGAAATCCACATATCTAAGCTTCTACTCAACGGAGCTTAAAACTAAAAGCAGATTTGAAAAGATAAATGTTCATATTATCTAAAAATAAAATAAAACAAATTGCACATTTTCATCGAAATTAACGTTTGAAAGGTAGTCGGATACCTTAAATTCTATTAAGATCATTTTGTAAGTAAATATTACCTTACAAGAGTTTCCAACTAACGGACCAATCACGTTTTTTATCATTTGTTTTTACCCAAGTTATGTTGGCAAGGAGTGTAGTTCATTTAAAAAGAAAATAATAAGGTTATTGTCCTAAAATGAGATGAGGAAGGTAAATTGTAACCATTACAGTTTTTTTGCAGCATAACTATTTTATTATAATAGATATTTGTATTAATTTTTTTAATTAAATTTCTTTGCTAAAATTATTTGAATTCAACTTTGAAAGATGCAATGATATTACAGAAAAATTAATAAATGGAGCATAAACATTGAGCTAGAAGAAAAGTGGAGTGAGGAGTGTGATTCACTGAACAGGGCAGCAAACAAGCATGTTCAATAACGAAACACGGAGGAATACACACACTGTAGCAGAAACGAACGGGGCAGAAAACCCAGAAACTTGCCAATTCATTTTCGCTGGTTGTTAGTTAGTGATCCACATGGTTATTTCTTAAAAAAGTTGGAATTTAAAATTAAAGAAGGTTAATTTCTTACAAACTAAAAATGTTAAAATACATTTAGGAACCCAAGTCAATATGATAGAGGGGTCTCATACAAGCACTGCATACAAGTGTAGGGAAAACAGTCTTTTTCTGCCCTGTTAGCTCAAAAGGGTGCAAGTGGGTTTACGAATCACTGACACTTCACTCCAGTTTCCCTTCTAGCTCAATGAGCATAAAACAAATAGGTAGTTGATCAGGGACTTTCTAAAGATTTTTTTAAATACCACATTTTATTTAGGGTATTTTAGCAGGGTTCATACTCTAACTATGATAGTGAAATTCAGTAGGCAACGAGAAATAAAATTGAATATGTTTGTTTATAATCGTATTAGTCTAGTGACTTCACTGCACTTCAAATGATGAAACAGAAGAGAAAAAAAATCTTGCAAAGAGTTGTGCGGTGCATTCCAAGACATTAACGATCATCGCGATGTCCAAACTGTGTTTTTCTACTGAGCATGTGCAGTAGACTTATTCCGAATAGAAAAATTGTGTGGAAAATGAAGAAAAATGGTGTGGAAAGAAGAAAAACTATTCGTGGCGTAAATTTTTTCAGGAGTGGGGGGGGGGGAAATATCAGGAATGAGACACAAATTTCAGGAGTTATAATGGCCCCTTAGGAAAAAAAATGAAATTCAGGAGTTTTTCAGGAATTTCAGGAGGTGTACGAACCCTGTTTTAGAGACCCTTAAACAAATTTCATGCTCTGTTTTTTATAGGCAAACAAACCTACCTTGTTTCTCCTCCTCCGTTAACTCTTTTACTGCTTGAACCTTCTTTGGTTTTTCCACTGTCGCATCTCTTACAATACCAGCACTCGACATCTCTGGCGGTATCAAACCATGCATAGAAGAAGCTGTGTGGTAAACCTCGTTCGCGTCCAAGTCGCTAAAAGTCGGATTGGGGTTATCCTCGATGGGATACTTCTCATCTTTTATCAAAGTCATCTTATCTCTTTTGATAAGTTCTTCATATTCTTCTTCGGACATTTCGGTGAACACCATCGTTTCTTCGGCTGTTCCGTAGAACTCCTTGTCTTTGTTGGTGACGATTTTGTAAAGGTCCTCTTCGCTGAGAAATTCTTCGCCCTTCAGGTTCAGGAGTTCGAGCTCTTTCTTGAGCTTTTCGACTAGATTCCTGTTGAGAAGTTCGTCCATTTCGGCATCTCTAGGGTTAGAAAAAAGTTTCAAATGGCTCATTGGATGAGTACAAATTTTCTAAATTAATATACAAAAACATAAAATTGATGCGAATACACTGCTCAAAACAATTAGGGGAGTGCATGGTTTAAAACTTTTCATCCTCAATGATTCTTTTGGAAATCATCAGTTTGCGATTTTTTTTCTCACTAAGTTGAGATAGCACTTAATTATCTTTAGATAGATGAACCATGTCTTTTGAAGAATTAAATAATGTTTGCTTTAATTAAATGAAAATAAGAAAAAAAAATGATAAAATAAAGATCACTCCCAAAAAAAAATAATAATAAATTAAACCTAAATTCTTAAAGCTAACATTCTTAGATGTTTAAAAATTGATTTTCCTTTTTTTTTTTATGAATATATAGTTTCGAAAAAAATATTGTTAAAATTTGTTCAAAAGTTATAATTCCAATATTGCCCGATTACATTTTAGTTCAAAAATTAAGATTTTCCACTCTGTTATTTACCATTTCATTCTGGATGCATTATGAATGGGTCATTCCGCGTCAAAACACCCAAAAATATGGTGTTTTGTCACCCACCGACTCGGATTTCCTTGAAACTTTGTACATTTGTTCTCCCATATGACTTAAGAATATATACCAAATTTTTTTGGTTTCTTATGGTAACTTTTTTTTTTATATTAAATTTTAAAAATTGGGATTTTTCTGAATTTGTTCTCGCCCCGATCGCTGGTCTGAATTGCATCAATTTACATAAATGCTTATAACTTCAGTATTTATATAGCAATTGGCTTCAATTTTTTTTTAAACAAGAATGGAAACTTGTAGTTAATTTATCTATAGAAAGTTAAGGGGTAAATTAATATAAAAAAATTACAAAAATGTTAAAAATGCAACTTTTTTCAATTTTTTGAAAAATACGTGACAATAGAAATACTGTAATAACTTTTTTCTCACTCCTCTCAGGAAATCGATTTTGGTGTCTATAGATTCCCTAGGTTTTGAGCTTTAAAATAATAAAAAATCAGAATGGTGTTTTGGCTTAATGGATAGATAATCAAGCTTAAAAACAGAAAATCTATTTTTTGCACATCGACATTCAACCAATGTTTCTAAATCAATTTCTTGATATCTTTGTAAAAACTTCTTTTCATTACTTTTAATATATTAATTGTACTAAAGTTCTTGGATTATATATTTATTTTTTACAGTTATTTTAAGGAAAACACCTTGCCATTTTAAGGAAACTTTTAAAACTTCTACATACCGATACAAGGTTGTTGAAAGGTTCCATTTAAATTTTCTGGACCGAATTAAATAATTAATATAATAGTTAGAAGACAAAGCCTTTATATTTGCCTTACTTAAATTAAATAAAACTAATATTTCAAGATATATTATATTAATTTGGTATTTACTACATAGAAGATAAAAAAAAATAATCCAACTATTATTAAAATCATTGAGACAATAAATAACTATTATAGAACTACATTTAAAATTAAGTATTTCAGGCTTCTGACTGTAATAAAAAAATCAGCATTCTGTATACAGTAAATCATTATGGAAAATGTTAGCCAACACAGTATGAAATAGATTAATTTTTCCAAAAAATTCTGCCAATATTTGTGTAACAAAATCACTCACCTTTTTGTAACTAAATTTGAACTTATTTTTCAAACAAGGTGAGATTTATAGTAGTCTCGTAAACACTTCATTATTTTAAATAAGGTAATCAATGGCTCCCTAAGAATTTAACTTTATAAAAGGTGATGAGGTTTTTAGATAAATTTCCTTATAGTACTTTCGTTTTCATTCCATTTTACGTGAGAGGACTGTTGATTCAATATCCTCTTCCTTAAAGTAATTCCTTAAAGTAAAATCTTCGTCCTAAAGTAGTTGATTCTGGTAACACACAAAATATTTCACAAAATATGTCCCTACCTTAGCAACTTATTCTTTTAACGATAGCATTATCTCATCAAAATCCCTTGCTCTTTTAACAATTTCATCACTATTTTCACCACTGCAGCTGGAATTTTCACCAATATCTAATGCTTGGTTCATTTTTTTCTCTTAAATATTTATAACTTTTTCTAATTTTCGTTTTCCATATGATGCCTTTTTGAATAGCATGTTGTTTAATTGGAGAGCATCCTAAGGAATCTAAACTTTTATTCACATCCTCTATACTTGTCCTTTTTATCACATTCATTATAAGCTTCAGTGCCAATTTCAACAATTTTGCAACAGGTTATGCATAACTTTTTTTCTGGATTTTCTTATCTCTTAACAATTTAGATGAAGCCAAGTATATTGACCGCAAAGATTTCTTTAACTGGCTGCTTATGTATGTTTGTAGGATCACAACACACTTTTTGATGAGTTTCATATGCTTTTAAATAGTAGTTCTTATGATGTTTACATATAGTTGAAATGTTTTTGCTTTCTGAACAATTTGTACCAGACATTAGTAATATTATTTCTTGCTGTTCTTCATTCAATGTTGATAAACTCTTCTAAGTTTTTACTAAGGTGTATGTTTCCAAATGACATTGTGCTTCACCCAATTTTCCAATGCTGCATAAATCCATGTTTTTAAAGCAAAATACATGAAGAAAATTACAAATTATATAGATGCTTTAAAAATCTTAAATAACTAGAGAAGAGCTGACTTTCCTATTCAGTTAGAAATTATCAAGTGAGTGCAGATGAGCAAAAAGGAAATTCAGTTAAGTGGTTGCAGATGGTATGCCACATTCCTAGCATCTTGCCACTTCAAAGAGGTGTCCCCTTTAAGGGCCTCTTTGAAGTGCTGATTTGAAATAAACAAATGAGCTCCTTTAGTTACATCTTTATCAGAAGCGTAGCGTGCCTTGGCGGGGCCCTGTATAAAAATTTGTTTGGGGGCCCTTAGGAAGGGTAAAGATTTCTCACAAAGGAAAAAAATGCAAAAAATTAAAAGAAATATTTGGGCAGATTTACCATAATTTTTAATTTCAGGTATGAAAAAAAATTTAACATTTATTTTTTCAAAATCACTTTAAATGTTTGTCAAAGGGTTTATAAGGGTTCTATAAAAACGAAAAAAAAGTTCAGCAAAGCTCATTTGTAAAAAACAAAAAATAATGACAAGGGATGGCCATTTTTTAGAAACACCGATGCCAAAAAAACTGTTCTAAACTGGCCTTACGAAAATAACTGTTTTTCAATGAAACCGAAATCACAAAAAAAACGGTTAGTCTTAAAACTGGTTTCGCTTTTCCATCCCTAGATCATTACGATGGTAAGGACCGGGAAGTCAGGAACGGAAGTTAAGGACATTCACGCTTTTTTATGTTGAAACTAACTACAGTTTAATAAAAATGGATCTTTTTACTTCTTGTACTCCACTCAAACACATTTATAGTAAAAAAAAATAATTATCAAGCAAAAATTAACCTTACCTGAGCGACTGTAAGTAAAGCAATAAAGACTCGCAGCCAATTTTACTGAGTTTTTTTTTAATGTTGGGCTGGTTGGTGAATTTTAGCAAAAATATGTGGATATTAACTGAAATGTGAATTTTCTGCAAAACTGTTTTCATGGTTTAGGAATCACTGTAGCTCAATCCAGTGCCTCTTTTCACCGGTGCCTATTCAGGTGTGGCTCGTCACCTGACTGTGGTTCTAAAATACGACGCCCGTCGCCAATAGCCCTCGTGTAGCTCTAGTGCGACGATAATTCAAACCAAACCAAACCAAAGCCTCTCTTCACCACTTTAGGAATGAGGTCAGTGAATGTACCAAAACCCATCAGGGACATAGTGAGGAGACGAGAAACACATTATAAATATTAAAAACCAAAATTTAATGGAATTAATTTGTTAAGCTACAGTATTAGTTCAATTTAAAATATAAATGAATGTAATTTTTAGCTCAAAAATATGTAGGCTTGAGCCCTAAACTTAAAAAATGACGTTTAGGACACACTACGGTAAGGATTTTTCTGCATTGTTCTGTGTTCTCAATTTTTTTTTGGAGTTTCTTTGCTTTAAAAAATTCCGCTTTGCAATTATATAAGGACCAGTCTTTTAGTATAATAAGAATTTTTTTTAAGAAATATTAATTTTTTTAAGGTCCCGAGGGACATAAAATTAAAAATTATGGTAGAATTGCCCAGTTATTTATCATAATTATGTATCTGTCACTTTTTCTAAAAGTAAAATTAAATTTACACTCTCCTTGCCATTTTTTCGGCAAATTGATTTATAAAATCATTTATAGATGATGATGGCTTTAGTTTTTCGAAAGTTTCTAGCTTTATGGACAACATAGTGACAGGTCTGACAGGCGTTCCTGTCCCATCGAAATTCTTTAATAATAATAATTTCTTATCAGTAATTTTTTTATCAGTTTCAATTCTGAAAAACTTCTTCAAGCAGTTGTAGTTGTAACTGGAAGCGTCAAGAATAAAAAGCATGCTGTTATTACCTCGGGAAAACTGGATGCAAGACTATTGAATTTTATCAGCAATAATTCAAAGAGTTCCTCAATGGAATGAATTTTTTAAATTTCAGATTTCATGCATGTTTTTAGAGCCTTTAATTGATCATAAGTTTAACTGAGATGTCTTTACTGTAAAAGCCGACAGTTTTGTGCTCCTGAAGCGTTTAATATATCTTCGTTTGAAGGAGACAAGAGTTTCTCCGGTTTAGTTGTAATATTTTGAACATACTACTCAGGTCGCAAAGGCTCTGAAATCTTTGTTCCCGCGTATATCTATGTTCCCGCAGCCCGCAACAGCCGATGTAGGGTGTTGAGAACTTTTGAACGCACGCTTTACGCTGGGGAAAAATGTTTTTTTTTTTCTTTTGTCATTTGTGAAAAAAAATTGGGAAGTTTTTATTAATTTTTGATTACGCACGTAGGGGGCCCCCGTGGCCCGGGGGCCCCGTATAATTGATACGGCTGATACGGCGGTAGCTACGCCCCTGATCTTTATGCTCCTGCTTGTGCTACCGACCTACTTACTCAGTACCTAGTCCAAGTAAACATGTTAGGCCAGATAAGTTTTTGAAACTTTTATATTTTAACTATTTGAAGAATTCCAAAAATTCTACATGTTGAATTGTGTGAACAGTTTTGGTAAGTTTTATTACATCCACACTTTTAGTACACAATGCTAGCTTATTTAAAGCTTCGAATTTTTAATTAAAACAATTTAAATCATAAATTAGATATGACAAAATATGTCAACAAAATAAATTAAACTTGAGTATGTTCATGTATCATCAGGAACAATACATGAAGTATTTGAAAATTTTCTTCAAAAATATACAATTAGAACTTTTGGACTATAAATGACTAATGGGAACATCTACAAAATATTCCATTTATATGAAGATAAAGATAATAAATTATATGATATTATCAAATTAGAAATGATAAAAATTTATTTTTTCTGCAAGCTTGTACAGGTACATGGAGGGTTTGAAAGTTTCATAGTTGGTTATATATATTCAAAATTGTAAAATACATATAATCTAAAAAGTTTATAGTACATACATTAAAACTAAAGTATGAAAAGAAGTTTTACAAGAATATACAGAAATTGGTTTAGAAAGATTGGTTGAATGTCGATATGCAAAAAATAGATTTTCTGTTTTTAAACTTGATTATCTATCCATTAAGCCAAAACACCATTCTGATTTTTTATTATTTTAAAGCTCAAAACCTAAGGAATCTATAGACACCAAAATCAATTTCCTGAGAGGAGTGAGAAAAAAATTATTAGAATATTTCTATCATCACGTATTTTTCAAAAAATTGAAAAAAGTTGCATTTTCAACATTTTTGTAATTTTTTTATATTAATTTACCCCTTAACTTTCTATAGATAAATTAACTACAAGTTTCCATTAATGTTTAAAAAAAATTGAAGCCAATTGCTCCATAAATACTGAAGTTATAAGCATTTATGTAAATTGATGCAATTCAGACCAGCGATCGGGGCGAGAACGAATTCAGAAAAATCCCAATTTTTAAATTTTAATATAAAAAAAAGTTACAATAAGAAACCAGGAAAATTTGGCATGTATTCTTAAATCATATGGGAGAACAAATGTACAAAGTTTCAAGGAAATCCGAGTCGGTGGGTTACATGGCCTGGGTGTTTTGACATGGAATGACCCGAATCTATTTCACCAATTTTAGATTTTTAGAATAAAAAGTTGGAACTGAAAGGGTTAATAAAAGTATGCAAAGTGCTCCCCTAATTGTTTTGAGCAGTGTACAATAATACATACATAAAATGTGCCGGTTTTTGCAATTTCTTTCATTACAATACATAATGTTCGATATCTTTACAAACTTAGTTCAATAATTACTAATTATTAAAAAAGAAATATCTCAGTTACCAGAAATTGCTTTTTTAATAATACTTCTTAAACTTGAGGGAAGAAGAGGAATTAAGTGAAATTGAGTATGGAAGTGTTGGAAAATGAAGAAAAATTGCAACTAAATATATAAATGATTCAATGACTACAATTAAATAATCAATGTCCAAGTAATTTAACAATAATACGTAAACAAATAGATTGTCATTACTCGAGGGGGTAAAATAGTTTTTTAGGGATAAACAAAACAAGTTGCCCTGTTTCAAAATGTTACACATTAAAAAAAAAAGGTTTTCTAGAAACCACAGGACAACAATCACTCTTTCTAGCAACAGATTTTTGGCTAATTAAATGTAACTGAAGTGTAGGTCACAGTTTAAACAAAGTTTAAAAGCTTTTTAAATTAAAAAAAAATGAATCAAATTCAATAAAGCATGTTACATTGTTTAGTTTTTTAATAAGTGTAGATCAGCTATTCACCTAATTTTTTTAAAATTTAATGTTAAAAATTGTAGTGATAATCACTTTTAACAAACATGACTTACACTACAGAAAGGATAATTTAGCATGGAATTAGCTTTTCATATACCTAGGAGGATAGGCTTCAACCTCCTACTCACTACTGGTACAAAGCAAAAAAGCCAGGACTCTCTTTTTCTCTTCCTGGTGACAGACCAACACCTGCTTGTCCAGACTAGCACACCTGAAAAGTCTTAAGTTTTCTGCTAATCAAAAGATCTCCCCTCCTTGTCCTAAGTGCCAGCAAAACCAGGCATCACCTGACCATATCCTTGACATATTTTCTTCCCTCCTTTTGGTTTCGGAGTTTCTGTATGTCAACGGATTCATTGATCTGGGAATTACACTAAAACACACCTTAAGTTTGCAGCATTAAAATATTCTACGCGGAGGAAACGCGCGTAAACAAAAGGAATTTTGCCTCTCAGATTGGTCGCTCCAAAGCGATATGTCCGCCCTGATATTCGTTCGCCCTGTTATGTCCAAAATCGAAGGAAAAAATAAATAATATTACACTCTTACTGAAGCAAAAACAAATAAAAATGTCTTGAAATAACGAATAAAGGGGATTTATTGAATGTGAAAAACCTTTTTTTATTCCATTTGTTTGCAGCATTGAAATGTTCTTGGCGGAGGAAACGGCATAAACAACGCTGCTGGGACCGAAATTTTGCCTGCTCTGACTGGTCGCTACTTTTCGATACATTCACCCTGTTATTCGTGCGCCCTGTTACGTCAAAATCGAAGGAAAAAATAATATTTCATTCTAACTGAAGCAAAAAACTAATTAAAATAATAAAAATGTCTTGAAATAACGAATAAATTGGTTTATTGAATGTGAAATACCTGTTTTATTCAATTCTCGCACTTGGAAATTGGAACTATTTACCCTTTTTCCCGTAGAACATTTGCATACTTAAACTGTGGTGAGGTATAGCAAGAACAACAACAACATACCTGGGAGGCACCTTGTACCCATCCTTCTTTTCCCTCTTCTTTTTGGACTCCTCCACAAAGTTATACAGTTGACTAGTTCTGAGATCAGTAAACAGGGGTTTGGTGTTGGCATCGGCATCCTCTTCCTCCTCATCATCGTAATCGGTGGCCATGATGAAATCGGCGCCTTGTTTGAAAGTCGGTGGCTTGGGTTTCTCCTCCTCCGCTTTCTTCCTTTGATAAGCTGTGCAGTGGCATAGTGAGACTAATACAAGGCACAGTAGGATCAGCAGTTCGAATCGATGCAACTTCCTCATTGCTGCAGATTATCGAAAGGGCCACCCACCCACAAGTTTTCACATAACCTAAGGGGGGGGAGGGAAATGTGAAGTTAGAAGATGCAAGAAAAGTTAATTAATGATATTACTGCAATGTTGCAGATTATCGAAAGGGGCACCCACCCACAAGTTTTCACATAATCTAAGGGGGGGAAATGCGAAGTTAGTAGATGCAAGAAAAAGTTAATCAATGCTACTACTGCAATGTTGCAGATTATCGAAAGGGGCACCCACCCACAAGTTTTCACATAACCTAAGGGGAGGGAAATGTGAAGTTAGTAGATTCAAGAAAAAGTTAATCAATGCTACTTCTGGATTGTTGCAGATTATCGAAAGGGGCACCTACCCACAAGTTTTCACATAACCTAAGGGGGGGGGGAATGTGAAGTAAGTAGATTCAAGAAAAAGTTAATTAATGCTACTTCTGCATTGTTGCAGATTATCGATAGGGCCACCCACCCACAAGTTTTCACATAACATAAGGGGGGGAATGTGAAGTTAGTAGATTCAAGAAAAAGTTAATTAATACTACTTCTGCATTGTTGCAGATTATCGAAAGGGCACCCACCCATCGAAAGGCAAGTTTTACATAGGAGGGGGATCCAAAGTTTTCACAGTTAAAAATAACCTAATGAAAAGTAGTATTCATTGTTGCAGATTATCGATAGGGCCACCATACTTCTGTTTTCATGCAAATAAGGGGGGGAATTTTCGATTCAAAAAAAAAATTAATACTACTTCTGCATTGTTGCAGATTATCGAAAGGGGCACCCACCCACATAGTTTTAGGATAGCCATCACAAGTTTTCACATAACCTAAGGGGGAGGGGGATGTGTAGTTAGTAGATTTAAGAAAAAGTTAATTAATGCTACTTCTGCATTGTTGCAGATTACAATTACAATACAATTTGAATTGAAAGTTTTCACAGTTAAAAATGAAATGAAAATTACATTCATTTAATTGAAATTAATAAGGATATATTTTGAAACAAAATTTTCATGCACCAAAAAAAAAATCTTCTAGTAATTCATTGTTCTCATTTCATTTATGTAATAGTTTGATGAAGTTACCAATTTGTTTCATATGAAGCTACTAGTTTTAATTGTTTATGAAATATATATAACCCTAACCTGCTAAGCTACAAATTGTAAACAAGGTTTATTCTAATACAATCAAGGCTTTGACCAAATTATCTAAGAACTTTTAAATCTATCACAACCACATTTCGATAGCCATCATGGATTTAACCTACTGAGCATTAGACCAGACTTTTTCCCCCATGATTTATGCACCAGTTTTTACATTAATAACAATGGATATTGGAATTTATTGTAAATGCATGTAATTTTTCCCCTCTAAAGCATGGTTCGAAGTAAACAGTCGTTAGTCTCAAAATTAAATAAGATTTTTTGATTTTGCAACAACAAAATGAATGTAGTCCCAATTATCACGCCTATAGGTTTTTTTTACAAAAAGTCAATACTAATTTTTTTTATATTGAGGTTTCCAACAATCTTGCCAAAAATAATTAACTTAAAATCAGTAATCACCACCGATCCCAAATTATTTTAACCAACGCTGTGATCATATAATCACAAGAATTCGGTAGTCCTAAAATCACACTACAAATTACAAAACCTAAGCGAACTCCATAAAATAAAATTTGAAAATCGTCCAGATGGGCACTGTGCAAACTCCAAAAATTAAGCAATTTTTTTCTGCAGCTTTATTTTCATAATTTAAAAACATGCTCCTAGGTAATTTGCATTTGCAGAATTTTTTTTTGGCTCTTCATAAGTTGTTTAAGATGAATTACAATATTCTTGGCCCGTAGAGCTTTGAACTTTGATCAAACTTGTTTAAATATTTAACTTCTTGTAAATTATGTCTAATTGAATTTATCTGCATTAAACTATTGGTTTTTAATGAATTCCGAGTTTTATTTCAGAAATGCAAGATTTATGACTACATTTGAAATTATTTTATAGGAATTATTACTACAGCTATTAACTAACAATTACAATATCTACACAGAATCACAGCTGTTCTGTGGTAGCTAAAAAGAAACCCTTGTAATTGTATGCAGAAACACTTTTAATAAATTGAAGTCTCAGCTGAGCTTGCAGATTTTTAAGAGGCCCCTGAATCTGCAAAGAATCAAGAATCAATTTGATGTGTCTTTATGCTTGGAATTTAGTTTTTATTTTGGTCTTGTCTTAATGTCTTAAAGTTTTTTCAATAAAACAACGCCCAGTTAAGATAATTTACTCCTGTAAATAATGGCAATAATTTTGATTCTCGACACAATTATGGAAAAGTCACAAAGGATCACAATACAATACGAACAAGTTAAAACAAACAGTTGTGTAAATCAATTGGGTGATACACTGCTATCCAAAAGTTTAGACAATGACGTTTTTTAGCTGTAAAATTTAGATTTGTGATAGTAGAAATTCAAAACATCCCCATATATATATATATTAAATAAGTATTTTGAAATGCTGCTACAATTGAAACATAATTGCTTGATTTGCAATTTTTTTTTTAAATAAAATAAAATCTTTTATGGTCCCAAAAGTTTCGACACAAATACGAGATTAGGCTAATTTAAAGTACATAATGGCCTTATTTCGCAATTTTATTGATGAAATATATATATTTTAAATGATAAATTGAAAAAACCTGATATCCGGTGAACTAAACAGATTTAATAACGATATTAGTTCAATTTTACACCAAACAGACAATATAGCCATTTTAAATCTTTTATTCAAATCACATTTCCTTCAAATGCGCAATTTAACAACTCTAAATACGAACTGAATGCCTACCAGCCCATCCCCTTAAAGATTTGCCAGGAATTCGTAGATTTAGAGACATGCATTGATCAATTTTCTTGATGAAAACTGAAAAGTGCAGTCTTTTCCATATAAAGTCACAAAATAACAACATGTTATTCTTTTTTGCACTTCAGTACAATGCAGGGATAGTCAATGCCGTCTTTACCATAAGGGCACACGGGGCCCGTGCCCAGGGCCCCCCATTCACAGGGGGCCCCGAAGGACCGACAATTTCTCTCGCACATTTATTCTCAAAACATTTGTCGGGCACATTGCACTTTTTTCACAAATCTGTATTCTTATCAGAAGGTATTTACAAGGCATATACTACGTCATTATATCGATGACTGCGCCTCTCTCTCTCTATTCCTACTGTACTAATTTAATTAAAATTTCCAAACGCGCATCCTACCTAATTTACTATTAAGTACGCTATCAAGCGATCACTCACGCAATCACTCCGATTTCAAAGTCAAGCTGCACTGTCGAAACAAGAACCAACATAAATGTCAACATTGTTTATGGTTGAATTGTACAATTTTTTCTCAGCTTCGACAAAACAATGGAAAGTTTTGACAGAGCATTAAGGTGCAAATGGTCCTAAAGTCTCCTTCACTTGCGCCAATGCTTTTAACGCTTTTCATAATGGTAATAATTGATTACCTAAAATAAATGGTCATACTCAGTAAAAAATGTTATTGTAATTCACTTTTTTTATTTTCCAAAAGGGCCTCAAATTATTGTGTGCCCAAGGGGCCCCAACCTAGTTTAAGACGGCCCTGGGGATAGTCACCTCTTCAAAACCGCCAAAAAAAGTCGGTCATTTCAAAGTAAATTCACCGCACCATTACAAACTTCCACCTTGATGCTAGACCTTTTAAGTGGAAAAACCAGTGTTTTCAAAGGTTATTTTTCAATATTCTGTTAAACCAAGTGTTTAAATAGCACTAAAGAGACAGGTTAAATTGTAACTGGTTTAAAGAAACCGGTTTTTCTCAAGAAACTTAAAATTTCATTATAAAGAAGGAACTTTGGTAATGGTCTGGAGTGAATTTACGTTAAAATTTCCTACTTTTTTTGTCGTTTTTGAAGAGATGACTATCCCTGCATTGTACTAAAGTGCAAAAAGGATAACATGTTGCGATTTTATATGGGAAAGACTGCACTTTTCACCAAGGAAATCTATGAATGATTGTCTCTAAATGTACGAATTTGTGGCAAAATTTTAAGGTGGCGGGCTGGTAGGCATTCGGTTTGCATTTAGAGATGTTAAATTGTACATTTGGAGCAAATATGATTTGAATAAACATTTAAAATGGCTATATTGTCTGTTTGGTGTAAAATTGAACCAATATTGTTATTAAATCAGTTTAGTTCACTGGATATCGTTTTTTTTTTTAAATTTATCGTATAAAATATATGTAATTCAACAATAAAAATGCGAAATTAGGCCATTATGTACTTTAAATTAGCATAATCTCGTATTTGTGTCTAAACGGGACCATACAAAATTTTATTTTATGGAAAAAAAATTGCTATAGCAAATCAAGCAACTATGTTTCAATTATAGCATTTCAAAATACTTATTTAATATATATAGGGATGTTTTGAAATTCTACTATCACAATTCAAAATTTTACAGCTAAAAACGTCATTGTCTAAACTCTTGGATCGCAGTGTATATACGATATTACTATGACTTAAGAATACAGATTTTTTAATATATATATATATATACATAATTTGAAGTGCTATTCATGCAAATTTTGCATCAGTCTTTCATTTGTTTCGTAATACAAACCTCCGATTAAGATCCCGGCAATTACAGAATTATATTTTAAAAAATCATTGTATTATTGTCTAGATAAATGTAAAGAAATAATTTTTGAAGAGATTACAAAATTTTTCTTACCTCCAGTAAAATTATTTCTTATTTTTTTAGTTCACCGTTAAAACTTTCGTAAAACAACATTTTATGTTACTGATGTTTATAAATAGCAGCGTCATATGAAATCTTGAAATGAATAAAAATTAAAAGGGAACTAACTAAAAGTAAACAAATTAGTGTTTTTAGAAACGGTACCAGGCATTTCGGATTGACGAATGAAATCAGAGGAAACGTTTTGACGTACTTTTCATGGTACTCTTGTAAATTCTTATTGGGTATAAATTGCAACTTGCAAGTACGTATCCATTTCTTAGGCTATTTATTAACTTTTTAACGACACGTTTTTATATTATACCCTCGTGGACCAATCAAATAAACACGATCAAGGTCGATTTAAAATAACTGATTTTTTGTCTAAGAAAAAAATATTTATTTTAAATATTGAAACTCAAATTGAATCTATATATTAGGGTGCAGAATAAAATTTTATGACTCAATATTGATATTTCATATTTATTGGCTGTGTTTAAACGTTTGTACTTAGCACCAAACAAGGCAACCATATCACACGAGCGGTATACTTAAATTTTGTTTGCCATTTTTATTCTTTCTTAGATTGTGTCAGAAATGATTTCTTAACGTAACTTTAGGCAATATTTTTATTATAATTGTTTCCCAATTCTTCCTTGTCGTAATTCCTCCTTGCGAAATACGTTTATGTTCGAATTTTAATTCCTTGTAGGCCATCTAAATCTATAAGATACGAAATATGAATGAGTTCGCCATGCACGATACTGCCGTGGATGGCGACTTGGAAAAGGTGAGGCAACTCATCGAGGCGGGCGTGCCCGTGGACAGCCTCGACGAACAGGGACAGACCCCTCTGCACAGGGCAGCTAGTTGTGGTCAGTACGAAGTGGCGACACTGCTCATCAACAGCAAGTGCAACATCAATCTCAAGGATAGTGTTGGCCGTACACCTGTGATGTGGGCTGCTAGTTGCGGCAGGAAGGATATTGTGGATCTCCTCCTTCATCGTGGAGCCCAAGTCAACTGCGTCGATGACCGTGGGTGTACTCTCCTTCAACTGGCCTCCTATAAAACTGGATGGACGGACATCGTGCGTCTTATCCTGGACAATGGAGAAGCAGACCTCAATGCTGCAGACGAAGATGGGTGGACTCCTCTCATGTGGGCTGTAATAAATGGCCAAGAAGAGATTGAGGCCCTCCTCATCCGAGCCGGAGCAGACGTCAACAGAAGTAATGTACAGAAGTGGACTGCCCTGCATTTTGCTGTTCAGAGGGATCATACCCGATTGATCCAGATTCTTCTGGAGAAGGAGGGACTGGATCTGAACCCGCAAAATATCAAGGGCCAAACGCCTTTGCATCTCGCTTGCCTCTTCCACTGTCACGAGGCCATAAAGCAACTGTTGGACGCAGGCGCCAACGTCAACGTGAAGGACTATTCTGATTCAACTGCTCTGGGTATATGGCTTAGGAGATGGAAATCACCCCCTGAGGAAGAAATCAAGTTGTTTATTCAAAAAGGGGCCTTTTTGGACAACTGTGATTACGAGTATCACATATCCAATTTCTTTTCTGTAAAAACGAATGCTTTTCTGAAGGATGTGGAATTATGCACCCAATCCGTCGTGAACAAGTTCCACCATCAGTCCTTGCCTGCTCTGAACAGCATTGCTTACTTTGCTAGAAGGCTCCCAAATGTCGATAACTTTAAATTAAAAGCTCAACATATAGATGAAGTGAGAAACTTGGTCAAGTGTGAGATAGAAAGGAACAACATCTGTAATGTGGTCAAGATACGGCCAATATCTTTAAGTGCCCTCTGTGTTCTATCTCTAATAACTTGTTGGTCTGGTAAGAAACGAGCTGCTTCTCCAGATTTCAGTAATTCACCATTTAAAAAAATTCATAACTAAACTGCATAGTATGCATTTTTTAAATCGAGAATTATATTAAATTAATGTTTAATCTATATTTCATTTTATAAAATGTGTTACATGTTGTTCAATTTTTCAAGTCATTTATCAACTGAATTTGTTTATGATGGAAATGCATCAGCTAGAAATTACATTAAATATAATCATGCTTAATCAACAAGCTGTTGTATACGTTAACCCTTGGGTTTTGTTTGCGCTTATATATAATAATATAGTTTTCGGGGACTTAAATTATAGTAACTCATTTCTTTTATTGTATGCATTATATGTTGTTTTAGTCTAATGCATAATTTTCAAGTCATTTATCAACTGAATTTGTTTATGATGGAAATGCATCAGCTAGAAATTGCATTAAATATAATCTTGCTTAATCAACAGGCTGTTGTATTTGTTAATCCTTGGGTTTTGTTTGCACTTATATATAATAATATAGTATTTGGGGACTTAAATTATAGTAACTCATTTCTTTTATTGTATGCATTATATGTTGTTTTAGTCTAATGCATAATTTTTCAAGTCATTTATCAACTGAATTTGTTTATGATGGAAATGCATCAGCTAGAAATTACATTAAATATAATCATGCTTAATCAACAAGCTGTTGTATACGTTAACCCTTGGGTTTTGTTTGCGCTTATATATAATATAGTTTTCGGGGACTTAAATTATAGTAACTCATTTCTTTTATTGTATGCATTATATGTTGTTTTAGTCTAATGCATAATTTTTCAAGTCATTTATCAACTGAATTTGTTTATGATGGAAATGCATCAGCCAGAAATTACATTAAATATAATCATGCTTAATCAACAAGCTGTTGTATACGTTAACCCTTGGGTTTTGTTTGCGCTTATATATAATAATATAGTTTTCGGGGACTTAAATTATAGTAACTCATTTCTTTTATTGTATGCATTATATGTTGTTTTAGTCTAATGCATAATTTTTCAAGTCATTTATCAACTGAATTTGTTTATGATGGAAATGCATCAGCCAGAAATTACATTAAATATAATCATGCTTAATCAACAAGCTGTTGTATACGTTAACCCTTGGGTTTTGTTTGCGCTTATATATAATAATATAGTTTTCGGGGACTTAAATTATAGTAACTCATTTCTTTTATTGTATGCATTATATGTTGTTTTAGTCTAATGCATAATTTTTCAAGTCATTTATCAACTGAATTTGTTTATGATGGAAATGCATCAGCCAGAAATTACATTAAATATAATCATGCTTAATCAACAAGCTGTTGTATACGTTAACCCTTGGGTTTTGTTTGCGCTTATATATAATAATATAGTTTTCGGGGACTTAAATTATAGTAACTCATTTCTTTTATTGTATGCATTATATGTTGTTTTAGTCTAATGCATAATTTTTCAAGTCATTTATCAACTGAATTTGTTTATGATGGAAATGCATCAGCTAGAAATTGCATTAAATATAATCTTGCTTAATCAACAGGCTGTTGTATTTGTTAATCCTTTGGTTTTGTTTGCACTTATATATAATAATATAGTATTTGGGGACTTAAATTATAGTAACTCATTTCTTTTATTGTATGCATTATATGTTGTTTTAGTCTAATGCATAATTTTTCAAGTCATTTATCAACTGAATTTGTTTATGATGGAAATGCATCAGCTAGAAATTGCATTAAATATAATCTTGCTTAATCAACAGGCTGTTGTATTTGTTAATCCTTGGGTTTTGTTTGCACTTATATATAATAGTATAGTATTTGGGGACTTAAATTATAGTAACTCATTTCTTTTATTGTATGCATTATATGTTGTTTTAGTCTAATGCATAATTTTTCAAGTCATTTATCAACTGAATTTGTTTATGATGGAAATGCATCAGCTAGAAATTATTATTATTGTATGCATTAATTTTTATTGTATGCATTATATTTAAAATAAAAAATAGCACTATTGTATGAGCATTTAATAAATATCTTTTAGTCGACAGAATTTAATATTTTCATTAACTTTCTTTCGAAAATTAGTTATTATTAACCATTTATTAAAAATTTACAGTTCAAAGAATAAATGATAAAATTATGCTTTAAAAATAAGGAGAAAAAAGTTAGAATTCTCTATGCATCTTTCTTCATACGTATATAACGAACCTGGAACTCTATTGTAATAAGAACTCAATTCAAACTGAATTATATAAAATAAATATTTTATCAAGAGTTTTATTTTTAAATAAATTTTCCCGTACATTGGTGAAATGGCAACAATGAAAATATGGAATAAAAATGGAATTTGCATGTTGTTTCAATGTAGATTAAATTTGTAGTTATTTGAGTATACTTTTAATTTTTTAAAGGAAATTTGGGATGTAGCCTAGCAGGATTTTTTCAATGAAAGTGTCGTATTCCATTTGTTTGTGAGGCATTGTTCTATTAAAGTGGTTGACGGATGGACTGAGCAATTATAATCCTTTTACTTTTTACGCTATAAACATCATGTGGAAGCTAAAAGAATGTGTGATACTTCACAGGTCAGATTGTTTTAGATCGGCATATGTATAGTAAATTTTATTATTTTCAACCTATACTTTTAGTAGAGTAAATTACACTATAATTTCTCGTATAGCTCAGAGAATATTTTCTTAATAAAAAAATTCTACAGGGTGGCGCAAATAAAAGTGCCTCCGGCGTAGAGATAGGAGTTACAAAATGGCGTCGGACAGGATCAGTTACGAACAAGTCCAAAAGCATTCTGAATACCTGATTTTGTGTCGTGTTATCATTTAAGAATGTTTTTATTAATAAAAGCAAAAGGTCTGTTTTTTCTGTTATAAAGAACAGCATAAATAATCACTAGTGAGTAGTGTGAACTTCAAAATAAATTTCTACCTCAAAATTCAGAAACCTTCCTCTTAAGTAAAATTTCACTAAATTTTGTGTATTTAAAAAAAAATATTTTTTGGAAAATTGGTTAATAAATATATTTCGTTTGGAATATAAGTTGTTTCAAGAAGAGATTTTAGACTGATTTCGATAGTTTGTTAGTACAGCTGGGGAAAAAAAACGCTCCACCTCACTTTTCTCGGCTGCTATTGGTCAAGGAACTTTGTGAAAGGTGTCATTTTTCAGGAAATAGCGTAAGGAATTTAAAACTGGCAACATAAATTACATAAGGGGTCGTCTACATATTAAAATAAGTACCAACTTTGAGAATTCTAATGGCAACACCTTCAAAATACCCCATGTATAAAAAAGTATTATCTGGTTTGGGGACAAAATATCGCGGCCAAAAAGATCGAGCTAAAAAACAAGTTCAAATTTAAAACCTTAACCCATTATACCCCCCTCGTGTCGTGACTAAATGGTCATAACAAAAAAATGCAAAAAATGAATGACTTAAAATACATTTTTATAAAAATCCAGGCTCGAATAGGTAAAACCGGACTTCATCACAATTTACTAGATTAGTCATACCATTTTACCATCGAACTCCATTATATCTATAATAAAAATCAAGTTCAAATGTAAAACCTTAACCCATATTAAACCCACCTCGTGGCTAAATGGTCATAACAAGAAAAAAAAGCATAAAAATGCACGACCTAATATACATTTTTATAAAAATCCAGGTACTAATAGGTAAAACCGAACTTCATCACAATGTACTAGATAAGTAATACCATTTTACCATCGAACTCCCTCTCACTGCCAAACACCATAAAATCCACTCCATTTTTACTTTACGGCGATATTTTGGGCCCCTCGATATTTCGGCCGCGATATTTTGTCCCATTCAGGGCCGGACTGGCTCCCTGAAAAAGGCGCAAGTTTACCGGCCTCTTGGGTTCGCAAGGGCGCAACTAGAAAAAAAATTATGTGTGTGTGGGGGGGGGGGGGGGGGGGGTAATTATTTTTTAAAGGCTATTTGTAATTGCAATTATTTTAATATAATTTTTAATAAAAATTATTTTTAATGGGGCTGTTTTCATGGGAGGATCTTGCGAGAGCTCCGCGGTCCTCGAATTACTTTTGTTTTGATTAAGTTGATTGGTTGGTAGACCTATATTCAGGCTAGTGCGCTTGTCCAGCACACAAACCTGATTATCTCTACTAACCAAAACAAAAGTAATTAGAGAGAAGAGACATTTAGAGAGTAAGGAAAACAAAACCGTATAGCTATTGCCAGATCCTCTGTGAAATAACCCAATTAAGGTTCTTTGTAATTATACTTATTTTAATTATTATAATTTTAATATAAATTATTTGAAATTAAAATTGACGTACTTTTCGGCTGCTTCTTAGTTACTTACAACATGCAACTTGTTTTTATTTGGGATCAGAATGTGGAAATAGATGAAAATTATTTTTTCTTTCTATGCAAGCTTTCTTTAAAAAACGATTTGAACAACCAATAGTACAGCAAGAAGTTGGCATTTTAAAAATAAGTGAATAAAATATTCTTAGAAAACTCACTTTCAAATACAACAAAAAAAAGTAATTAAAGAAAAATGACAGCAAGACTGCTGAACTGTTGCCACCGACGATGTGAAACAGCCCCATTACTAATTAGGGACATTAATTAGTTTTATTTTACATAACTAAAGTTTGAATTATTTATTGGATAATTTGTTTTATTTTTTTATTAAAAAATTAAGTGTAATATACAGGAAGAATTCTATTTAAGATAGAATGTTTAATGAACATTTAACTTCTTAGATAATTTAAATAACCTGATATGTTGCACAGAAATTAATTGGACCTATCTACATAGATTTTCAATCATTTTTGCGCGCTTTTTTTTTGTATCCTCGAATTTCTAAAGCAAAAACTTTTGTAATAAGATAAACTTAAGCTATTAAATTTAAGCCATTTTTAAATCGTTAGGACATGACCTCGCCCAGGGCATGTTCTTCCATAAGGATACGATTTTCATGCTAAATAAAGTTGCCCTTGAAACTTCAGTAACTTGTGTCATTTTGTGGCCCCGCATTAATTTTTAAAGGTGGAAATAAAGCTTTATAATACACAAATTCAGCAAACAGATTTAAATTCATGATTATTTTCGGCTGAATCTTGGTAGCTAGGAACCACAGATATAGTAGTTAAAGTATGCATATCACGCCGTGACCTACAACACTGACTTCATTGGGGCTCTTCTGGGAGCTCCTTGCGCGGTAGGAACTGGTTTCCTTATACAAGTTTAGGCGATTACTCGCTGTCATCACCAAAGTGGCCTGCTAAGGAAACTTTTTCTGCAAAATCAATCGGTTCTTCCCGTGTACTCTTCATTTATGTGATAACTTTTGGTTGCAACATATGGAATAAAAATAACCTCCTGTAGGAAGTGAGGGTGGCCGAATGATTTTTATAAGTTGTCAGTTTGGTAAATGGTTAGGTTAGTTTGAATTATCGTCGCACTAGAGCTACACGAGGGCTATTGGCGACGGGCGTCGTAATTTAGAACACAGTCAAGTGACGAGCCGACACCTGACCAAACAAATTAGCACTTCAATTGCCAGGACATAAACACAAAAAGGACATTTTCTCGTGTGATCGCTCTGTTTTACTAACGAAACCCACTGAGTTGTACTCGGAAAATAATAATGTATAATAGGAAAATCTTAGACGCCCATTGTGAAATTAAAGGCGTTTCAATACTCCTTGGCGTATGTTATTTTTAGATCACTCATTTAAAACTAATTGACTGAACTGTAACGCATACATTTTATTTTGGCACCCGGTATCAAAATGGGTGCCAAAATAAAATGTACCGGAATCCCGGTATCAAAGGTGAGTGACTAGGTTGTTTCTTTGGAGCTTAGAGCGCCTATGACCATCACATAAGGCGCTGTTGGCCTTGTTCACAATTTCAATACCTGGTGCCGAATATTATTTGAATTGTTTTATTAGAGCGCCTCCGATATCACAAAAGGCGCTGTTGGACTTGTTTACAATTACTTCTTGGTACATGAAGCCATACGGCGCTTCCATGAAAAGGCGCCCTATTAAGATCCGTTTTACATATTTGTCAAAGTGGCTCATTTAAAATTGATTCTATCGAGTGGGTTAAGGCTTAAAGTCGTGGGTGTTACGTTTGAAGGTTCTGTTTCGTCCAACCATCTCCTGAACTGATAACGTAATTATATCCTAATAAATAATTTCATGGATATGAAAATGTAATCGTTTATTTAACCGGCTCGTCAGCGCCCAGTATGGAAGTGAAGGCGCCTTGTTAAGTATCGGCTTAGTTATTAGTACCAAGAGAGCACAAAATGACATACTCCTACTTACCTCCCCCCTTCCCGTTGTTCGAAGGAACTTATGCACCATATGAAAGTGCGAACAACCTACGAGAAGACGATTCTGGGTTCATAAACTAAGAGTCAGAAGTTTTTTTTTTTTTTTTTTTTCTGGAAAAAAAGGTTTTGCCGCACCGGCTAGAGACAGAATGTTTTTTTTGTTTTTTTTTTTTTTCTGGAAAAAGGCGCACCGGCCCGGTGGCCGGCGGGCCAGTCCGGGCCTGGTCCCATTACCGACATTACCGTATAAAAAAGTATTATCTAGTTCGCATTATTTGCTGAGATAATTAAAGCATTAATTTTGAACTCGTTTAGGGGAAAATCTCTAAAGTGAAAACAGTAATATTTGGGTTGGGGGCGTCTTTTCAAAACAACAAACTAACTGGGCTATTAACATAATCTTGCCAACGGATGCTAGAATTTAACCTTCCTCACTAATATTGTGATTTTAATGTTTTTTATTTTGGATTTTAAAATTCAGAAATAAAATAAAGACTAGAAGATAAAATAAAAGTTTTAATTTAAGTCGCATATACGGTTATTTATAACGAACAGATTTTCAAATGCTATTAGTTATAATCACATTGACAAACATGATTATTGCATTAATGTTTCACATTTTTTTATGCAAATTTTTGTCTCATTCATATTGTTGCAAAAAGTTTGTTTAAACTTTGTCGCCCTTTATCGGTAATATAAACCACGTATTACAAAACGAGGGTTACCAACCTTAACACGATATTTAAGGAAAGCAAAATAAAATTATTCAGAATGATTTGGCAATGATTTTTAATCAAGGAAAGTGGGCACCAATAATTTTAAATAAGCAATGTGGTAACAGTAAAACGTACTGAAAACTAAATTCCAAAGCATATTTATTTTTAATATTAAACTCACTTCTTGAAATTGTATTGGAAATAACACATATTTAAAAACATAGTAATCGATATAATTTAAATTTAATTCGACAAACAAAATACATTGCATGCACTTGAAATTAGAAAAGATTTTTAATTTTTTTCATACATCAATAATTTGAATAAACATTTATCAACAAATGCTTTTCAACCACCAAACGATAAATGCAAGTTAGGATCGAATTCGCCAAGTAATTTTTTACACGATCCCTAAAATTCGTCTATTTCAGTTTTTTTTACAATAAACTCGGCAAATAATTGCTTTTGAATTAAAAAAATTTTGGATTTTGGTTCTATTTGATCTACTTTATCGATTTATGTAAAAAAAAATTTGAGGTTGCTATTCATGTTTTATTTTTTATTATTTAAATTTAAATAAAAAATTATTAAAACTGAAAAATTGATGAAAAAACTTGTGTGATTTGTTTTTGGAAGATTAAGAAGTATATAATGAAAAAAAAAACTTTCTTTAATTCCTTTTATTTGTGGAGGTATGAATAAAAGTTTATGAAACTTTTTTAACATTATGGGCGTTCAACTTTGAATGCTTATTTAGCTTAGCAAATAATGCAAAGTAAATAATTCTTTTTTATACATGGGGTATTTTGAAGGTGCTGAACATTTTTATGTAAAAAAAATTGGGGGTTCCTATTGGAATTTTCAAAGTTGGTACACATTTTAATACGTAGACAACCCCTTATAAAATTTTTGTTGCCAGTTCTCAGTTCCTGACGCTATTTCCTGAAAAATGACACCTTTCACAAAGTTCCTTGACCAATAGCAGCCGAGAAACGTGGGGTGGAGCGTACCCCCCCCCCCCCCCCCAGCTGTTGTACATATATATACTGGGTTGCGTGCTTTATCAAAAACCCGCTTATGAACCTTCATCAAGTAAGACAGACACATAATTTTATTTTTATGTATAGTTCGAATACAAGCATCCAACCTAGGAATCCAACATGGCAACCATATCCATTCAATTTTTTGTCGGCAATGGCATCCTAAAAAAAAATATCGTTTTACGGATTCTTTTGTAATCTTTTTCTAGAAACTAAAGAAAATTGCTTCATTTAACCTTTAATTTCCACCTTGATTCGTTTAAAAGATGACACCTTTTCAATAGAAACCGGTAGGGCCATGAAAGTTGCGTTAACGTAAACACATTGAACATCCTTAGTTTTCCTGAATACATTCAAGTAAAAATTTAAATTTCGAAAGTCAAATTATCACCCACACAAGTGTAGAATTGCACCCATTTATTAGAAATCGAACGGCACATCCTGCCGCCCCGGTGACGCAATCGTTAGGACTCTAGCCTTTGGAGCTGTTGGGGTCGGGTTCGAATCCAAGTAAGGCATGGATATTTTTGACCGTCAATAAATGTTGTTATTTGTCTATGTGTTGTCCTTTCTTTGAGTGTCTCTTGTGCTTGTAAAAACTCTTTCTGTGTCTGCCCCACTTGACGAAAGCTTATAAGCGGTTCTCTCTGAACAAGCACACAAGCTGGAATATATATTTACCTACCATACCATACGACACCTCCTCGTCCACAAAAGTGAAAAACTACATATTTGTGAAATATGCAAGAAACATTTCAATTTAAGGTATCCGACTACGTTGAAATCGTATTTTTCGGAAAAAAACAGAATTTTTTTATAATCTTAAAATAAAGCACCACTCTTTAAGATTCTAAAACTCTCTTTATTTTGTTTGTACGGCAAATATTTTATAACTCCATTGGTACTCCATTAATACTCCATTATACGAAAACGGCATTCAAATCCCTTAGAAAAGACCACTAGTAGAAAATTGCGATCTACAAGAAAAATTAAAAATATGAAACTTGAAGATGAATAATGTCTTATGTACCAAAAAGAAGGCTTTCCTGCTATTTGAATATATTCTCAAACTTTGAATTGATTTTCTGCAAAAGGAAAATTTTGACAATTTTCTTCTAGACAAACCATATTTCTCAAAAAGTTCTTAACTGAATGTTTTAAAATTTTGTGTGCATATTTGTTATACTATTATCTAGGGAATAGACTACAGACTAGTAATTTCAAGCAATATTATAAAAACTATAACACTTACTATCATAAATGGTAGAAAAAAAGTACATAAAAATCTTTAACTTAGCTTCGACAACTTATAACTTTTTATTGGTGCAATAAATATCTAAGATTGTCTATTCCCTAGGTATCAAAATAAGATTTATTAATTTATTATTATTTTTAAAAAATCTTAAATATTTTTTTAGTTATAAAGTCTATAGTAAAGGCAAAAAACATCAAAATTTGCTTACAAAATCTTAAATTACACAAAATATGTATATTTATTTAAAATAAAAATTGTGACTTATTATTATTACCAGTTGTGTTGGTGAACAAAAAAATACATAAAATATAAGTATTAAAATTTAATTAAAAAAATAAGTGTCAAACGTAGTCGGATACCTTAAAAAGTAATCTCAAACAGAACTACCTTGTCCATACACTAAGTAAAGTTATATAATTGCGATATATGCAACAAACAATTCAGTAAAAGAAATTCTCTTGGACAGCTCCTTATTGTCTATTCTGATAGAAAACAATATATTTGTGAAACGTGCCACCGAGAATTTATTAGTTTACGCAGTCTCAAGCAGTACCACCTTATCCACATTAAGGAGAAAAACCATTTATTTGTGAAATGTGCAGTAAACAATTTAGTGCCAAAAGTAGTCTCAACCGACTAATTCTTGACCACAAAGGTAAAAAACCACATATCTGTGAAATAGGCAGCAAATATTTCAATTTAAAAAGTAATCTCAAGCAGCACTACCTTGTCCACACTGTGGAAAAACCATATGATGGTGAAATATGCAACAAATCATTCAATAGAAAAAGTTCTCTAGAATAGCAATTTCGTGTACAGGGTGGTGATAAAATAACGCTCGCTATTCGGGGTCTGTAGCTTGAATAAATAATCCAAATGCATCAAAAATTGAGACACTTACTAATCAAGAAGGGGGGAAAAGGATGAAATCATAAAAAAGATAGAATTCTAAAAAATAATCATAAAAAAAATCCTAAAAAACAAACTCGTCTCTTGAACAGGGTTCTAAATTACGAGGCGTCGTCAATTATGTCCAATTACAGCCAACACAGCTAATTACGCCTCGTAATTTAGAACCCTGGTCAAGAAACGAGTTTCTTTTTTTCGAAAAAGAATGGAATCACCAAAAAAAAATTCGTCTCTTGACCAAGGTTCTAAATTACGAAGCATAGCCAATTATGGCTAATTACGGCCAACACATCCAATTACTCCTCGTAATTTAGAACCCTGGTCAAGTGACGAGTTTGTTTTTTTATGATTCCATTCTTTTTCCCCCTTCTTAATTAGTAAGCGACTCAAAGTTTGTTTCATTCGGATTATTCATTCAAGCTACAGACCACTCCGAATAGCGAGCGTTATTTTATAACCACCCTGTACATACTGAAAAGAACCCTTAGTTGCAAAAGTGAATAAAACAGTTATTCTCAAGGGGCTAAAATCAGCACTTTCATTCTTCTTCAAAAAAAAAAAAAAAATAATAATAATAATAAAAAAAGTAAAATATATAATTAAAAAAAATAAAATAAATTGGAAAATTGTGAAATGAAACTAAACTGCTCAAAACAAATATAGGAGCACTTTGCATAGTTTTGTTAACCCTTTCAGTCCCAACTTTTTGTTTTTTATCTTTAAAATATAAAATTTTCGAAATAGATTCATTATGCATCGAGAATGAAATTGTAAAAAAAACAGGACAAAAATCATTTTTTTTTAAGCTAAAATTTAGGGGGAAAATTTTACTCATAAAACTTTTGAATAAATTATAACAATATCTCAAAACTTTATTTGCTAAAAAATAGTTAGGATCAATTTTTAGACATTTTAAGATACAAGCATGAAGAATTTAGAGTGAATTTTATTTAACCATGTTTTTCAGATTTTCATTTAATTAAAACAAACATAATTTATTCTTCAAAAGACATGATTCTTCCATCTAACGATAAATAGGTACAGCTGTGGTAAAAAAAGTACCCATTAGTGATTATTTCGGCCATAAGTCATCCTATAGAATCGAAACTTTTTGACTTTGTGAAAAAATAACATTCTAAATTCATTGCATGACACAAAATTCGCATAAGGGGCCGTCTTCATATTAAAAACGTTACCAACTTCAAAATTTTCAATAGCAACACCCCTTTTTGAATCCATATTTCAAATCTATGACATATTTTAACACGAAATACCAAATTTTGTTAGTTTTTAAGTATTAATAATGGAGTTAGAGAGACGTGCAAAGTTTAGGGGTCGTAATGTTAAATGAGTTGCACTAAAAAACTATCCCTCTCTATTAATAATTTAGATAAGAAACGAAATTTTTACTTAATAGTTGTTATAATAACCCAAACAAAATGCAAACACTATTGGGGTATTTAAAATAAATTTTATATTTTTAAATAATTATTATTTTAATTTTTTTAAAAAAAATATGAATAGAAACCCCTTAATATTTTTAAAGAAATGAATTTAGAACAGGAAGTTAAATCGAATTACCAATTTTTTAAAATTTTCATACATAATTTGCCGAGTAAATCACAAAATACCTTTTAACTACTACTTAGGGGGTTGTATACGAGATTAAATATGAACTTGATAAACAAACTGCCTTTGTAAAAAGGAAAATTTCAAATAAAGAACTTGAAAATTCTATCACAACAAATTTCTTTAATGTTGATTCATGATATTCAACGTGTTTTTTTGCGATTTGTTTATTAATAAACTTGAAATATTCGAATGATATTGCAGAAATGAAGTTGTTGTTAGAACGAGAAGTTCTAAAAGAATTAAAAAGCTTACACTTGTAGTTACTTAAATTTAAATAGTTTAAAGAAATTCTCATCGAAACCCAAGTGTATTAGTAACAATATTTGACACCTAAAACCACTTCCGCTCCGCACATGATTTATAACCTCAGAACAAATTATCATTGCCTTAGATCAAATACGCAACCTCCCTAAGTTTTAACCTCATTGACTTTTGCATCCTTTGTAGAACAAACCTTACGTTTATTTCCCCCTTTAATAAACCTACAGACTACAGACTACGCTTGACAGCTTAGAGATGGTCCCCCAAAGCTCCACAAGTGATTCGAATTGGAAATTTTAAAGTTCGTAACATTTTTAATATGAAGACGGCCCCTTTTGCAAATTTTGTGTCATGCAATCAACTTAGACTGTTATTTTTTCACAAAGTCGAAAAGGTTCGTTTCTCTAGGATGACTATCGGCCGAAATAACTTCTAATGGGTACTTTTTTATTTCCACAGCTGTACAAGCTTAACTTAGTGAGAAAACTATAATCGCAAGCTGATGATTCAAAATCGAATCATTTGGGGTGAAAGGGTTTAAACCATGTGCTCCCTTAACTATTTTGATAAACCATGTGCTCACGTAATTATTTGAGATACACGTGTATCTCAAGTAATTGTTATGTAAATGAGGAAACACAAAACCAAAAATGATTTGAAATGTATTTTTTGCTAGTTTACAAATTACTGCATGCTAAGAGTGTTGATTGTGACTGACTGATTGTGGCAATCGTTATTTTCTCGCCAAATATGTGGCCAGGCAAGGCACGCCAAACAGGGAGAAAGTTTTTTTTTTTAATAATTTGTATGCAGGTTGGTTGTTGGGTTATTCACATTGTGCTTTTCTGAAAATTAACTATAAATCCGCCTGAGTGTGCGTGCCTATCTTTCTTTCTGGCCAAGTATGTTGACAAAATCACTAAATTTTTGCCAAAAAACGCCAAATCACAAAATCCGTATTATCTGCCTTGTACTTTGTCATTTTAAGGGGTCATAGGAGTCTTAAAAATGTGCAAAGAAGGAACTACAAAGTATAGTTTGATCTTTCATGTAATTTTTTAACTACTCAATATATAAGTATAATCTTTTTATATGTAATTCTATAAGATTTATTTAATATAAAACAAATTTTAAAATTTGTGAAACTTTAGCCAAAACTAAAATAAATGATATTAAACATAAAGCTATTTGAACACATTGTGATTAGGCTTGCGCGGCAAATTGTGAGGTCAAAATTGAAAAAATGACCAGGAAAATGACTTTATATTGTACAAATATGTACAAACAAAGACTTATACCTAAATTCTCAGCACAATTTTAATTAGAAATTATTTTTAAAATTTTTTTAAATCAAAATTTTAAAATTTTTATTAATTTTTTTAGGAAAAGGGTCTTAAAATAATTTCTAATTAAAATTGAGCTGAGAATTTAGGTATAAGTCTTTGTTTGTACATATTTGTACAATATAAAGTCATTTTCCTGGTCATTTTTTCAATTTTGACCTCACAATTTGCCGCGCAAGCCTAATCACAATGTGTTCAAATCTTTCTATCCTCCTAGGTTCAAATAGCTTTATGTTTAATATCATTTATTTTAGTTTTGGCTAAAGTTTCATGAATTTTAAAACTTGTTTTATAATAAATAAATCCTGTAGAATTACATATTAAAAAATTTTACTCATTTATTGAGTAGTTAAAAAATGACATGAAAGATCAAACTATGCTTTGTAGTATCTTCTTTGCACATTTTTAAGACTCCTGTGACCCCTTAACTTGACTGTCTTTTTTAGCACTTACATGATCTTCATTGTCATTCAATGAATTTCAATTTTGCTTATGCATATGTTTATTTTTGAATCAAAAAAATATTTGACCAAAAAGAAGAGAAATGCAGCTTAAAACTACTACTGGGGTTTTTATTAAGTTAAGGTTTAAGAATTAGCGAGGACAGAGGGAGTTGACTTGCGTATGTGTTTATTTTCCTTAAGACCCCATGCACTTTGTCAGGCTGTTGCATGGACAATGGACATTGTCTTCTAAGGCTACAAGTGGGAAAGGAGTGGCGATATGTACAGGGTGGTTATAAAATAACGCTCCCTATTTCGGAGTGGTCAAGATAAGAATTTTAGTAAGTATTTAAGTAACAGGAAAGTAGGCTATTTCAGTTCTATAATAGTAATAATAGTAATAAGAATTTTTATTACTATTATTGTTACATTATACTATTATTGTTACATTAATGTTGCTGTGTACCCTATTCGTTACCAATAAAAAGTAGAATATTTCTAAACAATACTTAAACTATTATAGTTTTAATCAATTCAAACAAATTTATAAAAAGTCTGAACTTTTGCAGTTAACTGACTTTTGCATTAAAACTATAAATGTGACACATTTAAAAAAAAAAAAAATTATGGATATCGTGTAACTTGTCTTTTATCCTAGAAATTTGACATTTTAACAAATGAAATTTAAAATGAAAAATAATAATTATTTTTAATATTAACTTTTTTTATCTGGTTGATGAAAAGTTCTCATTCAAAGTGATAAGATTACAATCAATTAAGCTTTCCTTCGAAAGATCAGGATGATAAAAAAATAGTTCTTAGTAGGGAATAGTGGAATTACATTTGACAAAGATTAATAAAACATGGGAATAATAATAATATAAGATTACTAGAAAATTGTTAGAAATCTTGTTCACACAAAAATAAAACGTTCCCTACTGATTGCAGTGATTATGAACACTCATCTAGCAGCGGGGATGATTTTTTTTGAGAATGTAAAAACTACACTGCAAACTCGGGACACACATTCGGAACAGATTTAGCGCACTTTCATAAAAATTGTGTTCCGACCGAATATGGGCCCAATATTGGTTACAATGTAGAGCCAATATGCTAACCCTTATTGGCCCAGCATTGGGAGGAAACGTTTTGCCAATATTGGCCATTATTGGCTGCCATTATAGGACCAATATTATCCAACAACATATAACCAATATTGACTATATTATCCGACGACTTTTTTCGAAACGGTTGGGTAGATGGAAAAATCTGCGATCACGTATCCCATTATTTTTGGTGTGTGACCCCTGGGGGTTAGGGGTCAATTTTAAAAAGGAACCTCCTACTTTACAAATTCGAATTCTATGCTTAGAGCGACATCATACGCTAACGCCGTCGGGACTTTCGCCTCCACAGATTTAACGAGCACGTATATCACAGTGACTTATCGTCTGCATGATTTATTTGCAGTTGTAAATAAATATTTAATTATTCGTAGAACAAAAACCATAAAACTACTCCAATATGCACTTTAAATAGGAAATGTAAATTAAAACTAATCAGGATTATACGCAAAAAATATGCCTTGCCACTTACTTAGTAAACAAATAATAAACAATCAAATAATCACATTACCTATGCCATTTTAAACTGCTTTATAGCCAAAATAAATTTTGCTGTAAATAATATTATTTTTAAATGAATAAAGTTTTTCTCATGCCATTGTTGGGTTGGCAACAGCGATTTAAATGACTCGAAATTGAATTTCAATGCTAATCCAATGGGAAAATCGTTGACAAATAGTAGATTTATGTCCATCCTATCGTACAGACAGCCGGACAAAAGGTATGAAAGTTGGGTTTCTGAGGTCATATCTTTCTAATAAAAAAAATAATTTTTAAGATCGGATTGATAGAACCAATTTTCGAAAGGGGGGACGGACAGACGGACGGACATTGACAGCATGTCAATACCTACTTTTTCATTTTTTTTTAAATCTTTCAAACTAAAAATAGAAATAGTAGGCTAAAAATGTTTTATGAACATGTGTTGTAAAGCAATGAAAAACACACCAACAACAGTTAATTAAAATATTATTATATCAATGACAATCTACACATCTCGATACAAAGTGCACTACATTACTGAGGAATATTGAAGTGAAGGGTGAAGCCTAAAAAAAGAACCATAACTTTTTTCGAGTAATTTGTCAAAATTTAAGTTTTAATATTTAAAGTGCATTTGCTAGGCCTGAAGTGTAGAAGCATAAACAGTGTGATATTATGGAAAAGTTCCTTTGTGTCATGATGAAGTATATAGTATTATACAGGGTGAGGCAAACAAAAGTAGCCTCAGTCTAGAGATAGGAATACATTGAAATGCTTGTCGAGAAATACTCTTGAAGCCGCCTGAAACCTGTTATTGCATTGGTTGGATTGGATAAGCTTCACATTATAGCTACTCAGACTAGTGCTGAGTTCAGATCTTAGTTCGTATTGTGCGAAGACGTCCCACAATGCAAATTTGGTGTCTTGCAATCAATTTAGAATGTTTTGTATTACCAAAAACAAAAAGGTCCGATTCTCTAGGATAAATAACGACCGAAATAATCACTAGTGGGAACTTTTCTTGATCAGCTCTATAAACCTTGTTTATATTTCATTTCAACTAGCTTCTAAAACCGTAGCGTAGTTGCCAGCAAATAAGTCGTCAAGCTGTTGTTTGGGCTTAATATTGAAGCGATCAATAGCTTCAGTTAGCAAACCTGCTTTTTTATTGGTTTTAGACATGGCATTATTTCTGTCGTATTCTTATCTCTAGACCGGGGACACTTTTGTATTTAATTGTGCCAACTTCTACAAAAATGTTACCATGGCCATTGTGAAGTAATGGTGTGTATGCTTGACTCTTATGCCGTCCACCTATGTTTGTATAAAAAAAGGGTTATGGCATCATTCATCCCTTCATCTTTCCTTGGTTGAAAATGAGTACTAAACTTAATAGAGAAGTTAACTGGGGGTTCACTGTCAAATTAGTCACTTGTTACAAACTATCTCTGGGTATAATTACCTCAGGCCTATAAAGACTATAGAAATACAGAAATAGGTATCGCCTCATTAAATATTAGGCTTGGGGACTTTAATTTCTTTTAACACAATAATCGACACATGGCATTATCAGGCTCTTTTTAGGGGCAGCTACATACAACATTTTTCATTTCATCCATTTGGCAATTCGAAAGGAATCCTTGGATTCTAAATTAATTTAAAATTATGCTGCATTTTCTGGTTTGTATTACTCCACAATAATTAGATAAATTTGAATGTTTTTCTACCATTAAAATTTTATTATTATTTAAAAGGAAAATTTATATGGATATTATAAACATGTTATCGATTGCGTGAAAATTTGTCTTTTTTTGTCTAAGGTGGCGTAAAAGCTACAGCAGGCTCTTCTATTATACGCAACATTCCCAAATTTAAAACAGTTGTGTGGCTTGCATATAAGCCATGCTTCAGTTTCCAAAAGCATTTGAGGTTTCAAGATCAAACTATTGACAATCAACCAACACAAATGTCTGTAATGTTGCTCTACAAGGGCTTAACCCTTTCAGTCCCAGTGATGCCATTTGGCATCATCACTTTCAATATTTTTTTCAAAATTTTTATGTCCCGTTATGACATCCAAACACACATCATTCGATTCTTCACACTTTGTTCTATCAGACAATATTTTACATTAATCTCAATAGAAGTCAGAACTGCTATTTTTTTTTATTTAGAAAATAGTCTACAAGCGTTTCTCCTGATTTTTGATAAGTTCACTTCAGTTCCACATATGTAAAACACAATTTTAACTATTTCGGTTAAAATAATTACTAATTTTTTTAATAATATGGTCAGATACCTTAAAATATATATCTCGAAGTGTTTTTAGGTAATATATATATATATTTATTTTGTTTTTTTACACGTTTAAAAAATTTTGGCATTGTTTCAAAAATAATATAAAAAATTTAAATGATTTTTTTTTCTTATGGAATTCGTATATTTGACCTAAAATAAGCTTATTTTGTGAATATCAGATGTTTCTGTAGTGTAGTAAATTTTTGGGACTGAAAGGGTTAATATTGTAAGGCACGCAATATTGGATTATGATCATTTTTAGCTATTACCCTTCAGATAAAAATTATTTGTAGAATTTTTACAAGATTGCTACTTAAGTGCGATACATGCTATCAAAAGGTATATTAAGGAGAGTGTAAAATATATCCTCTTTTCGTTTGTTCGAGTTGCTTCTAAAATATCAAACGTCATATCAAACATTGGACCTTTTCATTAGGATTGCCACTTTACAGAAATTTAGAAAAATTAACTCTTGTTTTTTTTAGTTTATTAAAAGTAAAATTATATATTAAATATGATACATTGATTTTTTCGTATGTGGTTTCGGGGAAAAATTAAAAATTGAACTACATTTTTAAACTATTCTATAGAGTTTCCAAAGAACATAACTTTAAAAAAATGCTTTAGTTTTATATGCTTCAAAGAAATATGAATTTAAGAAAATATTCAGCTGATTTATTGTAATCCCATAATTTGACACTAATCAAGTTTTTTTTTCCGTTACACTTTTTAAATATGAGGGCTTCTTATATTTATTTGTACTTATTGACCTAGATTAGAAATTTCTTAACATTAAAACTTCATATATTTCAAATTATAGTGGCAACCCTATTTTCATAGTGCAAGGCAAATAGGGGAAACACTGTGGTACTCCTACAGGTTGTTGAGATAATGTAGAACATAGTGTAGAACTAGGTCATAGCAGTACTTGTATTCCGCCTAGAAAGAAAATAGAGATATATAAATATTTTTTAAATGTTTATATTGTTTCAACCCTTTCAGTCTCAATGACAATTTGGCATCATCACATTAGAATTTTTTTCTGATTATCTATAGCTATATATGATATCAAAAAGCACTTCATATAATTCTTCAAACTTTTTTTTTTAAAGAAAATATTTTTTATTAATCCCAATAGATGGTCAGCCCTATTATTTTATTTAATTATGATCAGAAACATGATGATGCCAAATGGCATCATTTGGGTTGAAAGGGTTAAGTTGATTATTCAATAAATTTTAAATGCAATGTCACCCATGTGGCTTTCTATTTGGCTAGTGATGGAAATTGATTTTTTTAAAAAAAACTTTTTGTGATACAGGGTAATAAAGTTATGTAAACCACGAAAAAAGATTTTTTTTAAATAATAAAACAAACATGCTGTCGGCCCAGTGGTTTAGTGGTAGTGCATCGCATTAACTTGTCACAGATCCGGGTATCAAGAAGTTGAAACACTGTTTTCAAGTCCTTCCGAAATCATGAGGCTGGGCAGCCCAGTAGGTTAGGCACTCGCCTAGCCTACGAAAGGTCCCAGGTTCGGGTCCGGGCATTGCCAAAATAACTGCCAACCTATCAATGGCCCGTGCAGCCAAAAATGTCCGACGAATAATACCCTGTGTAAGGGAGTGCACGTTAAATATCCTTCAAGGTCGATGCGTACGATGTCGCCCTTAACGGATGCGTTGGGTGTCTATTCAGGTGTCGGCTCCGTCACTTGACTGTGGTTCTAAAAAACGACGCCCGTCGCCAATAGCTTTCGTGTAGCTCCAGTGCGACGATAATTCAAAACCTAACCTAACCTAATCTCCGAAATTATACTTCACCCTCGTAATACATCATTTTTTTAATACAAATAAACGACTGATACCTTCACAGTCCAAGGACTTTCAAATCCTCTCCTATCGAACCATTCCAGTTATTTAAGGCCTATCAGTTAAGGTGCGTGTGTATGCATAACATATTCTCCACGAGTTGCGGCCGATGTCTTCGCACCTAACCTAACCTCCGAAATCATACTTCACCCTCGTAATACATCATTTTTTATACAAATAAACGACTGATACCTTCACAGTCCAAGGACTTTCAAATCCTCTCCTATCGAACCATTCCAGTTATTAAAGGCCTAACAGTTTAAGGTGCGTGTGTATGCATACTATATTCTCCACGAGTTGCGGCCGATGTCTTCGCACCTAACCTAACCTCCGAAATCATACTTCACCCTCGTAATACATCATTTTTTATACAAATAAACGACTGATACCTTCACAGTCCAAGGACTTTCAAATCCTCTCCTATCGAACCATTTCAGTTATTAATGGCATAACAGTTTAAGGTGCGTGTGTATGCATACCATATTCTCCACGAGTTGCGGCCGATGTCTTCGCACCTAACCTAACCTCCGAAATCATACTTCACCCTCGTAATACATCATTTTTTATACAAATAAACGACTGATACCTTCACAGTCCAAGGACTTTCAAATCCTCTCCTATCGAACCATTCCAGTTATTAATGGCATAACAGTTTAAGGTGCGTGTGTATGCATACTATATTCTCCACGAGTTGCGGCCGATGTCTTCGCACCTAACCTAACCTCCGAAATCATATTTCACCCTCGTAATACATCATTTTTTTATACAAATAAACGACTGATACCTTCACAGTCCAAGGACTTTCAAATCCTCTCCTATCGAACCATTCCAGTTATTAAATGCCTAACAGTTAAAGGTGCGTGTATGCATACCATATTCTCCACGAGTTGCGGCCGATGTCTTCCCACCTAACCTAACCTCCGAAATCATACTTCACCCTCGTAATACATCATTTTTTTATACAAATAAACGACTGATATAGTCCGACCACGATAACTTGGCAATCAAAATATTTTGATTGTGGAAGATTCCACTTTGAATTGAGGTTTTAAGCCGAAGGAGGACGGGTTGCCGGCTCATGCCGTTTGGCGAGAATAGAATTTGTTGGTGTAGTGCGATTGTAAATAATGTATCTCACTAGAACTGCACATCAGTTATCGGCTACAGAGGATTGTTGTTGGTTGCTGGTAGCGGTTAACGATTACACGTGTATTTCTTTGATATTTTGAATCGTGAAATAACTAAATCTATGATTATTTTACAGAAATCTAATTAACCATTGCTAAAAAAAGTTCGAAATTAATAAACAAACTCGTAGTTAAGTTATAAGTTCCACCGAGTATATTTCCCAGTATACTTCTATGATTTTTTTTTCATTTTGATGAAGGGTTTTAAAACTTAAAAATCTGACTGTGACTAGGAATTACACCGAGGGACGCTATAACTTAAATATTAATGGGAAATATAAGAGTAATCCAGATGCAAGTTCGATCGACCCTTCGATTGATAGTAAAGAAATATGCGCCCAAAAGCAATGAATCGCCAAACATAGTAACTCTTGCCAAAAACCAAAACCTTCCTTACCTTTTTTCGAAGTGGACTGGTCCACAATAAAAATATTTTGGTTGCCAAGTTATCGTGGTCGGACTATACCTTTACAGTCCAAGGACTTTCAAATCCTCTCCTATCGAACCATTTCAGTTATTAGAGGCCTATCAGTTTAAGGGGTCACAGGAGTCTTAAAAATGTGCAAAGAAGATACTACAAAACATTGTTTGATCTTTCTTGTTATTTTTTAACTACTCAATAAATGAGTACAATTTTTTTTATATGTAATTCTACAGGATTTATTTATTATAAAACAAGTTTTAAAATTTATGAAACTTTAGCCAAAACTAAAATAAATTTTATTAAACATGAAGCTATTTGAACACATTGTGATTAGGCTTGCGCGACAAATTGTGAGGTCAAAATTGAAAAAATGACCTAGAAAATGACTTTATATTGTACAAATATGTACAAACTAGGACTTATACCTAAAATCTCAGCTCAATTTTAATTAGAAATTATTTTAAGAACTTTTTTCTAAAAAAATTAATAAAAATTTAAAAATTTTGATTTTAAATTTTTTTAAAAATAATTTCTAATTAAAATTGAGCTGAGAATTTAGGTATAAGTCTTTGTTTGTACATATTTGTACAATATAAAGTCATTTTCTTGGTCATTTTTTCAATTTTGACCTCACAATTTGCCGCGCAAGCCTAATCACAATGTGTTCAAATAGCTTCATGTTTAATATCATTTATTTTAGTTTTGGCTGAAGTTTCATAAATTTTGAAACTTGTTTTATAATAAATAAATCTTGTAGAATTACATATAAAAAAATTATACTTATACATTCAGTAGTTTAAAAATGACATGAAAGATCAAACTATATTTTGTAGTATCTTCTTTGCACATTTTTAAGACTCCTATGACCCCTTAAGGTGCGTGTGCATGCGTACCATATTCTCCACGAGTTGGGGCCGATGCCTCCGCACCGTCTTGACTGCCTGGAAGACGTCCACTTCGCCGTGCTGGATAACCTGTTCGATGGCCACGCACGCCGCACAGTACACGCCCACGCGACTCTTGCCGTTCCTACAACACACACGAAATGATACACTCTCGGAAATAAACTGCTCAAAACAATTAGGAGAGCACTTTTTAATTCCAACCTTAACTTCACTCCCAACTTTTTATCCTATAAATATGAAATTTGTTAAATAGGTTCACTATGCATTCGAAATGAAATAGTAAAAAACAGGAGACAAAATCTTAAGTTTTTAATACTTAAATTTAAAGGGGGGGAAATGGAATAATAACTTTTTAATAAATTATAACAATAATTATTTCAAAACTTTTTTTGTTAAAAATAGCTGAAATATATTTTTAAACATCTAAAAAATGCAAGCATGAAAAATTTAGGGTCAATTTATTTTCTAAAACTGTTTTAAAGTGAAATTTATTCTACCATATTTTTCATATTTTTATTAATATAAAAAATTATATTAAATTCTTCAAAATACGTTATTCTTCCATCTAACAATGTATCTAACGTTACATAAGTGGCGAATTTAACTTAGTCAGAAAAAAATCACAAGCTGATGATTCCCAATGGAATCATTGGGAGCGAAAGATTTTAAAACATGTGCTCCCCTAATTGTATTGAGCAGTGTAACACTTTCATTTTTGACGATTCATGAATCCTCAAGCCTCATTTCGTTCATTTTGAGGATTGTTTCGTCAAACTATCGCGTGACTTTTGAGTACACGCGAATCCTCACTTTTACGATCGTGTTTTGACGTATCTTGATCGTGATTTGATCTGTATCTTGATTTTGTGGAAACTGAGTCTCATTGTTGTACTCGCATGCTCAAAAATGACGAAATATTTCTTTAGATTAGACGACATTCAAATCCTCATAAAAATGACGATTCATATTTCCTCACTTCGAGGAAACAAAAACTGGGAGCATTTGCCAGTAAACGAATCGTCAAAATTAAGGAAAATTTCGTCGTTTTTGAGCATTCATTTTTGGGAGTGTACACAGTAGGATGTTTAATAGATAATTCACTGGCCCAGAATTTTAGTTAAGAAATATGTTATACGTTGTTTAAAATTTAACAGCGTATAGCTTATTATCCGTAACAACGTAAAACAGGTACATGACTGTATTGAAGTGACTTTCTCAAAAAGTAAAGCATAATAACATTATGACATAATTCCATAGCATTCTCATAATACATAAATCTACCTGGCAAAATAAAAGGAAAAATTTAACCTTAGGTACGGCTTCGCTCTACCTTTTAGTAGAATGACTCTGGTTCTTGTTTCACCGGTTTGAAAAAAAAACGGTGTTTCCAAACTCTTGCAAATTAGAGGAAAAATATCGAATGGTATAGTGGTGGATTTGGGTAAAAATTTTGGACTTTTTGGATTTTTTGAAGAAGCGGCGAACTCTACATCGTGTTACAGTGCGCAACAGACCAATTTTTTAAAATTTTGGGTCTTTTAAATTTTAAAAAATGCCATTTTTCACCAGGAAATGCGTCATTACACGTTTTAAAATGCGCGATTTGGTTTCAAAACTTCTCGGTACTGTTGTTTTAGACATACAGTCGTTATTTACATCGAATTGGGATATATATTACGCCAATCAACAGCAATATTTCCCCATATAAAAAAGCTAAAACAGCTATATTTGGTGCTAGTATGTAATTGGACCAGGAATGGCACAAAGTGGTTAAAATTTAACTGTAAAACGTGTTTTTCAATTCATAATATCAAACAGAAATACAATTCTAGCAAAAAAAAAACGCGAAATTAGGTCAATAAATGACATTAAATCGATTTTGTCTATATTTATGAGACATATTTTTTGGGTTCTTTTTACAATGAATTCAATTAAAAATTATCATTGGTTGTTTTCTTTGTAATTCATGCTATTTTTATTTATATATACTTGCCTTTCCCTTACCATCCAAAATTTTTTTCAAGTAAACCTTTTCATTGAAATTTTGTGACTCAAAATGTCTTTTGTCTAAACTTTTGAGACGCATTATATATTTCTTCACTACATAATGTTACCTGACAATACAATATTATTATTATTGAAATACAATAAGAATTTATATATTTTCAACGATTAGATACTTTTTGAAATCACGACTTTTACAAAATAATTTTTTGCTTATCCCATTTTCACCAGGTATGGCAATCATCGTCACATCAATTTAAAACAAAAATGAAAAGAAAATAATATCCGGTTATTTAAATATTGATTGATAAAATATTTAAACTAATGTCGCCATCAGCTGTATATTTTTTGGCATTTTAAAACTTAAAAAAATCTAATTAAACAAAATTTTTTAGTTTCAAATTTGTTTCATTTCTATGTTACGTTGATTCCCATACCTGTGGAAAAAGGGGTAGCAGGGCAGAGCAATACTTCTGCGCAGGTTGCGATTCCAAAACTAATGCATAAGCTCTACACTCTTAAAACGAACGAGCGATTTTGACTCAGTCTGAGTTAATTTCACTCTTTCAGTCTGGAAAATGCACTTCTCCTGGAGAAGCGGATCCTTTGTGTGTTAAACCTCCGACAGGATCACTCCAAACGTGTGGTTTTAACTCTGTCTGAGTTAATATTCGCTCCTTTCCAGTGTCGAAAATGCACTTCTCCAACTGGAGTGGATTTCACTCGTTTGTTTTAAGAGTGTATGTGACTGACAATCCCTCTTAAGCAAAAGTGTCTTACGTTGAGAGTACGATGACGGGTCCGTAGACAGACCTCTGCCTCCAGCGCTCCACCATGTTCATGAGCTCGACGAGTGCGTTGGTGGAAGTGGGCACCTTGTGGCCCAGCGGCCAGCATGTGATCTGGAAGACCTGAGTGGTCTTGGGTTCGGCCTTCACACCAGCCATCAGCTCGGTCAGAGACACCACCTGTCGAGAGAAGTGTAAGAAATTGGATCGATCTAGAAAAGTAAGAGAGTGTGGTGCACAGGGCCTGTTCTTCCACAAGGCCCGTTAGGCCCGGGCCCCTAAATCTTAGTTTCTATTTTGCTAAATACTGTAATCTCCCAAATTATGCAAACTAAAAGAAATTCCGATACTCCACTTGGTTTTTTGCTAGATTTTGACTATAAATTGACCTAACGTGATTGTCCTGATCAATGTTTATAAGGAAGCCAATAAAATTGTCGAAAACATTTGAAACATAGGTCATATAGCACCGTTATTACTGGAAATCATATGTAAAATTCTTCGTACAGGGGCCCCCAAAATTGATTGCGCCTATAGTCTGAGTTTTCCTGGAGCAGACCCTGGGTTTTGGATATTCATTCCGTACTTTGTGCTCATAAAAATGTTGTTGAAATTCATTTTACTTATATTCGTGGCCATAATGATAATTTTGGTAACAATTTTTTTGCATTTTTTGTGAGCCAGTGTCCCGTGATGCATTGCGATAACGGCGAACGAATATCTGCTTTTTTCTAAATCTATGTTTTCACTCATCAGTGATTAGGGGTGGATCCTATTATAGCCCACCTCTTACTGACTTTTAGAATATCGCCAAGCAATCAGCGATAACGTTGTCATGGTGACAACCCTTTCACAGTAACGGTAAATTTTCTTTTTTCCTAATCCTAAAATTCAAATAATTTCAATTTGGCGAGATTTTCAACAAGTCGCCAATGTGTGGGTTGTTCTAGGATTTTACCGATTAGTTTTGTGTGTCCACGTGACATCTCAACCCAATCACTGACGAATGAAAATGAGGTTGCAGGAAGAGGGACAATGTTTGGCGAAGGTTCGCCTGTCCAGTCCCCTCAAGTATGCCTAGCTTAAGGGGTGAAACTCATTCGTCCTTTATTCGGCGAAAAAAGGACATAATTGAAGAGTACACGGGAAAAACCGATTGATTTTTCAGAGAAGTTTCCTTAGCAGGCCACTTTGGCGATGATAGCGAGGGATCGCCTAAACTTGTGTAAGGAAACCAGTTCCTATCATAGATATCATAGTAAAAGTAATATAGTGGCAGATCACGTGACCTCCAATGCTAACGACGGGACGCGCAAGGAGCTCCCAGAAGAGCCCCAAATGAAGTCAGTGTTGTAGGTCACGTGATATGCAACTGTAGTTACTTTAACTACCATCTCTGTGGTTCCTAGCTACCAAGTTCAGGCGATTGGCGATCCCGACGCTTGGACCAAGCGAAGAAAGAAGAGATAAACCGGTTTTATGCCGCCAAGCAGGCAGTTGCGGGTGTCCGCCTAATAAATCAATCGCTTCTTCCCGTGTACTCTTCAATTGTGTTCGTTCACCTTCCATTTAAATACGATTAAAATTGCCGGCAATAACAGGTCTTTGTAATGCAAACAAATAATCATCACTTTTATATAAATTGCTCTTTTTAAGATTTATAGTTTTTTTTATTAATATTATGGGTTTCGTATGATTGTAAAATACCTAATAAAGAATTGATTGCGTATGGACAAACCATTAAAGATACCTAACAGCACAAAGCGAATTAGTCGAGACTATTTCTCAAACCATAGGGAAAAAAAGAATTTTGGTGTTCTAAACAATGCATTGCTTTCGAATCATTCAAAAATGGCTGTACATTTTTGTTATTAACAAATCAATGACGGTGACTACGTATATTTATAGACACCGGAGTTGGTACCAATACAACCTCAACTCCCGGTTTGGGATTGTCCACTTACCCTCTTGAGTATCTTAAATATCCAGGTTTTGATGTTCGGGTAGTGGTTGGATGACACCAGCTCGACTGTAAACACGGGGCCGTACTTCTTTTTCTTCTCTCTCTCGGTCGGCCAGAAGGGAGGATACGTCTAAATGCAATGAAGAAGCATTGTAAGTTAAATGATTAAGAGCAAAAATATCCTATAATTAGCCCCAGTCCGAGTAATTGCTTTGTCTCGGACGGTTTAGTATTGGGCTAGTTCCAGGGTCCGATCTACCATAAGGTCCGTAAGTCCTAGGACCCCCTAAATATTAGTTTCTATTATTCTAAATGTTTTAGACCCACAAATTTCACTACATTTTTTAAATGTTCCTATAACAAACTTTATTTTAAGCTTGAAATTTCTTTAAGGTCGTAGCCTAGAAGGCAAGAGGGTTGCAGTAGCATCCGTTGGCACAAGGCGTTGAGTACCCTTCAGAGGGTGGATATCTGACTTCTACTCCGAGATGGCGCCACGTATTCAATTTAGGCATGCCGCTGTAGTGGAGGGGCAATTTTCTCCAGATAACTTGCACCCATGGTAAACTGCGCAATGGCCTACCACAAGACTTTCGAACCCACAGATTTAACGAGCACGATTAACATCCTTACAATACAAAAATAGCAGTTCAGGGTGGTTATAAAATAACGATCGCTATTCAGAGTGGTCTGTAGCTTTAATGAATAATCCAAATGCAACAAAAATTGAGACACTTACTAATCCAGAAGAGGGAAAAAGAATGGAAGCATAAAAAACAAACTTGTCACTTGACCAGAGTTCTAAATTACGAGGCGTAATTGGATGTGTTGGCCGTAATTAGCCATAATTGGCTATGTCTCGTTATTTAGCACCTTGGTCAAGAGACGAGTTTCTTTTTTAGGATTCCATTCGTTTTCGAAAAAAAGAAACTCGTCTCTTAACCAAGGTTCTAAATTACGAGGCGTAATCTAGCTGTGTTGGCCGTAATTGGCCATAATTGACGACGCCTCGTAATTTAGCCCTGGTCAAGAGATGAATTTGTTTTTTTAATGATTATTCTTTTTTATGATTATTTTTTATGATTCTATCTTTTTTATGATTCCATTCTTTTCCCCCCTTCTTGATTAGTAAGTGTCTCAATTTTCGATACATTCGGATTATTCATTCAAGCTACGGACCACTCCGAATAGCGAGCGTTATTTTATTACCATCCTGTATTTTAATATTTCACTTTAAGAAAAGTATCTCACGTTCGAGGGTGGCGGGCTGCAAAGAACAACCACAGTGTTGCAATCGTGGTCGTATACCAGCGACCAGAAGTCTTGACAGGTTCTCTGCAAGGGCCATTCGGTGTTGATGTACTCTTTTGATCGGGTGTATCCCTAAATCGAGAAAATAACAGTAAAGAGTTCACATAGCAATAAAAAAAAGCCCGGGTTAGTTTTAAGTTTTAAAAACTAACTATAGATGGCAGCACCATGATATTGTCTACGAATTTGATCTGTCTTTAATTTTTACTCAAGACATAATGTGGTAAATTAATGTTTATCTTTCACATACATTTTTGGCATGTATGTTGGTTGAAAATTAGATAAAAAAAAGTGTTTTATGAACAGAAAACTAAGCACTCAAAATTTTATTAATTTTTGTAAAAAAAAATTATGCCAATATGCTACATATTGATACACTTTAATATAGTACAATGCTAAATGCTAATTTACGCACACTACATGCTAATTTATGCTACTTTTTCCTGAATAAAATGAGAAAACAAAGTTGTATTTGTTTCTTTTTATACAGAGGTTTCCTTTAAATACAAGTAGTGAAACTAAACAAAATTAAATTTTTATGATATATTAACATAAATATATATAATCTTTCTTTAACGAAAAAACCTTAAAATATCTTACATCAACAAATACGGCATTTATGTAGTCCGTGTTGTCATTGCTCTGGAAAGATGTCAAGTAAGGGCGAAAATTATCAGCTGCAATTAGAAGAAAAATAACGTTGCCAATTACTTAAAAATAATGTTGCCGATTATTTAAAAATAATGTTGCCAATTACTTAATAATGTTGGCAAAGACTGGGAAAAAACGTCAGTGTTGGACATAAGCAAAAAAAAGATACCCTAAGTGTAGGAAAGTGTGATTAAATTAAATTTTTTTCGAAGCCTCAATTAAAATTTTTTGTTGTTCTTTTGTTTTGTTTGAGATATCTGTGATCCACTCTAGTCTCGAACTCAGTATCCTAAAAACAGGAGCAATGTGATTAAGCAGCCTCGTCTGGCGAGCAAATATCACAACAACTACCCAATTCGCAAAATCTGTGATCCGTTTGATTTGCTACACATAAGGATTAATTAGACATAAATGTACGTCTGAAAATAGATTTTTAACAGCTACAAATTTCAAAATTTAAAGTAGAACTCCGAATCTGAGTTTAAAAGAACTTAAATAATTGCAAAATAGTTAAAGTTTTAATTTAAAATGTAATCAAATGTAGACATTTTAAGGAAGGTAACACTTTTTGTGAAACAACATTTCTCAACCAGCATATTTCAGTTATAAGCTTCCATACTACTTTAAGGGGAGATCATAGTTAGTGACAGCAAAAATGAGCAATTCTTAGTATTATTTCGAAAGGCTCGAAATCATTTAAAAATTATAGTACAATAAAAAAATTTGTACCAAATTATAAATTGTACTTTTATTATTATATTTTCACCTAAGAATCTTATTTTTAAATTATTTTTTAAGAAAAAATACATCTTTTGAAACATACAATTACGAATTTTCAAAAATACAAGTATTTTTTCGGTACACTTTGTACAAAAAATATGCAATGAAATAGCCCATAAAACTTTTTTCAAATGCAAGTAAACAGATTGATATTGGTCACCTATTTTTTTTGCCTAAAATAATTTTTAAATTTTATTTAAAAAAAATTATATTCTATATTCATAAAAATTCTGATTTTTAACGAAGAAAAGTGTAAAATAATAATATATATATATTTTTTTAATTTGGAAGACTAAATTAGGTGACTTATATAGATCTAAAATATTTAAATAACACACAAAAAATATTAAGAAATTTTTAATAGATTTGGAGGAAAGTGTACCTATGTGTTGGAAATTATAGTTTTGAGAAAAGCGCAAAAAACAAATACAGTCTTTAACACGATAAAACAAACACCTTTAACACGAACTCGAAGGAACCACCGAAACATTTCTTGTTAACCGAATTTCCTGCAAATCGTCAGGAATTTATTTTTACATTGAGCCAGTGAATAGTTTTCAAATATCAACACAAAAAAATCATATTTTATAATGTAATACATAATTAATACAAGCATACAAATTGTAATTCAAGGGGGGCAAGACGAATGTGTTTATTTTTTTAATTTTAATTTTTTGTAAAAAAAAAATAATTAACCAATCGATACAAAATTGGTCCCATTCAATAGATCGGGCTTCCATCTATCAGAAAATACTGGTTTTAAAAATTCAATTTTTTGGTCATTTTTAACTATGATCTCCCCTTAACGTAAAGAGAGTGGAAGCTTTTATAAAGTCATTGTCTATTCGCTTGCTTATACGTCACCCACTTTCGTAGTTAAAACTACAAATGGTACTGACAAGTGTGATACGTCAAAAAATACAGTACATCTAAATTAGAAAACATTAGAAATCTCATTTTTTAAAAATTTGTACTTTAATTATTTAAATAAAACTATACAATTTATTACTCATTTAAAAAGTTTAAGCAGTACATTTTCATTAGAATTAACCCTCTAATGCATACTGTTGCCGTTCGGCAACAAGTTACATAATCCTTTTTATTCTATTAAAGAAGAGCTCCCTCTCGACAAATTTGTGTTTTTTTTTTCATATATTACATTCTATCTTGAAGTTTTATAGTTACTAATAATCATCATAGATGACAGTAGTAAAAGTGTATTCAAATTAAAGAGTGAGGTTATTAACTGCTGTGAAGTTACGTTTTTGGCAGCATTCAAAGTATAATAATATTAGTACTATATACAAATAAATTGTTTTGAAAAATGAATTATAGTTAAAGAGGGTTATTTTGAAATATATTTAGTAGTTTTCGAATCATTATTATCAAAATTGGAATTTTGTAGTTGGTTTTTATCAGATGGAAAAAATTTAAAAAATGAAATTATTTAAATTCTAATGCATTTAAATTTTTTTCAGTATTTTTCCCATTATGTATGAGTATTAAAGATACGTATATATTTTTTCGGGACGAAAAAATAAATAAATTCATGCATTAGGGGTTAAATCACCATTGACAATCACAACAATTACACAAAATACTTTATTTCTATCAAAAAAAGATTTCAATTAAATTTATTTTTATGATATAAGTCAGTGTGAAAATATATGTCACAATATGTTTAACTTTGGTGTTTAAAGGTTTAACATAGAAGGCTTTGCTTTAGATTAATATAACAGTTTTAATGTAGAATGCTAATTTTTTAAAAGCACGAATTATGTTTAGAAGCAGTTCTAAGTGAGATTCTTTGTAACAAACTTACTTGCTATCATCAGTGCTATAATGTGAACTGAAATTATAATATAATAACTCACTTTGACTATTTTAAAAATTAAAACCATACGCAGCTTAATTAATTGAAAATCGGCTCGGTGAATACTGAAAAGTTCGGAACATTTTCTGAGTGGAGCCTGGGTACGGTTGTGACAGGGTACGGTTGTGACAGTCGCCATATTAGAGAAACCATAAGGAATACCGGGTGGGGTGTAAGGGGTAAGGAGCAGCTTGCTTGCCCGAACATGTGCCACACTATACCATCATTCATCGCACGACATTAACCCTACCAGAGGCCTCTATTACTTTTTGACTGTCAAAAGTAACTATTTCCCCCCCATTTATTTTAATAACTGTTATTATATGTGTACAGATAGAGTAATGAATTTTTTCCTCGTTATAAGTTAGACTTTAATAATGAAATACCAGGGATTACTTTGAGTGTAAATTACTTTGTATTGTCATGGCGATTTTTTTTTTTCAAAAGAGTGCACTGGGTACGGTTGTGACAACACAGTAAACTTTATTTATTTTTCTTAAAGATGCCTACAAAACACCTGAGAAAGACAGAAAGGGCACAGTGTGACCTAAGGATATATGAAGAAGCTTTTATAGAAGTGAAACGCGGGATTTCATAACGAAGAGCTGCGAAAAATCACCAAATTAATCGTTTGTCTTTGTTACGATACATTTGTATCGATACAAGCTTTTATGAGACAAATGTGGAACATTTTTATGACAATATTCAGATTGTTATGTACATACACAACCATAAGCTACAGGATATATACATTGTTAACGAAACAGGTGTCACTACCGTCAAAAAGATTTCTTTGTGTTATATAGGAAAATGTATACATTTTTTATGTAGATATGATATTTTGTGCATTAAAAAAACACATTTTTATTTATTTGTTTTGTATTTTGACACGGTTACACTAATGTATAATTATAAATATTTAGTTAACCTTTTTGATGATAGTGATAATATGAAGAGTTTGTATTAATAATTATAAAATTATTTATAATTATCAAATTTAAAAATTAAATAATAAATTAAATATTATAATTATAACTATTGAATTTATAATAACTAACTAAAGATGCTGCAAAAAGAGTGATTTTATACGATTTTGGTGTCTTTTTTGACCCTGTCACAACCGACCCACACTACTTCCTCTTTTTTCTAATTCACTTATAAAGTTAACTATTGTACTTAGGAAATTTTTTTTTATTTATACGGAGACGAAGGTTGCACTTTACTATTAATGGAACTTTCATTCAGCTACCAGGCATACTAAAGAATTTATAAACGATCAAAGGAAAACTGTCACAACCGTACCCAGGCTCCCCTACGTAACAGGGTATTGTAGGGGTTGGTACATATATATACCTGCCTTTGTGCTTGATCAGAGACCCGTTTATAAGCCTTCGTCAAGTAAGACAGACACAGAAAGAGTTTTTACTGAGACAGGGAGAGAAAGTATACCCAGGCAAAGGTGGGAATCGAACCCGCAACCGTTACAGCGCGCAGACTGCTAGTGTAAAGGTCTGCGATCCAAACCTAGGTTGTCCACAGTTGCCCTAGGTTGTCCTGAGTTGAGACAGCTGCTGTTCGGCCACTTCCATACAAATTACTTGCTCTTCGGTGTTTCCGTAGAGTCCGTACTTGCGTCCGAGGTACAGGATGGCTAGACTCCGAGTCAGCTTCACTGAGGATTCACTGTCGATGTAGTAGGGCAGGTTGGGAAAGTCTAGCCTAAAACTGAACTTGTCTTCCTTGAACCAAGCGTCCTTGTTGCCCAGGTAGTATTTCTTATCCTCAAAGTCTTTACTTTTGTAGTGGAGGAGGTACCGAATAACTGCACCGCGACCCCGCAGTCCCAGTACCCCAGCACAGGTTTACTCATGGCTGAAGCGGAGACTTAAGTCAGCAAAGCCAAGGAGAAAAAAAAATGCAAAGCCAGCGCCAGTTGCCGTTTCTCATGCGTGTAATGAACACTATGTACTTCTTTTTCCTAATATAACAGTAGCGTGATATCATTCAACATGGTAAAGAAGCACTTTTTGAGAAAGTTTCCATATTTTATTTATTTTTTTGTTTTGTTTCAGAATGGAATGGTAAATACCCAACCTTATCACACAAGCAATTTTTAACGTAGGTGATTGAATAAATTATATTTGTGAAAAGAGCAATTTAATTCAATGGAAGTGCCTACTTTTTAACACTAAAACCCTTGTAAATCATACCCTTACTGAAATAGCGCATTTTTTTTAATCCACAAAACTACATAATATTAAAAACATAATGTCAAACATCCACATAATATCAAAACCAATGACAAGAGCCTAATAAAGTATTATTTGGAACGTGCTTGCTTACAATATTTTTTATAATAACGTGCAAAACATTTAGTTTCCATGGCGATATTCGAAAATGCAAAGTAGTAAAAGAAAAGTTGCAAAATAATTTTTTATTTTGAATCAATTGGCATGTTAAATAAAAGTATTGTTTGGCGTGAAATTTGTGTTCTTACTTTTTGTCTTATTTAATTTCCTTTAATAATTTTTGTAGTACTTGTAGTTTCCATGGAGATATTAGAAAATGCAAAAGTAATGAACCAATAGAAATAAGTGAGTTTCATGACATTATTTAGCTTCCATGGAGATATTCACGACATCATTTTGTTTTTCTACCAATCCGATATTCTCATTTACTTTACCACACTAGTGCCGAAAGTCCCACTTTTGGCACTGTCTGTGACGTAAGCACGTAACGTGCCATTCTCGCAACGATTTATGAATGAATAATGATATAAAAAAGTGAACTTTTTTGCACGCTGTAATAAAAAAATTATGTAAATGCCATTTCATTAATACGAAATCACATAGAAAATATCAACACTCACACTAGGTGTAGCATTTAATTGAGAAACAAAACTAAAATATCTTACAACACGCATTACATTTATTAAAATACGCTAAAGATCCCAAAATATATTACAAACATTAAAACTCAATTTAAACTTTCTGAGAACAACATCACTTCGAAGAAAAACAAACTGCATTTAAAGTACACTTAAAACTTCTGAAAACAAATGTTCGAAATCTTTAGTTACTCAGGTGAAAAACTACTTTTAAGGTATTCACGTTGTTTGGGGGAAATAAATGGAGATGAGTTAAAACTCAGATGAAATAATGAAAGTATTATTCTATTAAAGTATCTGGTGTTGTTCGAATTGTGAAGGCCAATTAACAACCAATTATATAGTCCCAGAAAAAAAAGGGGGGGGGGAGTAAATATAAATCGGGATATAACATCTTGATTCAATCTGCTTTTATGGTGTTCAAAAACATTATTCACACAATTCGAATTTTTCTTCATATATTTTGGGGGGAAATTCCAAAAATATTCTAAGTTTTGAAGCATCTGATGCAAAATTTGGAGTTGTAATGCGGAAAAATATAGATTTTCCATCGAAAAAGTCTTGTTGTTTCTTCAAAATTTTTATCGATTTTTTTTATTACTTACATGGACGCTGACGTGTGTATTGCCCAAATCTTCTATATTGATCTATTTCCCCATATCAACCCATATTTCAACCACAGAGTTAGGAAATAGGAGTAGAGGGGTCTATCAGTTCAAATGGTTTAAGCAGGGCTGTCAGGTTTTTCGAGTTACTGCGCATAGCACTGAGGTATATCCGAAGATGCACTGCTTTAGCAGTTTTTTGAGCTACTGCGCATAACATGGTTACCGAAACTGGCACTGAGGTATCCCAAGATGCACTGCTCTAGTCTGCTTCTTTTGTGCGTTACTGCGCACATACATGGCCCGCTCTATTCTCTTTCCTAACTTTATGATTTCAACTCTCTTCATACATCGCCATTACACTCTTAAAACGAACGACCGATTTTCACTCAGTCTGAGTTAATTTCACTCCTCCAGTCTATAAAATGCACTTCTCCCAGAGGAGTATATCCTTTGTGTGTGAAACCTCTGACAGGATCACTCCAAACGAGTGATTTTAACTCAGTCTGAGTTAATATTTACACTTTTCCAGTGTAGAAAATGCACTTCTCCTTCTGGAGTGGATTTCACTCTTTTGTTTTAAGAGTGTACTGTTTAAAGATTAGGGAAGGACTTCAAAATTTCAGAACGATAATTCTAGAGTTTTGCATAAGACTTTAATAATAACCTAAATATAAATGGTGATTAAAATTGAAAGGTCAACACTCTTTAAACAGAAGAGTGACATCTACTCCTGTAGGAGAAGTTCATTTTCGACATTGGCAAGGAGTGAATATTAACTCAGACTGAGTTAAAATCACTCGTTTGGAGTGATCCTGTCAGAGGTTTAACACACAAAGGATCCACTCCTCTGGGAGAAGTGCATTTTCGACACTGGAGGAGTAAAAATTAACTCAGACTAAGTTTGAATTACTCATTTGCTTTAAGAGTGAAGTTGAAAAACTTCCATTCCCCAAAGTGGGTAGGTACATATATATTCCGGCTTGCTTGCTTGATCAGAGACCCGTTTATAAGCCTTCGTTAAGGGTCACAGGAGTCTTAAAAATGTGCAAAGAAGATACTACAAAGCATAGTTTGATCTTTCATGTCATTTTTTAACTACTCAATAAATGAGTATAATTTTTTTTATATGTAATTCTACAGGATTTATTTATTATAAAACAAGTTTTAAAATTTATGAAACTTTAGCCAAAACTAAAATAAATGATATTAAACATGAAGCTATTTGAACAAATTGTGATTAGGCTTGCGCGGCAAATTGTGAGGTCAAAATTGAAAAAATGACCAAGAAAATGACTTTATATTGTACAAATATGTACAAACAAGGACTTATACCTAAATTCTCAGATCAATTTTAATTAGAAATTATTTTAAGAACTTTTTTCTAAAAAAAATTAATAAAAATTTTAAAATTTTGATTTAAAATTTTTTTAAAAATAATTTCTAATTAAAATTGAGCTGAGAATTTAGGTATAAGTCTTTGTTTGTACATATTTGTACAATGTAAAGTCATTTTCTTGGTCATTTTTTCAATTTTAATTTGCCGCGCAAGCCTAATCACAATGTGTTTAAATAGCTTCTTGTTTAATATCATTTATTTTAGTTTTGGCTTAAGTTTCATAAATTTTAAAACTTGTTTTATAATAAATAAATCTTGTAGAATTACATATAAAAAATTATACTTATACATTGAGTAGTTCAAAAATGACATGAAAGATCAAACTATGTTTTGTAGTACCTTCTTTGCACATTTTTAAGACTCCTATGACCCCTTAAGTAAGACAGACATAGAAAGAATTTTTACTGTCGCAGAGAATGGAAGTACACCCAGGGCGAAGGCGGGAATCGAGCCCGCACCCGTTGTAGCGCGCAGACTGCTAGCTTAATGGTCCAAACCACTCGGCCATCCATGCCCCATTTCCCAAAGTATAACTAAGATATAGGGTCTGGCCCGTTCATTGGCGACTTTTGACGATCGAAAATTTAATCGGAAGATGAATTGTTTGAATGAATTGGACCCTATATCTCAGTTATACTGTGGAGAATTGGAGTTTTTCAAAACCGGACCTTATGTAATGGGGGCTGGGGAGCCCAGTCGGTTAAGCACTCGCTTAGCATGCGGAAGGTCCCAGGTTCGGGTCCGGGCATCGCCAAAATAGCTGCCGACCTATAAACGGCCCGTGCAGCCAAAAATGTCCGACGAATAATACCCCGTGTAGGGGAGTGCAAGTTAAATATCCTTCAAAGTCCTAACGCTGCGTACGATGTCGCCCTTAACGGTTGCGTTGGGTGCCTATTCAGGTGTTGGCTCGTCACCTGAATGTGGTTCTAAAATACGACGCCCGTCGCCAATAGCCCTCGTGTAGCTCTAGTGCGACGATAATTCAAACCTAACCTTATGTTATGAGCAGTAGCTCAAAAAACTGCTAAAGCGGTGCATCTTGGGTTACCTCAGTGCCGGTTTGTTATGAGCAGTAGCTCGAAAAGCCTGACAGTCCTGCTTATAACCATTTGAACTGATACTCTACTCCTTATGAGACCAGCTTATAAGCCTTCGTCAAGTAAGACCATAGAGTTAGGAAAGAGAAAAGAGCGGTCTATGTATGTGTGCAGAAACGCACAAAAGAAGCAGGTTAGAATGGTGCATTTTGGGATACCTCTGTGCCAGTTTCCATGGTTTCGGCTACTATGTTATGCGCAGTAACTAAAAAAACTATCCTTATTTGAAACTTAATGACAGGATAACTAAATGACGCAGCAGCTTGTATTTAGAAATCGTATTTTTCAGCTCATGGTACATTGACGGCACAACAATTGCTCAAAATTAAAACGGAAAGCAATATAGCATTCGATATTAAACTTTTAAACAATTATATTTAACTACTCTATTAATCTAAAGCAAAGCATTCTATATTAAACTTTTAAACAGATATATTTATCTACTATATTTAACAAAGCATTCTGCACTCTTAAAACAAAAGAGAATCCACTCCAGTAGGAGAAGTGCATTTTCTACATTGGAAAAGAGTGAATATTAACTCAGACTGAATAAAAATCACTCGTTTGGAGTGATCCTATCGGAGGTTTAACACACAAAGGATCCACTCATTTTGGGGAAATGCATTTTCTAGACTGGAGGAGTGAAAATTAACTCAGACTGAATTAAAATCGCTCGTTCGTTTTAAGAGTGTATATTAAATCTTTAAACTCAACCAAAAGAAAGTTTCGTTCGGAAATTTGAGGTTCCTTTTCGATAACTATAACATAAAGTACGATAATATGAATTAGTAAGAAAATAAAGGACATATTTAAATTTAATTTCAAACGATTTTATACTCGGACATAAAAAAAAATTCGGACTTACGTGGCACGATAGAGACGTCCCTGTTCTTGTCCCTGTTTTCTGGACGGTGACCCCCTGCGCAGTCACCGATGGACAACTTCGAAGAGTTCTTGCAAATTTTCTGCAACGGAAAGGAAACAATGCAAAAAATCTATGTTTAACCTCTTAAGGGGGAATGGGCGCGCAGGACCGGGGGTCCCCAAACTCAAGTGCCTCAATGTTAATCCAATGGGGAAAAAACTATTTTCTTTGCCACATTTCTCCGGCTGTATTGAATATTTTTACAAGCGGATTTTTTTATGTGATAAATGTAGCTGACTTACAGGTCTCTATCTTCCCACTTTTCGAAATTGCTTCGAATATTTTGTGTAAAATAATTTATTGAATATTAAAAAAAATATTCGTACTAATTTCAAAAAGTGGGATTGTCGGGACCTGTAAGTCAGCTACATTTATCACATAAAAAATCCGCTTGTAAAAATATTCAATACAGCCGGATAAATGTGGCAAAGAAAATAATTTTTTCCCATTGGATTAACATTGAGGCACTTGAGTTTGGAGACCCCCGGTCCTGCACGCCCATTCCCCCTTAAGACCCGAGAAAAATCCAACACGTATATTCTTAATCTAAACATACTTTTCATGCAAATATTTGCTAAAAAGTATGTTTTTCAAAGAATTTTTTTAAAAAAGAAATTGTTTACTAGTTACTTAAGGACACGCCATAAACTAAAAATACATATTTTGTGTGCTATAAATGCAACAAGTAAGTTTAGTATATTTTTTGCGGTTTGCAAGTACCGGGGGTTTTAAACAGATCTGAGTGCAAACTAAAAATTCATTTTCTCCTTCCTATTAGTCACTTAGCACGTTAAGTTCTTCGTGTATATATTATATAATTTTCTCATGTACAGTAAGTAAATATTTTCTTTAAATACTCGTTACATAATGCTACCTTCACTTATAGATTTCCTTTTTTAAAAATGAATAACAATTTTCGCTTTTCTTTGTAAAATTTCTGAAATTTCGTATAGTTAGAGACCTATCGGTAGAATAAAAAAATTTCTATTTTGTTCAACTATTTCTTAGATTTCTTTTATCTTTTTCTCCTCTAAATTGAAATACAAGTGTAAAACAAAATCTGAAACCATTTCAATCACAATTAGAACAAGCTACCACGAAATAAATACAAAGAAAAATAAAACATTTTTCTTGCCCCCCCCCCCCCCCCTTGAAAAATTACTCATTAAAATATAATACAAATAAATTAACTAAAATTGCATCAGCCAACAACAATACAAAAATAGGCAATATTTATTTGCTCTCCAGTTTAAAGGTGACCTGAAGGGTATATTTAACATTAAATAAATGAATGTTTCAATGTAATTCCTCTTTATCTTCTTTTATTAAATGTATTTCGTTACTTAAACTACTTACTAAAACTTATGTGAGGTCGTAAATTACAGTTACAAGGACGTTTTCCAGCCCATACATTTCGCCTTCTTTTGTTATTGGAACTTTAAGATGCACAATTTTATTCTTAAATGTTTCTAGTTGCTTTAGCCTTGTTTTCAAATAAAACTATAGTTAACCCTCTAATGCATGCTATTGCCATATGGCAACAAGTAACATAATCTACTTTATTCTATTAAAGTAGAGCTCCCTCTATGTTTTTGCATCTATCACATTCCATTTTGAAGTTTTAGTTACTAATAACCCTCATAGATGACCGTAGTAAAAGTGCATTCAAAATTAAAGAGTGAAGTTATTAACTGTTGTGAAATTACGTCTTTGGCAGTATTCAAAGTATAATAATATTAGTACTAAATTACAAATAAATTGTTTTGAAAAAATAAATACAGTTCAAGAGGGTCATTTAAAAATATATTTAGCAGTTTTCTAATCATTCGTATAAAAATTGAAATTTTGTGGTTGTTTTTTGCTATATGGCAACAATTTTAGAAATTGAAATTATTTAAATTCCAATGCAGTTAATTTTTTTCATTATTTATCTCATAATGTATGAGTATTAAAGATATAAATATATATTTTTTCGGGATGAAAAAAAAATCATACACTTCAGGGTTAAATACTTAGTTGTGAGACCTTCTTAAAACGAAAACTCAATACTTAAAGTAAATAAAGAAACCCAAAATTTAACATTTTAAAAGCGTACGGGTTTAGTGCAAATATGTCATTGTGCTTTGGTTTGCAATACTTATTTCATTGCATTAAAATTTTTGAAAGTGAAGCAATACTTATAAATATATCTGAAAAATTTAAGAATATAAGGTCGCCCAAAGTTCTTATGTTATTGAAACAAATTTCTGGATAAAAAAAAATAAACATTCGGTAAAAACAACTAAAAACAGTGTAAACTTCATTTTAATGAATTTTCGTACAGTAAGCTCATTCATTTGTTATTTTTTTTTTAAATCACTAGGTATAAACTTAAAATAGGCTATAATATAAATTCTAAATCTAATTTATATAAAATATACTTACCAAAGTCTGAGAGCATTGGAAAACAAATACTTCGAATAAAGAAAATAAAATGAAAATAATAATTTTAAGCAAGAAATATTATCCTAGCTAAAAAAAATCAATAAAGTAATTTATAGATAAAACAATTGAAGAAATTCTTATAAAGGGGTTGTCAAATAAACGATTTGTAAATAAAATATTTTAGATAAACCTGCTTAACATAGTAGCGGCATACAATTATTGCTGAAAAACCCTCTTGTGCGGAAATTTCCCTCAGTTTCGATGGTTTTAAACCCTTTTTACTTTCTGGTTATAAACCATTTTAATAAACTTGCTTGCAGTTTAACACATTTTAGGTTAGGTTAGGTTTGAATTGTCGTCGCACTAGAGCCACACGAGGGCTATTTGCGACGGGCGTCGTATTTTAGAACCACAGTCAGGTGACGAGCCGGCACCTGAATAGGCACCCAACGCAACCGTTAAGGGCGACATCGTACGCAGCGTTAGGACTTTGAAGGATATTAAACGTGCACTCCCTTACACGGGGTATTATTCGTCGGACATTTTTGGCTGCACTAGGGCCGTTTATAGGTCGGCAGCTATTTTGGCGATGCCCGGACCCGAACCTGGGACCTTCCGCATGCTAAGAGAGTGCTTAACCGACTGGGCTCCCCAGCCATACACATTTTTGGTTGGTTGTTAAACGTCATCATGGCGGCTTCTTTTGGCTTCAATCTGTTAAAAACAATTTTATGGAAGACTTGATGTAATGCTTCATTTATAATTTTAAGATTGCTGGTTCGAATATCGCATAACTAAATATAATTTCTCAATTTCAAAAGTACAAATATTTTTTTAAGCAATTTAAAGTAAAATTTACCGTATTTATTACAGAAAGTCATTTTTACAGTTAATCGAGGCTCGCAAATAAACTTTTCTTTCCATGCAGGCTAAATGTAACAGATGCTTTGAACAACCAACAGCACAGCAAAATGTAGGAATTTTTGTTAAAAAAATTAATAAGTCAAATATTCTTAGAAAACTTATTTTTGAACACCAAAACAAAAGTAATTCCCGACAGCAAATGAAAACAAGCCGTTGGAGCTGTTGCCATCTGCGGCGTGAAACAACCCCATCTACGATCATTTGAGAAACTCCGTAAAGGCAGTTCTACAAACTACTGTTCGATAAAAATATGTTTGAATAATTTATTAGTAGCATTGTAGAAACATGGATCAAAATGTGCTCTATTTTTTTTTAATTTATCCAGAAACGTGTAATCAAATTATTATTTTCTTCCCATTTTCTAATAGACATATTTTTTTTTACATTAGCAAGTTCTAAATTAATAAGAAACAAGAGAAATAAGTTTGTAATATTACTATAAGATTGTCGAGAGGAAATAGTCAATTGATATGCGTGTTAAGTAAGTTTTTAATGAAGTTTTTTTATGCATGAAAGTATCCTAACCTACTTAAATTGCGTTTTAATAATCACGCAATATTTCCTCTACTAAAGACGTTAGAAAAATTCTTTCTGACGAAATTATTTTCAAAGATGTAAGTAATATCTAATGAGTTTTTGCATAATGTATAGAAAATAAAAAAATACTACCACATTTAATGAATCTAAATTCTTTGTTGCTTAATACTTTAAATATTTCTAGACAAAAAATCTATTTGAATACAGAAAATTTTATTATTGCCTCATAATTTCAGTTTATGAATCTTATTAATAAAATTTTTATTTGTCTTCAATACAGGTTTAAAAGCATAAGCTATCAATTTTTTTTTTGAATAAAAGTATTGCCAGTTCACTTTACTTATAGTTAATATAATAATATATAATATATAATACTTATTTGATTTTAAAAGAAAAAATATTTAAATAGAAAAAAGGCTATAAATTATTTTTTTAAAAGATGCATTGATGAACAAAACTGCTGCTATCTATCTAATTTTGATATCAATTAATGAAACGCGTTAATGATAGTTGGACAATCTATAAGATAATTTGCCTCAATTCATTCTAAGCTTATCTGAAATTATTTAAATTCGTAATTTGCAATGGAATATTTATGAAGATATCATTTTCAGCTGGCAACAAGATTTTTTAGAAGACAATTTAATTAATTACTCGTATTAACGTTTATTTTATATTTTTAGTTTCTTTTATTGATTTCACATTGTTCTTACTTTATATTCAGCAAAAAATTTTAATGATTAAATTCAGTTTTTTTAAAAGAAGTTTTTTACTAGGGGAGAGTGGGGGCTATTGGGAAGCAGGGCTAATGGGACAAGGGCCCTAAAGCGGGGAAAAATATACTTTTTTACAAATTTTTCTACACTACAACATTGTAACAGTTAGACTTCACATTTTAAAAACCAAAGATCAGCCATTAAACGCATGTGCTGAAGTGGAGAGAAAAATTGTTGTTTTGGAGAATTGAAAGTTAATTAAAAGTGTACCTTGTTTTTCACTTTTGAAGTATTGAATAAAAACATTTATATTTTTAGTTTCTTTTATTGATTTCACATTGTTCTTACTTTATATTCAGCAAAAAATTTTAATGATTAAATTCAGTTTTTTTAAAAGAAGTTTTTTACTAGGGGAGAGTGGGGGCTATTGGGAAGCAGGGCTAATGGGACAAGGGCCCTAAAGCGGGGAAAAATATACTTTTTTACAAATTTTTCTACACTACAACATTGTAACAGTTAGACTTCACATTTTAAAAACCAAAGATCAGCCATTAAACGCATGTGCTGAAGTGAAGAGAAAAATTGTTGTTTTGGAGAATTGAAAGTTAATTAAAAGTGTACCTTGTTTTTCACTTTTGAAGTATTGAATAAAAACATTCTATGAATTAAACTACAGTTTTAGATAGATGAAATATCCTAGATTAAGATAGTATATGTTAAATACTGTGGTGAAGTACAAGTGCTTCTGTGTTGGGTCATTTATAAAAATCATCACTGTGGGGTCTAATGGGACAGAAAACAGTGGGGTCTAATGGGACACGAATAAACCTAGCTTTGTGTGCTTCTCTCTCTAGGAATCTATATAAATCTCCAATATCTTATTCAGTCAAGTTGCCAAAAACTTTTTTAAACTTTAATTTTAAACTTTTTGAACTTTTTTCATCGTATAATAAGTGAAAGCTCAAGTAGCTTTATTGGTGACTTATTTCCACCTGCAATTTCATTAATTACATCTGAACAGAGCTTGGTGAAGATAAATAAATTATTGTTGGTAAATTTTGCTAGGAAGCAAGCTATTTTTTTTCGTTTTATTGATTTCTGAAAAAAAAAGGCGATGAACTGAAAATGTTCGTTAAAATGATATGAAAAAGGCGAACGATGGTGAGCTATTTGAAAATAAAGAGGATCTTTTAAGTCATTGTACCGTGAAAAAAAGGACAAGTTTGGGATAAATTTTAGAAGATTTTTAGTTATAAAACTAAATATTTAGTTATAAAACTATCCTTTCCAGCGATTCAACAAAAATTATGGGAGCATCTTCGGTTTTGAGGTTTAACTTTGATATTTCATCTTTCAATGGAAAATAATTGTTTTAAAAAATAAAATTTCGTTTGGTATACATTATGTAAATGGTATTTGCTTTAAAATTTTATTTTCTGACCATTTCCTCATTCAGTTCCCCTTTTTTAAATATTTTATTAAGGCAACATTTAGCATGTCCCATTAGCCCTGCACCCTGTCCCATTAGCCCCCACATATGGGGGCTAATGGGACATTTATATACTTGTTTAAAATGCTCAGCATCCAAAATATGGTAATGTTTTAACATTTATCGACTGATTTTTTAAGTTAATGAATGTTCAGTTTATGAGCTTGTAAAAAAAGAAATTAAAATTCTTTTATTTTTGCTGAAATACAGAGGTTGAAAAAAATTTGTCCCAATAGCCCCCACCCTCCCCTATATTTTTTCATTTGCAATTAAGTTTTTATTTATAAAAAAGAGTAAAGTAAAAATTTAATAAATAATTGTTAAATAAATTTAAATTTGATACTAAGTTAGCAGCAAAACGGACATTTAAAAAACATAGCACGCGTTTTTCAAACAAAAGTAAAAATCCTTGATATCTGATCTAAAAGTTCTTTTTTGCTTCGCAAAAACACCATTTTGAAATAGATTTATGTTCCTAATCTTTCTTAAAAATTAAATAAATCGCTCAAAAATATTTTAATCTATATTTTAATCACTATGTCCCAAAAATGTTATTTAAAAAATAAGTTTAACTTATACAAAATGTTCTAAGAATATTATAGCTTAGCAGAAATCTATGTAAGTAATCAATCATACATTCAAACCAAATTATAACTGTAATATCAAGTCTTTGGGTGTGTTTTCTTTACTTATAACGTTAGTATTCCCAAGTACCACACTACATCCTCTAACATAATATAGCAGAAATATCAATGGATAAAACTTATCATTACTTTGGATAAATCGTGATGCCGTTCTCTTTCATAATAAGATATAACCCGAATTTTAAGTATCTTCTTTTGAACTTTTTTATGTGGTTTTAAAACAAATTTAATTTTTTATCTGTTGTGATATAACACTGCGTCGTTTTCAAAAAATAAAACTATTTCAACTTTCAAAGTGCTCAAAAACAAATAAAGTTTTAATTGTTTTGTTTATGGTGACGTATTTTCTATCAGCTTTCTTTTCTGTGAGGTTTTTCTAAATTATTAATCTAAATGTGCCAGGTTTTTCTTAATTTTGCGAGCCACGAATACAAACGATGAATCATTTGATAACTGTATTCTTACGCTTTTATTTACTACATTTTTAATCAAACATTAGTTTTTTAATATTTATCCAATTAATAAATCTAATTTTTTCTATTAAAATTATTATGAATGCATTATGATTGAATGACTCTGCCGCAAATGCAGTTAATATTATAATTTTAAGTTAATATTGCATTATAAATGAAAGTAATTGAGATAAAAATTTCACTAAATTATGCAGTTGGTATAAATGACAATGAAAAATATTATTTAACAATGAAAATTAACGAAATTATTTAAAACCCGCTACATCAATAAATTAAAGTAATTATTTAAATTAACACAATTAATTAAAAATTATGGAATTAATATTATTAACAAACAAAAATAATTTTTAAAAATTTAATAAAGACTAACAAAGTAATAAAGAATAACAAAACAAATAAAAATTAACAAATTCATAAATATTAACAAAAATAATTCAACCTAACGATAAATATAAAAGAATCATCTTATAAAAAAAGTTCTCTGTCAAAAAACGCACCTACAATAAAGTAATCTGAGAGACCCCAGTATCCCCTCTCGCTCAATAGGGGGTTGAAAATGGAACCTAACTAAACACCTCAGCGTAACAGCCCACTAGTGCGCCAAGGCCGGCTGTTCCCAGCTCAACTTTCGTGATCAAGGTCTCTTTGGTGCTAGGCATACAGGGTGGTTATAAAATAACGCTCGCTATTCGGAGTGGTCTGTAGCTTGAATGAATCATCCAAATGCATCAAACATCGAGACACCAACTAATCAAGAAGGGGGGAAAAGAATGGAATCCTAAAAAATATACTCGTCTTTTGACCAAGGTTCTAAATTACGAGGCGTAATTGGCTGTGTTGGCCGTAATTGGCGAAAATTGGGTACGCCTCGGATTTAGAACCCTGGTCAAGAGACGAGTTTGCTTTTTTTATGATTATTTTTTTATGATTCTATGCTTTTTATGATTCCATTATTCCCCCCCCCCCCCTTCTTGAATAGTAAGTGTCTCAATTTTTATTGCATTTGGATTATTCATTCAAGCTACAGACCGCTCCGAATAGCAAGCGTTATTTTAGGTATAACCACCCTGTATATGCGTCCCGATTAGGTGGCCAATCTCACTCGGGACGCCCAGTGTTTAGTTTCCAAGCATGCTTGGACCACATTTTATCAACCCAATGAAGGTATGAAAGGTTGAATAGAACATAAACCCACCTGATATTCTCGCTGGTACTCGTTCATCCTGTCCACGGGGTTCTTCATGGACTTGAACTTGAGCTGCTGGGAGAGGGCGTTCACAGGGAACCAGGTCGACCCGCAGATGCTGGCCTCCTCCAGCGCGTCGTAGATGAACTTGTAGTGGTCCTGCAGCACACACGATATCATATAATACCAATACCACCTAAATTAGAAGGCCGAAGAACTAAGCAACACAACGTCACACTAGTAGACCAATTTCGATTTGTTGACCAATAACGTCGTATCTTAAGATGACGTCGCATCTTCATTCATCTTACCTTAAAAATTTATTCAAACACAAGATCTAGTCACGAATGGTCATTGGTCAAAACCACAGAATCGGTCCACTAATATGACGTCAAGCATTTAGCTCGCCGGCCTTCTAATCTAGGTAGTATTGATAATACAGGGTGGCGCCAATAAAAGGGGCCTCGGTATGGAGCTACGAATGAAGGGAAATGCTTGGCCAGAAAAACTATTGAAAACGCCTGAAAGCCTCTAAATTCCCCTTCAGAGACATTCTAAATAGTGGAGGTGGCGCGCGATAGATGGCAGCATCTGCCGCGTATGTTTGTGTGTGTAGTGTCGTTTTACTTGACGAAGAATTATAAGCGGGTCTCTGGCTAGGCACATAAGCCTGAAAATATATGTCTACCAACCAACCAGCCTCTGAGTAGAGTTCATAAACAATTCCAATGCGACGCCCGTCGCCAACAGCCCTCGTGTAGCTCTAGTGTCGAGCTCTAGTATCTTCGAGTCGAATTGTTTAATTTTGTAAAACATATTATCATCGGAAAAAAAGTTTCCTTTCCTCTATTCAAGTGAGAGTTGGTGTAGGTGTACGTCTTTTCGCAAAAAACTGAAAATATCTTAGCTAAACGTAGGTTATATTTCTACAAGAGTGTTAAACTGTGTGATGCAATGTGTCTTACCAGCTATCTCTATCATCCCTCTGCGAGCAGCTCTCAGTTCCTACCCAATTACACAATAATTTTTCATTAATTTCTATTTGTAGTGTCTATTTGTTTAAACAAGATGGTGTTTGGAGAATTGCCTACAACCACGAAATATACAAAAAGTATGTTGAACCTGACATTTTAAAGGTGGTAAAGGCGTCCCGCATTAGGTGGTTGGGACATGTGTTTCGATACGAAGACAGCTTCCCCGCTAAAAAAGTAACTTTCTCAAAGATAGAAGGAAAACGGGTCAGAGGAAGACCCCCAACTAGATGGCTGGATGTGGTTGAAAGAGACCTCAAGGTGTTAGGAGTTAATCGATGGAGGGCCATTGTGGGGGACAGAGTCAGATGGAGAAGACTTGGAGAGACGGCCTTGGCCTGTAACAGGCTGTAGTGTCAGCGAAGAAGAAGAAGTGTCTATTTGTACAGTCCTGTAAGTATTGTCTTCGTCAATAAATGATTCCTTTCCTTCGTTCAAGTGAGTGATGCTGTGCATGCGCATCTTTTCTCGAAAAATCGGGAATATGTTAGTTAAACCAATAAACCATGGTTAGATTTCTACAATTTTGGATCATGTTCTACTAAAAAAAATGATTGGGTGATTGTAATATGCCTTACCAGCGTCTCTATCATCCCTCTGCGAGCAGCTCTCAGTTTCTTGGCGTACCCGAAGACGTCGTAGGCAAAGTCCTCCTCTGCCAGTTCAAGGTTGGCCTCGATGCAGAGGTAGGTCCCGGTCCGTCCACAGCCGTCACTTAAACGAGAGCATGAAAAACTGAATACCCTGTTAAAAATTTGGCATCATTATAAACATCATAAAAGCTAAGAGAGTCCAATGGTTGGGCCGACCCGGCGGCGCAACGGTTGGGGAGCTAGCCGTAAGAGCCCCTGGGTCCGGGTTCAAATCCCTGATAAGGCATGGGTGTTTGTGTTTGTCGAGTATATGCGGAGTACGTGCTCGTTAAATCTGTTGGGTCCGAAAGTCCTGTGGGCTGTCATTGCGCATTTTTCCACGGGTACAGGTCCCTGGAGACTATTCCTCTCTCCTTCAGGGACATGTCTAAATTGAGGAGGTGGCGCGAGATAGATGGCAGCATCCGTCACGTATGTGTGTGTTGTGTCTATCTTACTTGACGAGAGGGTTTATAAGCGCGTCTCTGACCAGGCACACAAGTCTGAAAATATATGTCTCTCTACCAACCAACCAATCAATGGATGGGAAATACGCAAAGAATGTACGATAGCAGAGGCACAAAGAAGATTGTCAAGGGACAGTGTCAAGGAGAGATAAGAAGAGGAAGGCCGAGAAAAAGATGGATGGATGAGGTAGAGAAAAATCTGAAGGCCATGAAAATCAAAAACTGGAAACGAAGGTCAGACACTTACAACTTTGGAGTCGCATTGTTAGAGAGGCCTCGGTCCAACATGGACAGTAGTGCCAGGGAGTTAGTTAAAAATTTAGCTCCTGATTTCACCAAAAATATGGTTTCTTGTAGATGCAACTTTTGAGCGATGAACTGTTTTACCATATTTTCGTAAAACTCGGTTGAACTATTTATTCTCAAGAATTTGTTTCCAATACCTGAAAAATAGTTCGAATACCGGAAATATGGTGAAACAATTCACCACTCAGTCGCAGCTGCTAGAAGCCATTGCTATGGCGAAACTTAACACAAATATTCTAAAAATGTAGTCACACACAAAGAAGTTTTACATTATCCTAATAAGACCATGACAAAATCTAAATGCTATTCTTTTTATTTAAACGCATTTTTAAACAAATGGACTTATGGATTATTATTATTTAACAAATGGAGGTATGTTTGGGTGCCCCCAAATTTGCATGTTCCCACACTCTTAAAACAAACGAGTGAATTTAACTCAGTCCAAGTTAATTTTCACTCTTTTCAGGGTCGAAAATGCACTTATATTATTGGAGTGGACTTCACTCTTTTGTTTTGTTAAAACTCCGACAGGATCACTCCAAACGAGTGATTTTAACTCAATCTGAGTTAATTTTTACACCTTTCCAGTGTCGAAAATGCAATTCTCCTATATGAATGGATTTCAGTCTTTTGTTTTAAGAGTGCAGAGCCACTAAAGTTGTAAGTTCGGTCCTTGAATACTAGGTTTCTTACCTGCAGTGTACCACGACAGGTCCCGTGCTGGGATACCTCATCATGTAGACCTGCACTCGCCTCCTGAACTCCAGGAGCGCGCTGGGAAAGGGGCAGGTGTGCGAGGGCCAATTGGTGTAGTGCAGCTGGACTATCTCCCGCTCCTCCGTTCCCTGGAACACAATTTTGTACACCCTCAAAAATGAATGCTCAAAAACGACGACATTTTCCTTAATTTTGACTATTCCGTATACTGGCAAATGCTCCGAGTTTTCGTTTCCTCAAAGTGAGGAAATTTGAATCGTCATTTTTATGAGGATTTGAATGTCGTCTAATCTAAAGAAATATTTCGTCATGTGAGTACAACAATGAGATTCAGTTTCCTCAAAATCAAGGTACAGATCCTCCGCTCCTCCTTTCCCTGGAACACAATTTTGTACACTCTCAAAAATGAATGCTCAAAAACGACGAAATTTTCCTTAATTTTGACGATTCCGTATACTGGCAAATGTTCCGAGTTTTCGTTTCCTCAAAGTGAGGAAATTTGAATCGTCATTTTTATGAGGATTTGAATGTCGTCTAATCTAAAGAAATATTTCGTCATGTGAGTACAACAATATGAGATTCAGTTTCCTCAAAATCAAGGTACAGATCCTCCGCTCCTCCTTTCCCTGGAACACAATTTTGTACACTCCCAAAAATGAATGCTCAAACCCGGCGAAATTTCCCTTAATTTTGACGATTCCGTATACTGGCAAATGCTCCGAGTTTTCCTTTCCTCAAAGTGAGGAAATTTGAATCGTCATTTTTATGAGGATTTGAATGTCGTCTAATCTAAAGAAATATTTCGTCATGTGAGTACAACAATATGAGATTCAGTTTCCTCAAAATCAAGGTACAGATCCTCCGCTCCTCCTTTCCCTGGAACACAATTTTGTACACTCCCAAAAATGAATGCTCAAACACGGCGAAATTTCCCTTAATTTTGACGATTCCGTATACTGGCAAATGCTCCGAGTTTTCGTTTCCTCAAAGTGAGGAAATTTGAATCGTCATTTTTATGAGGATTTGAATGTCGTCTAATCTAAAGAAATATTTCGTCATGTGAGTACAACAATATGAGATTCAGTTTCCTCAAAATCAAGGTACAGATCCTCCGCTCCTCCTTTCCCTGGAACACAATTTTGTACACTCCCAAAAATGAATGCTCAAACACGGCGAAATTTCCCTTAATTTTGACGATTCCGTATACTGGCAAATGCTCCGAGTTTTCCTTTCCTCAAAGTGAGGAAATTTGAATCGTCATTTTTATGAGGATTTGAATGTCGTCTAATCTAAAGAAATATTTCGTCATGTGAGTACAACAATATGAGATTCAGTTTCCTCAAAATCAAGGTACAGATCCTCCGCTCCTCCTTTCCCTGGAACACAATTTTGTACACTCCCAAAAATGAATGCTCAAACACGGCGAAATTTCCCTTAATTTTGACGATTCCGTATACTGGCAAATGCTCCGAGTTTTCCTTTCCTCAAAGTGAGGAAATTTGAATCGTCATTTTTATGAGGATTTGAATGTCGTCTAATCTAAAGAAATATTTCGTCATGTGAGTACAACAATATGAGATTCAGTTTCCTCAAAATCAAGGTACAGAATCGTCAAATCAAGATCGTAAAACTGAGGATTCGCGTTTACCCAAAAGTCACGTGATAGTTTGACGAAAAATTCATCAAAATTAACGAAATGATGCTTGAGGATTCATGAATCGTCAAAAATGAAAGTATTATTTCTGAGAGTGTAGGATCAGAAAAATGTGTCTTAATACACTCATTATTGGTTACCGCGGTTACACTACCTTAATCGCTGAGTTGAGCACTGATTAGAGCGCGGCCTTGAGCGCCGATTTGGATTTGACCTTGGATTCGACTTTTTAAAGTTGGCGAGTGATTCTATATCGCGCTCGATTTTATTCATTGTTTGTATAATTTTTGTTGCAACTGCGTAAGGATTGTGATTCTGGGTAGTTCTTGTTGTAGTGGTAAGGGTTGTGTTTCTGTGTAGTTCTTGTTCTGGTGATGTTTTAACCAAGTTGGGTCGTTGGAACATTTTGTTGGATGAGTTATGCAAATTCCAGAGTGAATAGGTTGGTGCTATATAAAAGGCTCATGATGAGTAATTGGGGGCTTTTTGTTTTTCTTTCGTCTTACTTGTTGGGAGTTGTTGTACGTGCCGAAACATTACTTGCACGGCGGCTAGTCTTCGCCAATTAGTTTACGTGATACGGCATGAGGCCAGTGAGTCAATGCAAAACTGCTATGTCCTTCCGAGGCCTTAGATTTGTCGTGTGATCTTCTGGGTCTTTTTCGTCCTTGAACTTTGAGCTTGCCGTCCAGTCTTCTGGTTCGCCTCGTCCTAGAGATCAGCTAGTTCCGTGTCCCCATTCATGACCTTCCAGATATACCACTGGTGCCAGGGGGTGACCGTCTGACTTACCGGGCCGCTATATCCAGGAGTCCGGTTACGGTCTACGTACGTGGCCAGCCGCATCACTTCCTTGGGTGATCAAGTAACTCTGGTACTTTTATTTCGAGTGAATTCTGGTGTCATCCTAACTTATTTCTAAATATTTAATAATAACTTTAATTTGAAAATATCTAATGATGTCTTTATTTTGGAATGCTGATAAACATCACTTATTTATATTTATTATGTGCTAACTGTGAATGCTTTTAAACATTTAATAATTCAATATATTTTAGAACATATGCTTATATTTATTATGTGCTCGTTGAGAATACTTTTAAACATTTTAAATACAATATATTTTAGAACATATGTTTATATTTATTAAGTGCTAGTCGAGTATACTGTTAAACCTTTAATAGTTTAATATGTTTTAGATACTTAAATGTCTTGTTTTATAAGATTTATTCACATATAAGAGCCATGGTTATGCCAAAGTTTTTGGGAAATTAATTTACTTTGTTATCTGCACCGAGTTTGTATCCAGCTGGAGTAATCTGTCTGATTTATATTTGTGGTTAAGTTGATCCGATAATAAAGATTTTACTTTGTGATAGATCACACATTTGTCTTTTTTCTGAGTTGTAACAAAATGTTGCCGTGACCAGGATACAGACATTTGTGAACCTCCAGCTGGTTGACATCTCGGGTTTATTGTGGATTAGGAAGGTATTGGGTGTTCTTTGAATTTTAGTTATGGCAGAGGAAGAAAAAAAAGATGGGAACGGGTCGAAGTTGGCAGATGGGACTGAATTGTTGTATACTTTGCCTGCTAAATATTCTCCCCGACCAAATTTGGGGGATTACGTTAATTTAGTGCCTTTATTCACGGGGGATAATAATGTGTTAACTGTATCGGAATTTTTTGACACGGTAACGGAGGTTGGAAGACTGGCCGGTTGGAGTGAGGATGAAATAGTGTTAGTGATTAGATCACGGGTGACCGGCATTGCTGCCCAGTGGTTAAGGCAACAGGCCTATTTGCGGAGACAGGGAACATTGAAGGATTTTAAAAGGGCTTTTGAAGGGAGGTTTTCGGTTGAATCCACAGTCTCCTCAAACTTGGCTAGATTCACAGCCTGCGTGCAATCCGGGTCTGAATCTGTGTTGGATTACTGCAATCGACTGCAAGAATTGTCACTTAAATGTTTTCCAGAAAATGTTGCCTCAGTACCAGACTTGGAGACGGTGCGCTTGCAACAGTTGCATGCTCAGTTTTTGACAGGTTTGTCTCCGAGTCTTACACGATTTGTCTTGAGTCATAATCCTCAATCTTTCGATGAAGCTAAAAAGCAGGCTCTTATTGAGGAAAGAGCAGTGGGTTCGTTTAGAGAGCAGGCAGCTGTTAATGTGGTTTCTCAGGAAAGAAGGGAAATTGATACGCTTAGACAACAAATGAGGGATACCCAGAAACAAATCGCTGAGTTGACGGAGCTCATGAAATCAGGATTGGGAGATCTTGGTGGTGGTGCGAGAGGTAGAAACTCGTGGTACCAGGGTAGGTCTTTGGAATGTGGGTATTGCAGAAGGAGAGGTCATCGGGAAACGGAATGTTGGTCCAAGAGGAACGATGATGGAAGACGGTCTCGTGATGTTGAAGGGAATAGGCAAACTGTGCCCAAATATCCGTCCAATAATTTAAACTAGAAAGAGGGGGAAGTCGGTTAGCACCGCGAGCTTTCATTAACCCTGCACAGGTGTGTTTGGAAAATGGTTCTGTTTCTTTGCCTATGGTGAGCGGAAAAATATTTGGAAAGGAAATTGTAGCCCTATTAGATACTGGGGCACAAATGTCCCTGTTGCAGAAGAGTTGGTTTCAGTCATTGGAGGGGCACAATGATGTAAATTTAGAGCCTTGCCAAATTGAGGTACGAGGCATTGTGAAAGGAACGGCACATGTTTTTGAGAGAGTCTCCCTTCCTTTAAAATTGGATACCAAAGAATATGAAGTTAGTTGGTTAATTGGAAGTTGGGAGCTTTCGGGAAACTATGATGCAATACTGGGAATGGACTTTTTGTTTAGGTACCGGGCTGAAATCGATTGTGTCTATTCAAGATTGCGTATTGGAAAGTGGTCTATACCGTGGAAGGAGCTAGATGCTAGAGGTTGGCCTAGCAATCTTGAAAAAGTTGACGAGGTTTTAAAGGCTGAAGTTGCGGAGCATTGTCCTAATCATACGTTAGAGAGTTCTCATTGTCCTGTAGGGCGACCCAGGGAATGTGAGGGCTTAACTGAAGAATTTGAAGCATGGGGAGGGGAGTTTGATCTGTCACATCTTACGAAGGAGCAAGAAAGTAGACTGGGGGAGCTTTTGGAGAAATACGCACATATTTTTGCTAAGTCGGTGGAAGATTTGGAGGGGTGTAACACTCTTTTGCACCAAATAGATTTAACCGACGGAATACCTGTGCGTTTGAGACCTTATAAGACCCCTTACCACTTGCGTGATGAGTTGGATAGACAGGTAAATCAATTGTTAAAGACTGGTATAATTAGGCCTAGTAAATCCCCATATTCTTCACCTGTTTTATTAGTCAAAAAGGTGGATGGGACATTTCGTCTGGTGACAGACCTGAGAAAGTTAAACGCGAAGACCATACCGGATAGTTATCCCCTGCCCCACATCACGGAGATGGTGGATCGACTAACTGGTGCTAAAATGTTTTCTACTTTGGACTTGACCTCGGGTTTTTATCAAATGTGTCTAGATCCAAGAGATATGCACAAAACGGCCTTCTCTACACAAAAAGGGTTGTTTGAATGGACTAGATTACCTTTCGGATTGCGTAATGGTCCGGGTAGTTTCCAAAGGTTAATGGAAATCGTTTTAAGTGGATTAGAACAGCATCAAATCTCTATTTATATCGACGATATTGTAGTGGCCAGTTCTACCTTTGACGAACATCTAGAAAGACTTGAAATGGTATTTGAAAGGCTTGATCAACATCATTTGAAATTGAAGCCTGGGAAGTGTAATTTTGGAAGGTCATCGGTGTCCTACTTGGGGTTTAGAATCGGTGACAATTTTGTAACCCCTTCCCCACATCACGGAGATGGTGGATCGACTAACTGGTGCTAAAATGTTTTCTACTTTGGACTTGACCTCGGGTTTTTATCAAATGTGTCTAGATCCAAGAGATATGCACAAAACGGCCTTCTCTACACAAAAAGGGTTGTTTGAATGGACTAGATTACCTTTCGGATTGCGTAATGGTCCGGGTAGTTTCCAAAGGTTAATGGAAATCGTTTTAAGTGGATTAGAACAGCATCAAATCTCTATTTATATCGACGATATTGTAGTGGCCAGTTCTACCTTTGACGAACATCTAGAAAGACTTGAAATGGTATTTGAAAGGCTTGATCAACATCATTTGAAATTGAAGCCTGGGAAGTGTAATTTTGGAAGGTCATCGGTGTCCTACTTGGGGTTTAGAATCGGTGACAATTTTGTAACCCCTGATCCCAAGAGCATCATAGCCGTAAAAGAATTCCCCGAACCAACTTCGAAGAAACGAGTTAGAGGTTTCTTGGGGTTAACAGGTTTCTATCGTAGGTTTATTCCTAATTATGCCGAGATTGCCGTACCACTAATTAAGCTAACTAAGCGAAATGAGACTTTCTGTTGGAATGAGGAAGCCAGTATAGCCTTTCAGGATTTAAGGAATCAATTGATACAACCGCCTTGTTTGGTTCTACCCTGTCTGTCGAAGGAGTTTTCATTGAGTACCGACGCTTCTGGTCAAGCTCTGGGGGCTGTCTTGTCACAGTTGGATGAATCGGGATTTCCTCGACCAGTGGCTTACGCCAGCCGAGTGTTAAAGGACACCGAAATGAGGTATAGTACCATTGAAAGGGAACTGCTGGGAATATGTTGGTCTATTCATTATTTTAGACAGTATTTGTATGGACGACATTTCACGCTGTTTTGCGACCAAGCTAGTCTAGCTAATGTTCTTAAGTTAAAAGATCCCACTTCAAGAATAGCGCGTTGGACATTAAGTTTACAACAGTTCGATTTCACGGTGGTTCATAAACCGGGAAGGTTGAATGTTACAGCTGATTATCTATCCCGAGAGACGGTGAATGTTAGAACAATGGAGGTTTATGAGGTGGACAGCACTTTGTTGGACCAGGTTAGAAATGAACAGGTGCATGACTTGTTTTGTTCCCGTATTCTGACTAAACTGAAGGACAATTTTATAGTTAGTGAAGAAGGTCGATCTTATTTTATAGATAAAGACTGCCTTTACTGTTCCGGAGTTGAGGGTTCTAACAACCGGAATCTGGCAAAGTCTAAACTTGTTGTGCCCCTGTCCATGGCCTCGCAGATTATTGCATTGTGTCACGATAGTAAGGTGGCAGCTCATGCAGGCTTTTGGAAAACATATTCTAGAATAAAGGAACTGTATTTTTGGAAAGGTATGTCGAAACACATTTCTAATTATGTGGCCACATGCCATATTTGTTTGTGCAGTCGTGCAAACCGGGGGGTTGGTAAGGCACCCTTGGAACGCATTCAAGTGGCTAAGAGACCCTTCGAAAGAGTGGCTATGGATGCTATAGGCCCTTTACCGGTGACTCTCAGATGTAATAAATGGATATTGACGATGACGGATTATTTCACCCGCTGGCCCGAAGCGTTTGCTTTACCTGATATTAGGCATGAAACCGTCTGTTGGGCATTAGAGCGATTTATTTCAATGCACGGAATTCCCGATTCATTATTAACGGATAGGGGTACTAACTTTTTGGCGGAACCTATTATGCGAGTGTATAAGGAATTGGGCATAAAAAAATTAAATACTACCTCATATCATCCTCAAACGGATGGGGTTTGTGAGAGATTAAATGGCACATTGGTTAACTCCTTGAAGCGGTTGGTTGGCTCGCGACAGGACAACTGGGACGAGCATCTGAATTTCGCATTGTTGGCTCATAGGACTTCTAAACATAAGGCGACCGGGGCTACTCCAGCGTGCCTTTTGTATGGCAGGGAGTTGGTTTTGCCTCATCATCTGCTGCTGGGGGTTCCGCAAAGGATATATGCCGATACGCGGGAGTACGTGGATGATTTGGGGCATAGAATGAAAAGTTCATTTGCAGAGGTTAAAAAATGCTTGGAGGAAGTGGCCGAGAATCAAGAGGAGTATAGGTTGCGAAAGTCATCCAAACGGAAGTTTGAATTGGGTGATATAGTTTATTTACATTCACCAGCCAATGCCCCAGGCACATCGCGAAAACTAAATTTGCACAATAGCGGCCCATTTAGGGTCATTGGGATTAGCGGGAATGTAAATATAGTAATTGAACCGTTGGATTCTCCTGGGAAACAGCAAAGGGTCCATATTGATCGGGTAAGAAGAATTCCGGAGCGCTTAGAAGTGTTGGGTCCAAGGGACACTGAAAATAACGGCGATCAAGGTCTTACTCTAAAAAGTAACATTGAAGGTGAGGAGGAAAGGGTGTGGAGAACACCTGAAATGCCCTTAATTCCTGTAATGATTTCGCCTAGAAATAAAGAGGAAGTTGCGGTTGGATCGAGTGCAGTGGGAACGGGAGACAGCGGAGGTGTGAGCCATAGGTATAATCTTAGGGAAAGAGATGCTAGTGGAAGAGTAGCCTATAAACGGTAAGACGTTGTAAGTGTTCTGGTTTTGGGGTTTGAAAGAGTATGTTTTTTTTTGCAAATGTTTTTACAGTTTGTTGCTCTCAAACGGTTTAAAAAAAAAAGTTTTTTTTTTTTAGGGGGAATTCGTGAGGTATGTTGTAACTGCGTAAGGGTTGTGATTCTGGGTAGTTCTTGTTGTAGTGGTAAGGGTTGTGTTTCTGTGTAGTTCTTGTTCTGGTGATGTTTTAACCAAGTTGGGTCGTTGGAACATTTTGTTGGATGAGTTATGCAAATTCCAGAGTGAATAGGTTGGTGCTATATAAAAGGCTCATGATGAGTAATTGGGGGCTTTTTGTTTTTCTTTCGTCTTACTTGTTGGGAGTTGTTGTACGTGCCGAAACATTACTTGCACGGCGGCTAGTCTTCGCCAATTAGTTTACGTGATACGGCATGAGGCCAGTGAGTCAATGCAAAACTGCTATGTCCTTCCGAGGCCTTAGATTTGTCGTGTGATCTTCTGGGTCTTTTTCGTCCTTGAACTTTGAGCTTGCCGTCCAGTCTTCTGGTTCGCCTCGTCCTAGAGATCAGCTAGTTCCGTGTCCCCATTCATGACCTTCCAGATATACCACTGGTGCCAGGGGGTGACCGTCTGACTTACCGGGCCGCTATATCCAGGAGTCCGGTTACGGTCTACGTACGTGGCCAGCCGCATCACTTCCTTGTGTGATCCAGTAACTCTGGTACTTTTATTTCGAGTGAATTCTGGTGTCATCCTAACTTATTTCTAAATATTTAATAATAACTTTAATTTGAAAATATCTAATGATGTCTTTATTTTGGAATGCTGATAAACATCACTTATTTATATTTATTATGTGCTAACTGTGAATGCTTTTAAACATTTAATAATTCAATATATTTTAGAACATATGCTTATATTTATTATGTGCTCGTTGAGAATACTTTTAAACATTTTAAATACAATATATTTTAGAACATATGTTTATATTTATTAAGTGCTAGTCGAGTATACTGTTAAACCTTTAATAGTTTAATATGTTTTAGATACTTAAAGGTATTGTTTTATAAGATTTATTCACATATAAGAGCCATGGTTATGCCAAAGTTTTTGGGAAATTAATTTACTTTGTTATCTGCACCGAGTTTGTATCCAGCTGGAGTAATCTGTCTGATTTATATTTGTGGTTAAGTTGATCCGATAATAAAGATTTTACTTTGTGATAGATCACACATTTGTCTTTTTTCTGAGTTGTAACAAAATGTTGCCGTGACCAGGATACAGACATTTGTGAACCTCCAGCTGGTTGACATCTCGGGTTTATTGTGGATTAGGAAGGTATTGGGTGTTCTTTGAATTTTAGTTATGGCAGAGGAAGAAAAAAAAGATGGGAACGGGTCGAAGTTGGCAGATGGGACTGAATTGTTGTATACTTTGCCTGCTAAATATTCTCCCCGACCAAATTTGGAGGATTACGTTAATTTAGTGCCTTTATTCGCGGGGGATAATAATGTGTTAACTGTATCGGAATTTTTTGACACGGTAACGGAGGTTGGAAGACTGGCCGGTTGGAGTGAGGATGAAATAGTGTTAGTGATTAGATCACGGGTGACCGGCATTGCTGCCCAGTGGTTAAGGCAACAGGCCTATTTGCGGAGACAGGGAACATTGAAGGATTTTAAAAGGGCTTTTGAAGGGAGGTTTTCGGTTGAATCCACAGTCTCCTCAAACTTGGCTAGATTCACAGCCTGCGTGCAATCCGGGTCTGAATCTGTGTTGGATTACTGCAATCGACTGCAAGAATTGTCACTTAAATGTTTTCCAGAAAATGTTGCCTCAGTACCAGACTTGGAGACGGTGCGCTTGCAACAGTTGCATGCTCAGTTTTTGACAGGTTTGTCTCCGAGTCTTACACGATTTGTCTTGAGTCATAATCCTCAATCTTTCGATGAAGCTAAAAAGCAGGCTCTTATTGAGGAAAGAGCAGTGGGTTCGTTTAGAGAGCAGGCAGCTGTTAATGTGGTTTCTCAGGAAAGAAGGGAAATTGATACGCTTAGACAACAAATGAGGGATACCCAGAAACAAATCGCTGAGTTGACGGAGCTCATGAAATCAGGATTGGGAGATCTTGGTGGTGGTGCGAGAGGTAGAAACTCGTGGTACCAGGGTAGGTCTTTGGAATGTGGGTATTGCAGAAGGAGAGGTCATCGGGAAACGGAATGTTGGTCCAAGAGGAACGATGATGGAAGACGGTCTCGTGATGTTGAAGGGAATAGGCAAACTGTGCCCAAATATCCGTCCAATAATTTAAACTAGAAAGAGGGGGAAGTCGGTTAGCACCGCGAGCTTTCATTAACCCTGCACAGGTGTGTTTGGAAAATGGTTCTGTTTCTTTGCCTATGGTGAGCGGAAAAATATTTGGAAAGGAAATTGTAGCCCTATTAGATACTGGGGCACAAATGTCCCTGTTGCAGAAGAGTTGGTTTCAGTCATTGGAGGGGCACAATGATGTAAATTTAGAGCCTTGCCAAATTGAGGTACGAGGCATTGTGAAAGGAACGGCACATGTTTTTGAGAGAGTCTCCCTTCCTTTAAAATGGATACCAAAGAATATGAAGTTAGTTGGTTAATTGGAAGTTGGGAGCTTTCGGGAAACTATGATGCAATACTGGGAATGGACTTTTTGTATAGGTACCGGGCTGAAATCGATTGTGTCTCTTCAAGATTGCGTATTGGAAAGTGGTCTATACCGTGGAAGGAGCTAGATGCTAGAGGTTGGCCTAGCAATCTTGAAAAAGTTGACGAGGTTTTAAAGGCTGAAGTTGCGGAGCATTGTCCTAATCATACGTTAGAGAGTTCTCATTGTCCTGTAGGGCGACCCAGGGAATGTGAGGGCTTAACTGAAGAATTTGAAGCATGGGGAGGGGAGTTTGATCTGTCACATCTTACGAAGGAGCAAGAAAGTAGACTGGGGGAGCTTTTGGAGAAATACGCACATATTTTTGCTAAGTCGGTGGAAGATTTGGAGGGGTGTAACACTCTTTTGCACCAAATAGATTTAACCGACGGAATACCTGTGCGTTTGAGACCTTATAAGACCCCTTACCACTTGCGTGATGAGTTGGATAGACAGGTAAATCAATTGTTAAAGACTGGTATAATTAGGCCTAGTAAATCCCCATATTCTTCACCTGTTTTATTAGTCAAAAAGGTGGATGGGACATTTCGTCTGGTGACAGACCTGAGAAAGTTAAACGCGAAGACCATACCGGATAGTTATCCCCTGCCCCACATCACGGAGATGGTGGATCGACTAACTGGTGCTAAAATGTTTTCTACTTTGGACTTGACCTCGGGTTTTTATCAAATGTGTCTAGATCCAAGAGATATGCACAAAACGGCCTTCTCTACACAAAAAGGGTTGTTTGAATGGACTAGATTACCTTTCGGATTGCGTAATGGTCCGGGTAGTTTCCAAAGGTTAATGGAAATCATTTTAAGTGGATTAGAACAGCATCAAATCTCTATTTATATCGACGATATTGTAGTGGCCAGTTCTACCTTTGACGAACATCTAGAAAGACTTGAAATGGTATTTGAAAGGCTTGATCAACATCATTTGAAATTGAAGCCTGGGAAGTGTAATTTTGGAAGGTCATCGGTGTCCTACTTGGGGTTTAGAATCGGTGACAATTTTGTAACCCCTTCCCCACATCACGGAGATGGTGGATCGACTAACTGGTGCTAAAATGTTTTCTACTTTGGACTTGACCTCGGGTTTTTATCAAATGTGTCTAGATCCAAGAGATATGCACAAAACGGCCTTCTCTACACAAAAAGGGTTGTTTGAATGGACTAGATTACCTTTCGGATTGCGTAATGGTCCGGGTAGTTTCCAAAGGTTAATGGAAATCGTTTTAAGTGGATTAGAACAGCATCAAATCTCTATTTATATCGACGATATTGTAGTGGCCAGTTCTACCTTTGACGAACATCTAGAAAGACTTGAAATGGTATTTGAAAGGCTTGATCAACATCATTTGAAATTGAAGCCTGGGAAGTGTAATTTTGGAAGGTCATCGGTGTCCTACTTGGGGTTTAGAATCGGTGACAATTTTGTAACCCTGATCCCAAGAACATCATAGCCGTAAAAGAATTCCCCGAACCAACTTCGAAGAAACGAGTTAGAGGTTTCTTGGGGTTAACAGGTTTCTATCGTAGGTTTATTCCTAATTATGCGAGATTGCCGTACCACTAATTAAGCTAACTAAGCGAAATGAGACTTTCTGTTGGAATGAGGAAGCCAGTAGAGCCTTTCAGGATTTAAGGAATCAATTGATACAACCGCCTTGTTTGGTTCTACCCTGTCTGTCGAAGGAGTTTTCATTGAGTACCGACGCTTCTGGTCAAGCTCTGGGGGCTGTCTTGTCACAGTTGGATGAATCGGGATTTCCTCGACCAGTGGCTTACGCCAGCCGAGTGTTAAAGGACACCGAAATGAGGTATAGTACCATTGAAAGGGAACTGCTGGGAATATGTTGGTCTATTCATTATTTTAGACAGTATTTGTATGGACGACATTTCACGCTGTTTTGCGACCAAGCTAGTCTAGCTAATGTTCTTAAGTTAAAAGATCCCACTTCAAGAATAGCGCGTTGGACATTAAGTTTACAACAGTTCGATTTCACGGTGGCTCATAAACCGGGAAGGTTGAATGTTACAGCTGATTATCTATCCCGAGAGACGGTGAATGTTAGAACAATGGAGGTTTATGAGGTGGACAGCACTTTGTTGGACCAGGTTAGAAATGAACAGGTGCATGACTTGTTTTGTTCCCGTATTCTGACTAAACTGAAGGACAATTTTATAGTTAGTGAAGAAGGTCGATCTTATTTTATAGATAAAGACTGCCTTTACTGTTCCGGAGTTGAGGGTTCTAACAACCGGAATCTGGCAAAGTCTAAACTTGTTGTGCCCCTGTCCATGGCCTCGCAGATTATTGCATTGTGTCACGATAGTAAGGTGGCAGCTCATGCAGGCTTTTGGAAAACATATTCTAGAATAAAGGAACTGTATTTTTGGAAAGGTATGTCGAAACACATTTCTAATTATGTGGCCACATGCCATATTTGTTTGTGCAGTCGTGCAAACCGGGGGTTGGTAAGGCACCCTTGGAACGCATTCAAGTGGCTAAGAGACCCTTCGAAAGAGTGGCTATGGATGCTATAGGCCCTTTACCGGTGACTCTCAGAGGTAATAAATGGATATTGACGATGACGGATTATTTCACCCGCTGGCCCGAAGCGTTTGCTTTACCTGATATTAGGCATGAAACCGTCTGTTGGGCATTAGAGCGATTTATTTCAATGCACGGAATTCCCGATTCATTATTAACGGATAGGGGTACTAACTTTTTGGCGGAACCTATTATGCGAGTGTATAAGGAATTGGGCATAAAAAAATTAAATACTACCTCATATCATCCTCAAACGGATGGGGTTTGTGAGAGATTAAATGGCACATTGGTTAACTCCTTGAAGCGGTTGGTTGGCTCGCGACAGGACAACTGGGACGAGCATCTGAATTTCGCATTGTTGGCTCATAGGACTTCTAAACATAAGGCGACCGGGGCTACTCCAGCGTGCCTTTTGTATGGCAGGGAGTTGGTTTTGCCTCATCATCTGCTGCTGGGGGTTCCGCAAAGGATATATGCCGATACGCGGGAGTACGTGGATGATTTGGGGCATAGAATGAAAAGTTCATTTGCAGAGGTTAAAAAATGCTTGGAGGAAGTGGCCGAGAATCAAGAGGAGTATAGGTTGCGAAAGTCATCCAAACGGAAGTTTGAATTGGGTGATATAGTTTATTTACATTCACCAGCCAATGCCCCAGGCACATCGCGAAAACTAAATTTGCACAATAGCGGCCCATTTAGGGTCATTGGGATTAGCGGGAATGTAAATATAGTAATTGAACCGTTGGATTCTCCTGGGAAACAGCAAAGGGTCCATATTGATCGGGTAAGAAGAATTCCGGAGCGCTTAGAAGTGTTGGGTCCAAGGGACACTGAAAATAACGGCGATCAAGGTCTTACTCTAAAAAGTAACATTGAAGGTGAGGAGGAAAGGGTGTGGAGAACACCTGAAATGCCCTTAATTCCTGTAATGATTTCGCCTAGAAATAAAGAGGAAGTTGCGGTTGGATCGAGTGCAGTGGGAACGGGAGACAGCGGAGGTGTGAGCCATAGGTATAATCTTAGGGAAAGAGATGCTAGTGGAAGAGTAGCCTATAAACGGTAAGACGTTGTAAGTGTTCTGGTTTTGGGGTTTGAAAGAGTATGTTTTTTTTTGCAAATGTTTTTACAGTTTGTTGCTCTCAAACGGTTTAAAAAAAAAGTTTTTTTTTTTTAGGGGGAATTCGTGAGGTATGTTGTAACTGCGTAAGGGTTGTGATTCTGGGTAGTTCTTGTTGTAGTGGTAAGGGTTGTGTTTCTGTGTAGTTCTTGTTCTGGTGATGTTTTAACCAAGTTGGGTCGTTGGAACATTTTGTTGGATGAGTTATGCAAATTCCAGAGTGAATAGGTTGGTGCTATATAAAAGGCTCATGATGAGTAATTGGGGGCTTTTTGTTTTTCTTTCGTCTTACTTGTTGGGAGTTGTTGTACGTGCCGAAACATTACTTGCACGGCGGCTAGTCTTCGCCAATTAGTTTACGTGATACGGCATGAGGCCAGTGAGTCAATGCAAAACTGCTATGTCCTTCCGAGGCCTTAGATTTGTCGTGTGATCTTCTGGGTCTTTTTCGTCCTTGAACTTTGAGCTTGCCGTCCAGTCTTCTGGTTCGCCTCGTCCTAGAGATCAGCTAGTTCCGTGTCCCCATTCATGACCTTCCAGATATACCACTGGTGCCAGGGGGTGACCGTCTGACTTACCGGGCCGCTATATCCAGGAGTCCGGTTACGGTCTACGTACGTGGCCAGCCGCATCACTTCCTTGGGTGATCAAGTAACTCTGGTACTTTTATTTCGAGTGAATTCTGGTGTCATCCTAACTTATTTCTAAATATTTAATAATAACTTTAATTTGAAAATATCTAATGATGTCTTTATTTTGGAATGCTGATAAACATCACTTATTTATATTTATTATGTGCTAACTGTGAATGCTTTTAAACATTTAATAATTCAATATATTTTAGAACATATGCTTATATTTATTATGTGCTCGTTGAGAATACTTTTAAACATTTTAAATACAATATATTTTAGAACATATGTTTATATTTATTAAGTGCTAGTCGAGTATACTGTTAAACCTTTAATAGTTTAATATGTTTTAGATACTTAAATGTCTTGTTTTATAAGATTTATTCACATATAAGAGCCATGGTTATGCCAAAGTTTTTGGGAAATTAATTTACTTTGTTATCTGCACCGAGTTTGTATCCAGCTGGAGTAATCTGTCTGATTTATATTTGTGGTTAAGTTGATCCGATAATAAAGATTTTACTTTGTGGTAGATCACACATTTGTCTTTTTTCTGAGTTGTAACATTTTTGCACCTTGTAGGATCACTTAAAATAAGGCCAAGCCCGCCAATACCCGCCAAGATGGCTGCTCTTTACCTTATGGTAATCCTTTCCATTGAAGTCGCCGAAAAAAAAACCCAAACTAGATGGGTTCGTGGCCTTGAGTGCCAGCTTGGTTTTTCGCAGTTACATGTAATGCCTTGGTCACTGACTTGGTTAGCGTTCAAGTTAGCGCTAGAGGTAGTGTAACCGCGGTATGACTATAACACAATTTTGCTGTGTCAGAAAATTTTATATTAATGCACCCATTGTTGAACGTCCTACATGGAACACAATTTTGCAGTGTCATAATTTTTTTTTCCTAAAGCACTCTTTCTGGGAATACTTTTTCTTACGTCATGCTCTCTGTACTGCGATTTCATTGGTAGTTTGGTTTTCCATGTTGGTTTCTGAAGTGTCGAAACAGCTCATTGGTTTAAAAAACGGCACGCGATCCGAACTGCGATGGCATTGGTTATTTTGGTGGCAAAGTGATAAAACAATGCCATTGAACTTCCCGTATGATATCAAGTTGTCCTGAAAAGAGCTTCCAAGTGGCATTCAAAGTTAAAATGGCGTGTAAGAGACGCGCGACTCCATACCACAATGTTCCCAAGTAGATCTGAAAATATTTTACAAATGTTTTTAGCTCTACTTTTGAACGTTATCTTTTTTCAGAATAATTCTTTGTTGCTTCAATTGAAGCAACAAAGTTCGGAAAAACCCTGTCTCCACACTCTCAGAAATAACACTTTCATTTTTGGCGATTCACGAATCCTCAAGCCTTATTTCGTTAATTTTGAGGATTGTTTCGTCAAACTATCACGTGACTTTTGAGTAAACGCGAATCCTCACTTTTTCGATCGTGGTTTGACGATTTTGTAGCTTGATTTTGAGGAAACTGAATCTCATTGTTGTACTCACATGCTCAAAAATGACGAAATATTTCTTTAGATTAGACGACATTTAAATCCTCATAAAAATGACGATTCAAATTTCCTTACTTTTGAGGAAACGAAAACTTGGATCATTTACCAGTAAACGGATCGTCAAAATTAAGGAAAAATGTCGTCGTTTTTGAGCATTCATTTTTAAGAGTGCAGCTGCGATGTTTGAAATTCTAATAATCTAGATACATGTCTGTTAATGTGCAGATTTGAATCTTTAATTTTTTCATCACGGAAAATAGGTATTTAGTGTTTACTAAATTAACTATAAAAGTTAATCTCGGAAACTTTTTTAAAGAAAAAAATCACTTATAGACAGTTCAAAATATATTTACGATAACAAAAACATTGATTTTTTAAAGAAATATTTTCAATATTTTTATGATACATTGTAGGAAACATTCGAAGTTCATAAAAATACATGTATAAACTTTTCTGCTCAAGAGAGCTAAAAGTCAATATTATTATTACCACTGATAAAGTAATAGCTTATCAACCAACTTGCTGGAGGAAAATTCTTTATGGTCTGTGAAATCACTGTTGGCTGCATGATTTTACTGTCTTATAGTTCTCCATACATCGGCCGCAAAATAAAATGCAAACTTTTTGAAACTGATAAGAGAATTTACTACAACGAAAAACTAACCATTTTACTGCCAGCCAATAATAAACGTTTATTGGTAACAAAAAAGGAAATTTCCATCCTCTCCCAAAACGACTGCACCATTTCCGTAGTTTGATAAAAGCATAACTAACTCTGGACCAGGGACGGATTTAACCCTCTAATGCATGAATTTTTTTTTCATGCCCAAAAAATATATATGTATCTTTAATACTCGTACATTTTTGGAAAAATATTTAAAAAAAATTAACTGCAGTTGAATTTAAATAATTTAAATTTTTAAAAAAAATTACATGTGACAAAAACCAACTACAAAATTCTAATTTTGATAATAATGACTAGAAAACTACTAAATATAGTTCAAAATAACAATTTTTAACTATAACTAATTTGTCAAAACAATTTATTTGTACTTAGTACTAATACTATAATACTTTGAATACTGCCAAAAACGTAATTTTACAACAGTTAGAAACTGCACTTTTTACTTTTGAATATACTTTTACTGCTGTCATTTATGAGGATTATTATTAACTAAAACTTCAAAATGGAATGTAATAGATGAAAAAAACACAAATTTGTCGAGAGGGAGGCCTACTTTAATAAAATAAAGTGGATTATGTAACTTGTTACCGAACGAGTATGCATTAGAGGGTTAAAGATTTGCCGCCTGTAGTCTACAATTAAATTGCCGCCCCTGTCACAATATTTTCCTACTTCGTGGAAAGGTAGCTGGTTAGCTGCAAAATAGGGTGGTATGTGCTGTTTGAAATCGACAAACATATTATGCAATTGCCCTAGCAGCGACGTTTGCTACGAAATATTAGTACTGTTTACGGTTTACTCATTAATGTAAATTATTTATTTTCTTTCTTAAAAATATTCGTATCTTTATAATAATTTTTTATTCCGAATGCCGCTTTAATTGGTAGTAAAATTTGCCGCTCCAAAAAATTCGCTGCTCTAGGCTACAGCTTACTTGGCCTATTTAGAAATCCGGCTCTGCTCTGGACTCAAAGTGAAATGTTTTTAAAACGTTCCACATTTAGACAAACGTCCGCTACATTTTAGTTATTGAAGAACTTGGTAATTTTAAACCGCGGAATTTTGACAAGGACTAATAGCAACCTAAAAGAATATAATTAATAGTATCTTTGCAAAATTGAATCCTTCAAATAAAGTTTGCACCAGTCTACTCTACACGAAGATTTTGTTCGTTGAATTTTTTAACTGCATAATCTGTAATAGGAGGACAGTTTCGAAGAACGTAGTCAATCCAAATACCTACGCTATATCAATAGGGCTCTAATGCCTTTTAAATATTCATGACATCTATATTTTAAAAAAAATCTCAAGCAGGTTGGTAACAGTAACTGTTACCTATAACAGCTTCCATACACTATATTCCACCTTAGAAACTGAGTTAACAGTCACAGAATTTCTTCCTACTTTAAACTTTTTTGTCACATAATTGCTTATTTTCATTAACTTTATTTCGCAAATAACAAGTATTATTCTGTTTGCTAAATTAATCTGCAATTAAAAGAATAATAATTTTAAAGATAATTAGGGGCGGCACAGTGAAAATATTTCACTGACTTTTTTTAATAAAATAAAAAGTTTTTTTATTAAATTCGAATGTTTATACAGATTAAAATACTTTTTCCGAAACTATGCCTCGCTTCAAAAATTCAATATCTCAAGTATTAAGAATGAATCAATTCTTCTGACAAAAAAAAAAAACTCACTGAAAAAATTTTGAAATAAAAGGAGGTATTTTTTAAATATGCCTCTATTTGTTTAACAAAGTAAATAATGCACTTAATTTTTTACACATTGTTTTTATGCATAAAATCTCTGTTTCAGACCATTTTACACCTGCTTATAGCCGCCCCGGTGGCGCAATCGTAAGGATGCTAGCCTTTGGAGCCGTTAGGGTCGGGTTCGAATCCCGGTAATCCATGGATGTTTGTGACTGTCAATAAATGTTGTTATTTGTCTATGTGTTTGTGTTGTCCTTTCTTTGCGTGTCTCTTGTGCTTGTAAAAACTCTTTCTGTGTCTGTCCCACTTGACGAAAGCTTATATGCGGTTCTCTGAACAAGCACACAAGCTGGAATATATATGTACCTACCATACCTTACCTGCTTATCAAAAAATATTCAGACTAATATCAATTTAAAGAAAAAAATTGTGCTATCGATTCCTTAGCCGTTTTAAAGGTGTCACAACATTTCTTTAAAAATATTTTTTTGGTCTATGTACTTAGAAAGTAGCATCAAAACAAGTATACAACTCTTTTTTCAAAAAACGTATTACTTATTATTTTATCAAACCAGTGTAACGATATGTCGGTTCCCTTAAAAGTCTTATTATTTATTACTTACTCGATCTTTAGTTTCAGTAATCGATCGTTGTTTTATTTCTGAAAAAAATTGAAATCATTCTTCGTAGTGTCCACTCGCCATTTCGACATTTTTGATGGCGTTCAAGAGGGACAATAAAAGGCTTAAAAGATAAGATGGAGTGGAGAAAAACTTTCGAAAAAGAACAATCTTTATTCTTTCGTCAAAAGAATATTTTAATGGAAAATGAAGAGAGGTATAGAATCTGACATTTTATATAAAAAATGAAGTATCTCCGTCATCGATTTATAAAAAAGTCAAAGTTTGGTTTTAAATTTTAAAAAAAGTAAACTTTTGTTCTGTTTCTATTACATTTGTGTATGAGTTTGGGATAAAATAAATAAATAAATGATAATTAGGGATAATGGAAAAATATTATGGAATAAAAGTATAGCATTTTCAAGACATGGTAGGTTTCATTCTTTTTAGTCTATGTGATGCCATTTGGCATCATCATGTTTCTGATCATAATTTAAAAAAAATAATGAGTCTGACATCGATTGGGATTAATAAAAAATATTTTCCAATCGAGAAAAGTTTGGAGAATCGAATGATGTGTTTTTGATATCATAAATCTAAATCAAAACAAAAAAATCTAAAATGATGATGCTAAATTTTCTATGGGACTGAAAGGGTTAAACAATACGTTACAATAATGCTAGATTGATTAATATAAAATTCGATGTTAAAGCTCAGCTGCATGCATATAGTAAAATTAACTTTATATAAAATTAAAAATATATGTTCACGAGCGTGTAAAAAGGAGCTCGTATGGTTAATTTCATACATCAATAATAGCTTGATAAACCTTTTAACTTAATCGGTCGCTTGGACACGCTTGATGATTGATCTCACTGTGATTGCCGACTAATGAGATGGTATATCAAAAGTGAATTATGTATCTGCAGTTGAAATTAATCATATTCAAGCCAGTGGTAATCATAAGTATAAAGTATATTATTTATAATACACATTTCATTTGTATAAGCAGAGCATATATTATGTAAGCATATATGTAAGCATGTGGCAATCATAAGTATAAAGTGTATCATTTATAATAATACACATTTCATTTATTTAAGCAAAACGAAAATTAATTACAATAACTCAGTTGTGGTAAAGATAGATACAATTTATTCAAAAGTAAATGGGCTTTGAGATGAACTCATTTTTGTTTACATTTCAGAAAACGTAACAATTTGCTTTTGTTAATTTGGGTAATAAGATATATTAATTTTTTAGTAACATTTTTACATAGTTAATTGCCAAAAAGTTCATGATTTAGTTAAAAGTATGTAAAGTTAGTATTTGCTGGGTATTTAAAATACAAGTTAGCTATAATCAACGTTTATGCTAAATTATAATTAATAGAACAACGAAAAAGCGTTATGATAACAACCGTCAAATCTTTCTTCAATTTGATAAGAATTTATAATTATGTTTTATGTTAAACGCGCCTAATGATAAGTAAATAATCCCATTTATTCTAAAGGAACAAAATTAGCACATATTAAAGAGACCAAGGTTTAAAATTTTACATTATCTATAAGAAAACATTGTGCTGAAAATTGGATACACTAAAAAAAGTCTTCAATTACCCCGGAATTATTTTCCCATATACAGGGTGGTTATAAAATAACGCTCGCTATTCGGAGTGTTCTGTAGCTTCTTGAACAGGGTTCTAAATTACGAGGCGTAATTTTATGTGTTATCCGTAATAAGCCATAATTGGCTATGCCTTGTAATTTGAACCTTGGTCAAGAGACGAGTTTCTTTTTATGATTCCATTCTTTTTCGAAAAAAGGATACTTGTCTCTTGATCAGGGTTCTAAATTACGAGGCGTAATTAGCTGTGTTGGCCGTGATTAGCCATAATTGACGACGCCTCGTAATTTAGATTCTGGTCAAGAGACGAGGTTTTCTTATGCTGATTCTTTTTTATGATTCTTTTTTAGAATTCTGTCTTTTTTATGATTCCATTCCTTTTCCCCCTTCTTGATTAGTAAGTGTCTCAATTTTTGTTGCATTCGGATTAATCATTAAAGCTACAGACCACTCCTAATTGGGAGCGTTATTTTATAACCACCCTGTATTGTACAGGGTGGCGCAAATTAAAATGGCCCGGCTTAGAAGTAGGGATAAGACAGGAAATGCTGCCAAGTAAAAAAACAATGCAAAACAGGTTTACCAAACGAAGCTATTGATCGCTTCAATATAAAGCCCAAAATAGACGCCAGGCGAATTGCCGGTAACTGTGCCATTTTCTCCTGTGCACTGGTCTGATCAGCGCACACTTACACAGCTCGCACTAATATCTGGACTGGTAAATACTCCATGTGCAGCTCTAGTCTAGTAACAACCAAATCAACCAATGAAAATATAGCTCTGCTAAGCGAAGCATTGAATGTTTGAATACACTACGTTGCATAATGATAGAACCACCATGTATTTTCAACATAGCATTAAATAATTGAAAGAAATCATTGAAATTAATACTTTTATTGGAAATATACGTAATAAGAATGAAAATAGCAGAATAAAAACATAACTCATGTTTAACTTTTCGTGTTATGAAATAAAAATGCAAAAATTATGTTGCAAAATGATAGGACCAGTCATAATTTTTACTTAATAACAGAACCCTTTTTAGCTATAACTTTAAAAATTCGATCTGGCATGCTTTTGACTAGACGTTTAAGTACATCTGCATTAATATTTTCGCATTCTGTTATAATAGCGTGGTTAATTCTTGAACAGTTGTATATTGCTTTCCGCTGGCACATACGGCCCTGCTTAGGTTACCCCAAACGTTCTATATTATGTTCAAATCAATATAACAAGCTGGCCAGTAAATAACCTGCACTCCGTTATCCAGGAAACAATGCCAAGACGAGTTGGCAACATGAATACTGGCATTATGATGTTGGAATTTCCAAAATGGACCCCCAATTTTTTCTCCAAACGGCAACAAATTGTCTTCCAACATGTCTTGGTAGTCTTCTGTTTTCATTCGACCAGAGGCGAACATATTATTGGTCTGCCCTGCGCTTCCAAAACCAGCCCAAACCAATAGCGATCGTCCCCCTCCACTGTTTCTTAGAGAAAATACTTTCTTCATTTCGGAGATCCCTCTCCCATCCATCAGGCCCATCTAAGTTGAATTTTTTTTTGTCACTGAATACTATTGAAGCTACTGTTCCTTCCAAGTCATATGTTCTTTAGCCCATTGCATAATATTTCGAAGGTGAAGCTCTGTAGGTCTCGGTTGTGTTTTCTTTTTCTTGTACACAAGATGTTCGTTCCGCTTAACCACTCTTGATAAAGTAGACTTGTGAACGTTGATGGTGGGGGTCTCGTGATAGTCTGGTCAATGTTTCCCCGACTTTTAGTTTCTTTACAACTAATTTTTCTTGCCGAATTGTTAGCTTTCGAGGTCGTCCAGTTGATTTCTTCCTCCCTTAATTTGATCTAAGATGGAGAAAGTTATTAACCACGTGCGGTGAACGTCCAATATGTCTTGCTATATTCCATGACGACAATCCTGCTTGGTTAAAAGCTGCAATTTGCCCCTTTTCAAAACCCGGTAACTGCTTTTACCTACCCATACTTAATTAACACCTTTTCAAATCTATTGATTTGACTTGTTCACAATAAATGCAAGCAAGATTAGTTTAACTAGATAAAACAAAGCTTTTATGGCTAGAAATGTTTCCGGTTGCCTATTTCTATCCTCCGTGAGGAGCTTTAACACATGCAATTTTGCCTGTTTACTTAAAAGTAAGAGTGGTGCTATCATTTTGCAACAGTAAATCTCCATTTGTTTTAAACATTTGCTTATTAAGCCAAACTCAAAACTTCTCACAGCTTGATATCCTGCATTCTACTTAATTATACTATTCTAGTTTCTGGAAGCATTACAAACTTATTCAAAAACATATTATACAGTTTTTACTCAGAAGAAACAAGGTGGTGCTATCATTTTGCAACGCGGTGTAGTATATGGTTTTTTAGTTTTAGTTTAAACTCTTGCGCCTCACTAGAGCTACGGGAAGGCTATTAGCGACGCGCGTCATAATTTAGAACCACAGTCAGGTGACGAGCCGATACCTGAGTAGGCAACCATCGCAACCGGAGTAGTTTATGAATTTGACTTGGAGTCTTTTAGGCCAAAGAGTTCTATAGTAGAGACTGAACCTAATAACCGCACCATGGACCAACGAACGCGGAGACAATATAGAGTGGCATGTGGGGCTCAATGACCGAGTGGTTTGGATCGCAGGCCATACCGCTAGCAGTACACTCACTGTAACGGGTGCGGGCTAGATTCCCGCCTTTTTTGGGTGTACTTTCTCTCTCGTATCAAAATTATAAATTAACTAGCATTTTTGCCACTCTATTCGGGCTCCGTAGTGAGCCATGGCTGCCGATGGCAGCTCAGTACGAGTCGTTTCTCTACCCTACTATGGAACACTTTGTTTTAAGGTTGCTTCAATAGTTTTCTCGCCAAGTATTTCCCTGCATTCGTAGCTCCATGTCGGGTCCATCTTTATTGTCGCCACGCTATATTTAAAAAAGTATTTTAAGCTCGCAAATGGTTTGTATACCTTTTTAATCTTGACTGTTCTAATGAAGAAGTTGGCCAGTTGTTCCTCGGCCAACAACGTAATCTCCAGGTTACCATACTCTTCGGGTTTATCCAAATCTGTTGGCCAGTATTGCACACACATCACCTGAAATATAAACATGGGATAATTTTACAAACAACTTTAATTACAAACCAACGTGTCTAAGACTTTCGCTTAATCTATTCATTACACTAGTCTACAGTTTTTTTGCTGCCCTAGATATGAAAATGATTTTGGATAGGGTACATTTATGCACACAATTCTTGAAACTTTCAATGATTTTGTTAGATTTGCTCCGATTTTTTTTAAAATCTTCATTTACATTTTACATTACAAAAAACGAGAAATAAAATAACAGATATATTTATAATGTTAAAATATTTTGAGAAAATTAGGATACGTCGAAGTAAATAAAGAGGAAAATGTCGAAAGTATATTTTATATTTCCGTAAAACTCCAAATTTAGTCTCATAATTCTAAATCAGCGCCATCTGACCGACTGTCTTATAAAGGGTTAAATAAAACGTGTAACTGCAAAACTCACATTCTCTAAAGTGTAACAAGATATTAGGTCAAGTCAGTGCGTTGGAGAATCCGTCTAATTGAACTTAGTATTATCAAGTGTCGCCAACAATTCCATAAATTTTACTTTTAAGAAACCTATAATTGTTCAAAGTATAAGATATGAAAAAATCATGAAAATACAAGCACATTGAGAACTTTCATGAATATATTCGTAATTTGGGCACTTGAAAACGTAAAAAAATTGCGATGATATCTAGGGCAACAAAACAAAACTTTCTTTTGTAGAGCTGTGTTATAATAGACCTAGATACACAGCACTCTGCTTCAACTAAGAACTTCATTATCGCCAAAGATCTCATTTGGCGTTCACGAAATTTAAAGGTATTACTGAATTTAATTTAACCTTCATTAACTAAATTTCATATTCTTCAGTTTCAAAAAACTCGTCGCTAATCACGCTTAAATTATTTTGAACGAGCTCTAACGAGCGTATGAAAACCAAATCATCAACAAAAATTTATTGCAGCGTATGAATGCTGCAAATTATCAAAAATCGGTAACTGAATCCATTTAATTAGTTATTTTTTTATTTTATTCTAATTGCGCACCCTTAACCTGTAGAGACATTAAAAGTAATTTGCAATTTCCATGTCGTAAACATTCATTAACAGCAATTAAGCTTAGTTTCCTGTAACTACCAACTACGCATTAAATCAATGCAGTTTTCTTGTTTTGATTACTTTTCGTGTAATTATAGAAGTATATTACTCTAAATGGAAAATAAAAATCTTGAATTTGGGTTGATAGTTGAGATCATTGAGCGTGTTTTAAAAAGATAATTTAAATAATAATTATTTGATTTTAATAATAATTTGATTTAAAGTAAATTTATCATTTGAAGAGATTTGCAAATGTTACAAGTTTGTAAATGGTAAATTTGTGTTCAAGCCATCTAAATTTATTATTTAAAAACTTAGAACATGCACAAACTTTGTTAAATAATAAATTTAAAAAAAACTAGGAAGTAAATAAAAGCTAAGTAGTAAAGATTAAAAAAAATAAAGATAGCCTAACAATTAGGATAAAGATATCCGATATTTAATTATAAAAAAAGGGAGAGCCCAGTGGCTAGGACATGTTGAAAGGATGGAGTCTAACAGAACAACCCGAAGACTCCTGAATGAAAACCCCAGCGGATCAAGACCAAGAGGGCCCCTCAGGGGCTTTAATGCCACTGATGATTAAAACTTATTTATTGTGTATTTAATTAGATTAAAGGTTGTTTTATAAATGAAAATAAATCGATATCGTGTATTATTAGTGTTGGCTACTGTGTGTGAATCAATGGTCGAAACTATCTTAAGACTGTTTGCACTTTCAAACAAAAAAGGTGTACTTGCGTAAAACACCTTCCGAATACACAAAATAAATAATTAAAAGATTGTAGACTAAGGAAATGTCCAAGATAAATCTATAAAAGATGAAGCATCTATTTTCCAATACTTCATGGTTGTTTTTTCAAAAGGTGTGGGTCAAGATTGGGTTATAGGTCACTGCCAATAAAAACACAATTTTGAAACAAATCATAAAAAAAATTGAAACAATATGTGATATTATATGTAGCAGTGTAAGTAAGCAGTAAAGTACTGATTTTTCTTAGCAAGTATAAAATTACTTGATTTTTATAGTGAGTTCCAAAGGCCTCACAGAGTTATATATTTGAGAAAAGAAACTTTTAACATATAATAAAAAAATTATAAAATTGCCCTTAATAAAAATCTTTTTCAATAAAAAAAAATTGCATTAATATACATTGTGAGTAATACTATGATTCTTGCATGTGATAAATATTGAACATGAATATTAAACTTAAAATAATTTTTAAACAAATTAAATTCAAAGTCTTAACTCCTTATTCATAATTCTAATCATCACTACCCAAAACAACAAAGCAAAAAACTTATTATTATCGCATTAAAATCTACTCAAAGCATTCAAAAACAATATCCCCTGCCCTAATACATTAATCTAACCATACTACTTAAAAAATCTAGCCTTTTTTTTTTTACTTCAGCTCTGGAAAGAAAACTTTGGACAAAACTTCTGTGTAATGTAATCAGCAGCAGACCCACTCCCAGGTAGCGGCTGGCGTAACATTAATGGTTCTTTTATGTCCTTCGCGTGGAGTCAAGAAGAAGATTTAGATGCTGCTGGGACAAAATCCGGTTCGCCAATTGAGGCCATGGATCGCTTCGTATAGTAAGCCTCTACCATATATCTACAGGGTGGTTATAAAATAACGCTCGCTATTTGGAGTGGTCTGTAGCTTGAAGGAATAATCCAAATGCAACAAAAATTGAGACACTCACTAATCAAGAAGGGGAAAAAGAATGGAATCATAAAAAACTTAGAATCATATAAAAGAATCATCATAAAAAACAAACTCGTCTCTTTACCAGGGTTCTTAATACGAAGCGTAGTCAATTATGGCCAATTTCGGCCAACACAGCTAATTATGCCTCGTAATTTAGAACAACTGGTCAATAGACGAGTTTCTTTTTTTCGAAAAAGAATGGAATCATAAAACAGAGACTCGTCTCTTGACCAGGGTTCTAAATACGAGGCGTACCCAATTATGGCAAATTACGGCCAACACATCCAATTACGCTTCGTAATTTAGAACCTTGGTCAAAAGACGAGGGTTTTTTTTATGATTCCATTCTTTTCCCCCTTCTTGTTTAGTAAGTATCTCAAAGTTCGTTGCATTCGGATTATTCATTGAAGCTACATACCACTCCGAATAGCGAGCGTCATTTTATAACCACCCTGTAGATATGGTCCGTGGCCGAGTGGTTAAGGCTTCTGCCTCAGGATTCAACCTTCTCAGGAGTGCGAGGGTTTGAATCCCACCTACTGCCAGTCATCCTATTTATCGGATATCTGTACTGGGAAAGGGGGTCCGAGTACACTGGGACAGACTTAAATCTGTGGAGTCCAAAGTCCCGTCGGCGTCAGCGTACGATGTCGCTCGAAGCTCCGTTGGTTGCCCTCTCAGGTGTCGACCTCGTCACTTGACCAGGGTTCTAAATTACGAGGCGTTATTGGCTGTGTTAAAGCTCCGACAGGAGACTAGAAATAGGCAGCCGGAATCTATTACATTACCCATCACCATAGATATCATATAAAGTACTAGATTGGCAGATCACGTGACCTCCAATGCTAAAGACGGGAGAGGTATTTCGTGTCTGCCTCATAAGTCCAAGTTTTTCTTTATTTGAAAATTATGAGCACGCCAGTCATATGATAATGTGGCATTTCAAAGATCCCTTGAGTACCCATTTGGCCTGGGTTCTCTCAGCATGTTTTTACACCCCCAGAGAGCACAGATTCATTATAATCTGATTGTCAAAATTGGTAGCAAGAGTCGCCTAGATGGTGCTACAAGAAAATGGCTCTCACTTATGGGGAATATGCCGAGTCTGCAAAAGGCTTAGCTGCCAATAAAGCAGCCCCGTTGCAAAAAAAAACAAACAAAACAACCCATTAAACTAATTTTGAGTGAGCGGTTTGTTTTGGGCTTACTACACTCCTTGTCAACCTAAGTTGGGTGAATAGAATTATGCTGTGGTGAAGATCCTTCCGCGGATGTAAAGAGTTCCGTAAATTATTTGTGAATGCATCTAGAAAACATGTTTAAAACATTAATTTCGCTAAAGGTCTAACAGATTTAAATATTATTTGAGAAAATTTGGCAATTTTATTAGAATGAAAAGTGTATTTTGGTTAAATTGTATTAAGATCATTTTGTGTGTAAATATTACCTTACAAGAGTTTCCACTAACGGACCAAACGCGCTTTTCCCTCTGCCTTTTTACTTTTTGTTTTTACTCAAGTTCGTTTGGCACGGAGTGTATAGGGTTACTTGGCGATTTTATGGCGCCTTCACTTTTATTTGGCGCCAAGCATCGCCATCTTCTTAACTGCATGTCCCCTCGTCATCCGAAAGTAATCTGGATGAAGTAGCCTCGTCATCAGATGACGAGGGATTGTGATGTTGGAAATGCCCATTTGTGGAATGTGTGTCCTCCTTCCAGAATAGTTATGTTCGAAATGGACTTTTGACGATTCCATTTTTTTGTTATTTGAAGTTAATAAAGCCATTTGTTACAATATCATTCATGTAGTATTCTATTGATGGTTTGTGACCGAGAGATTTTTAATGAATGACTTTTTGTTTTAGATTATATTTTGTTGATTTTAAAAGTAGTATGTCTTACCAAAAACTTCAAACGCTGTTCTAAATTGAATTGCCCATTTGAAGAATTTGTATTATCTTCTAAGACTAAAATGGTTTTAAAAGAATTTTTAAGGATTATTTTTAGTCTAATTCAAAGTCATAGTAAGTTGATTTGATATAAATTATTGTGCTGTTGTATTGGATGACCAGTATTTATAGTACACTAGCAAATAAATACCCGTTCTTTGCACGGACTAAAAAAAATTCAAATCGATCCTAGTATATGTATCATTTAATCCGTTACAGGACAATAAGCTTATGTTTATTGTTCCGTCAATTCTTTTTCAAATTGTGAATTTAGTTTCTGAGGGTAATAGCAGCAAAATAAAATTTAAAAAAATATTTTTAAATATTTTCGTAAAAGTTTATTTGAATTTTTTCAGCCGATGGCAATATGAAATTTAAAAAAAAGTGTCGAATTTGAGCGAAAGTTTTTGAACTTTTTTCAGAAAATTCAAGTTTCCTTTAAAAATAGAACAGATATGAAAAAAACTAAGCCTCAGGTACACACGTTGGTATTGAAGAAAACCTATGTTAAAAATCTCGAACTTCTGAGGGTAGTGTAAGAAGGTCTTTTACGATGCAAAAACATACACACAGACAGACACACACACACACTCTTTCTTTTATTATTATAGATTAACAAGGTGATATATTTCAACTAACCTATTTTCGTTCTTGAAATTTGACGCGAATTCGTGATTTGGCTACACATCATATTTTCTTTAGTTTGCTATCATGACTGTACCTTTTATTAAACCTTAATGTGTGATACATTACACATAAATTGATTGAAACGAATTCACACTGATTGAAAGGAAACCCAAAGAATCGTAAAAAGTTAAAATGAAAAGCAAGAAAAATACTTACACGAATGAAATCAAAGACTTTGGTGAGCATAACAATAACATAAGACTCATGCTCCCACACCATTCTCCAAAAGTCAGATATGGTGAACTCATTGGGTCCTGAAACAAAATAGACGTATGTTACTCCACAAAGGTATAAAGAATTGTAAAACAAGTAATTTTGTAACAGTCACTGAGCCCGCTTCCCCATAAAATTTATGTTGAATAAGAAAAAAGTCGACAAACACAGAATTAACTCTAAAGTGAACATTTAAAAGCTAAATTTGTGTGGATAGTTTCCTTTATCTTATTTTGAAAATTTAATATTTATTTATTTTCTTTCTCTAAAATAATTTATATTTCAATGAATAAATATGTAATATTCCTCGCTTTTAAATCGAACCAAAGCATTTCATATACGAACAAAGAATCTCTGAGTGAAATTTGTTTGACGTCAGTTCAAACTATAGATAGAGCAAAACTAAATTTCCTTTTTAATTTATTATTTGAAAGAAGTAAAGTTTTTCGAGAGATTGTTGCTAATGGCAATGGTGATTTAATTCTAATAAAAATGGCTCCTTGTGCTCTTTAAATGATCATTAAATTTTGCCGTTTTTTAAATAGTTGAAGTAATTCTAATTCTAATTTTTTTTACTGAGATATTCATTGTCTTTTAATTTTGATGCACAAAAGTTTTGACGTATCACCGTAGCATTTGTAGTTTGAGATATAAAAGTGGTTGACAGACAAACAGACGGACTGAACAATTAGGATAACTCACACTTTTTAAGTTGTAAACGTAGTGTGGGAGCTAAAAATATAAAAAATATTATAATAAAAATAATTTTAATTGAAAGAAACGAAAAAATAATGAATCTCCAACAAAAAAAATCAATCGCCTAAAAGCAAACGAAAAATTCTATAAAAACCATCAAAATAAATCAACTGAATTTTGATTTCCCAAAAAGAATTAATATTTAGCCTAAATCACTAAAAATTATTTTGTTAACGTTTTAAATGTAAAATATATTAACAGCTCATGGCTTATCAAGTTATGTATAAGTTTCTTACCCTGAGCGGCTATAAATGCATTTGGCTTCAAAATACTCTACAATAAAAAACAAGAAGCAAAGTAAGTATAAAATAAAGATATATCAATTTAAATATTCAGAATTTATACATACGGAAGGCACACATTTATACCACTGTTAGTATTTCAATGAGTAAAAGTTCATTTTAGAACGGCTAGATTGAGAGTAGGTCTGTGTTTATTAATTAGTGAAAGCTTAGTAATTTGGAACTGTGGTCAAGAGACGAGGAGATATCAGTGTAGGGACGCAATGGAACTCGACCCGTCCGTGGCTGAGTGGTTAAGGCATCCGCCTCAGAATTTAGCAATCTCAGGAGTGCGGGGGCTCGAATCCCTCCTACCGCCTGTCATCCTATAAATCGGATATCTGTACTGGGAAAACGTAGAAAATCCAACTCGTGACGGATGGGCCCGAGTACACTGGGACACACGTGCTCGTAAAATCTATGGAGCCCAAAGTCCCGACGGCGTCAGCGTACGATGTCGCTCGGAGTTCCGCTGGGTGCCCGCTCAGGTGTCGACCTCGTCACTTGACCAGGGTTCTAAATTACGAGGCGTTATTGGTTGTGTTAAGGCTCCTAAAGGAGGCTTAAAAATAGGCAGCTGGAAACGATTACATTACCGTACCTTACCTTACAATGGAACTCAGTACTCGGTGCAGTAATTTTTTAATACAATATTCTATTGGAAACAATTTAATCTTAGCAAGTAGTTATTCTAAAATAAATAAAGTAAATTTTTTAAAATAATATATAAATTTTCAAATAGTTAAGGGGTCTTTTTTGAGTTTGATTAATAAATATTAGTGCAAATAGTTTTCGCAATCATTGCTCAAATCTTTTGCACGTTTAGAATGTAATCCTTATAATATTTTCAATGAGAAACAAAAAATAATATTATTTTAAAAATGATTTTCAATAATCATAAAAATATGCTGGATTTAAGTGATTTAGTAGTAAAGCTGACAAAAAAAATAAAGCACTTAAAAAACATCGAAATCAATACAAATTTATAAAAGACTGCAATGTACTATTTCCAGCCTTATCTTTTATACTTAAGGCTCACACAGAAAAAATTACTAATTAATGCATTACTTTTGAATAATTCCATTTAACAAAAGACTTGTTAATTCAATTTAGTAAAAAATCATTACTTCTATAGTTAAATACAAATAAAAAAAGCTAAATTAAGAATTGTTCTTCCTTTAAAATAGAAATTCGAAAGGAATACCTCTACCAGAAAAAGAAATTCTTTATTAAAACGGATTATTCTTTTTTTTTTAGATTGTAAGACAAAAACTATAAAACAATGATATGGAACAGATAATTTGAATAAAAAATAATGGAATTGAAAACCGTATCTTTATTTTTTTTATATCACGGATAACAGTTTGAAAAAAAGTTATATCCGATTGTAGTTTTCGCGTTATCAGAGTAAAAAAAAATGTTTTCTGTGATTAGAATTTACTTTTGAGTTTTTAACTATATTCAACTTTTGGTTTAGTCTGAATAGTTTTTCATAAAAAAATTTAGATTAGAATAGATAAGATAGAAAAAAATAAGATTAGAATCATAAAAAAAATTAAGATTAGAATTCTAATTGTATTATATACCGTATAATATATTTTGTTATAGATTTTTTAGACAGATTAATAAAATTGCACTATTGCACTAATTGTTTATGGGTGATTCTTCTATAAGTGAATAATATGAGTCTCCTTTTGGTTAATTCTGCTATATTACTGACTTATAGTATTTTTTGTCATAATATTTATTCTCTAATGTATTCTTATTATCTAAGTTCTCCCCCAAGTTAGGTCACGGCCTGCTCAACTACCCCGCCCTAAGTCCAAAAAAAGCTCTCAAAACACGGGGACGGGAATTTTGACGTCATAGTTCCGAGTGGCGTCGCTCCGAAGATGAAGAAAACGTATCTCGAAACCTGTTCTCGGAACCACTCGTTCACGGCTACCTACATTTTTAGGGTTCCGAATGCGTCAGAACTAGTTTCTCGATCCTCGGCACTCGGAACAGTGACGTCAAAAATTCCGTCTCCGCTCACTTCTGTGAAGCTTCTCTGGCCTTGTTATTGAAGTTGGCCGTGGTTAAGCTCATGATGCGTAAAGAGGGTATATTTGTTACTTTATATCATTACTGTTCGTGTCACTCCTCTAAAAAATTGTTATTTTTTATAGAGACCAATTGTAGAAAAGCCACCCCGGTAGCACAATGGTTAGGGAGCTAAGAGGCTCGGGTTCGAATTCCGGTAAGGCATGGATGTTTGTGCCCGTCAATAAATGTTGTTATTAAATGTCTATGTGTTTGTATCGTCTCTTTCTATGTGTGTCTCTTGCGCCTGTGTCGTTTCTGGGTTTGCGTACAATAGACTTGAGGTCGCAGTGCTTGGTGAACTTGTCCTTGCCCCCCACCAAGAAAGTCGTAATTCATAGTAAAAAAAAAATTCTTATTTAAAATTTTTAACGTAATGTTGCATATTATTATGAACACTCTGCGTTACCTGTTTTCAGCAAACATATGTTAAAATTTTAAATTTTATTTTTCACTAAATCACAGACTGAAATTATACACTTTTGTTAGAATCACACTTATACAATCTTTAAAAAAAGTTTTTTTTAATTAAACTTTTATTTTGGATTAAATTTAATTACAAATTTCTAAATCATTTATTACCAAGTTATTAAAAAATATATATAATAGTTTTACTTACATCTACATAAGACGCGTTAATGTAGTCTGAATCAGGAATGCCTGGGAGGGGTTCTAACACTACTCTGTTATAATCGACTGAAACAGAAATTGTTTTAAAACATGAGTTCAAAACTTTAACCATGTAATGCATGATTTTTTTCCCGAAAAAATTTATTTGTATCTTTAATATTCATACGTTATGGAAAAAATACTGATAAAAAACAAACTGCATTAGAATTTAAATAATTTCAATTTTTAAAAATTTTGCCATATGGCAAAAACCAGCTACAAAATTCCAATTTCAATGAGAATGACTAGAAAACTACTAAATATATTTTAAAATAACCCTCGGAACTATAATTATTTTTTCAAAACTATTTGTTTGTACTTCGTACTAATATTATTATACTTTGAATACTGCCAAAGACGTAATTTCACAACAGTTAATAACTTCACTCTTTAATTTTGAATACACTTTTACTAATGTCATCTATGCGGGTCATTAGTAACTAAAACTTCAAAATGGAATGTAATAGATGAAAAAAAGCACAGATTTGTCGAGAGGGAGCTCTACTTTCATAGAATAAAGGGGATTATGTTACTTGTTGATATATGACAACAGTATGCATTAGAGGGTTAAAGAACTATATATAGTATGTTATAAAGGTTTGCTAGTATATAAAAGCATAAAAATGTGAGAAGTTCATTTCCTACTGTAGTATGGCTGGTTTATACGTCTATATCCTCAGAGACCTAAAAACACGGTCGTGTTGCTGAATAAACTAAATTAAAATTAGAATAAACTAAATAAGGGCTAGAAGTTAAGAGTGATTGTAAGTCCCATTTAGCTAATGCATTAGTTTTGGAATCACATCTTTCGCATAAGTATTGTTTTGCCATGTTAGCTCTTTTTCCCCTGGTTTGGGAATCAACCAAACATCAAAATGAAGCAAGTTTCAAACGAAAATGTTATCTAGTTATTAAATTTCATAATTTTGAATTTTTTAAATGCCAAAAATATACAGCAGATGGCTATACTATTTCAAAACTTTATTAATTGATAATTAAATAACCAGTTGTTATTTTGTTTTCAATTTTGTTTTAAATTGATGTTACGAGGATTCCCATACCTGGTGAAAATGAGATAGCATGGCAAACCAATTCTTTTGCACAAGTTGTGATTTCAAAACTAATGCATTAGCTCTATGGGACTTACAATCTCTCTTAAGTCCTGCAACTACACTCCTTGCCAAACTAAGTTGGGTAAATTGAAATATGCTATGGAGAAGATCCTTCCGCGCATGTAAAGAGTTCCATAAATTCTTTGTGAATCCATCCAGTAAACATGTTTAAAACATTAATTTCGTTTAATGTCCTTCAGATTTGAATATATTTGAGGAAATTTGGCAGTTTTATCAGAATGAAAAGTGTATTTTGATTAAATAGTATTCAGAACATTTTATGTATGTAAATATTATCTTACAAGAGTTTCCAACTAACTGACCAACCACGCTTTTCCGTCTGCCTTTTTACTCTCAGTGTTTGCCCAAGTTAGTTTGGCACGGAGTGTAGTCTAAATAGGATTTTAAGATAAAAAGATACTTTTAACAACACTACATAAAAACAAATCCACTTACAGGGAACTAATTTCTTATAGCTATTTTTGGTCTCGTTGGCTGCTTTGGAAGCGTGCCGCGTACTATGGGATTCTCCTTTGGTGGAAACCTTTAAAAGAAAGAAAAGAAATATTTAATTTAAATAATAATAAAATACAGGGTTGTCACACTTTTTGGTAAAAAAACCCATCAAGGACTATATAAGAACTTTTCAAGGATATATTTCTTCATTATCAAGGACTGTATATTCGAAAATGCAACACCTAACTGTCATGATAATTTTTAAAAATTATTTATAAAACTAACAAGAGCTCTCTAACTATGTACACTCTTAAAACGAACGAGCGAATTTAACTCAGTCTGAGTTATTCTCACTCCTCCAGTCTAGAAAATGCACTTCTCCCATATGAGTGGATCCTTTGTGTGTTAAACCTCCGACATGATCACTCCAAACGAGTGATTTTAGCTCAGTTTGAGTTAATATTCACTCCTTTCCAGTGTCGAAAATGCACTTCTACAACTGGAGAGGATTTCACTCTTTTGCTTTAAGAGTGTATTAAGTTAATAAAAAACTATCTAAAATAACTTGATATACCTTCTACGGTTATACATAAACAATAAATCAAAAAGTTAAATAGGACTGATTCCCATTGAAAAAGTGTTTTCAATTAAGCCAAAATTAACCTTTACAACAGCTTTAGAAGACGGCATTTGAAGACTCTTGTTTATATTTAACGGCACAATTAAAAAATTAAAGACGTTTTAAGGTTGATAATATTTTTCAAGCACTTTTAAGACCTTGAAAATCATGTTCTTTTTTCAAGCACTTTTAAGACCTTGTAAATCATGTTCTTTTTTCAAGCACTTTTCAAGGTTTTCAAGGACTGTGGCAACCCCGTAAATACTTTTTAAGAAATTACAAAAAAAAAAAAATTCAGCTATATTACTGATTCAATTGACCCTTTTACCTAAAGAAGTTAGTACACAAGAAGAGGAAATGTTATCAAATTTTTCTCTCGGCAAATTTTTATTTCAGATATGCGACTGTTATTTGCATGTTTTAACTAATACATTAAAAAGCAAGTTTAAATTTTAATATAACTTTGCATGAGACAAATAAAAATTAACAGAGAAAAAATTGAACAGCGTATCGTGTCTTGCTAGCATAGTTAGACTCATCTTCTTTTATTAGGGTCGATTGAATGACATAATGTGGCTTTTGATATTAAGCGTCTTATCTCTTATTTTACCTCCCAGTTTATTTTCTTAATACCCGAGCAAAATCCTATACGTATATTCTTCATCTAAACATACTTTTCATACAAATATACGCTAAAAAGTATGTTTTTCAAAAAAAAATAGTTACTTAGGGACACGCCTTAAACTCTAAAAATACAAGTTTTTGTGTGTGCTATAAATAAAACAAAAAAGGCCGTCTCACTTATTTGTATAAAACAGGTTATTTAACATTGTTTTTAATGCAAAATGCCTTTAAAATTAACTACTAAAATAATTTTTGGAAAAGTTTGAAAAAAATTTAATTATTTTTTTAAGAACTCTAATATCGTATTGACCTTCGTTCGACTTCATTTTTTATAGAAATAAATGACTGATACCTGTAATCAAAGGCTGAAATCTGATATTCATATTTGGATCTTCTTCTATCTGACCAGGTCAATTTTTTAGCTAATTAACGTGTTAATTGTTTGTGGGGAGGTTTTAAAAGATGTCCTCAAATGGGGACTCCAGATCGCAAGAGGTTATTTTATAATCTACTTTCAAATAAGTAATGTGAAATAAAAGGTAATGAAAGTATTTCGAAACTCTGAAATGGAGAGTTTGTGTATTCCACACGTTTTAGAGAGTCCTGAATCTGTAAAAAAAAAAAAGAATTTTTGGAACACTCACTCATCCGTCAGACGGTCTGACCGTCATTCTGGCTGTCTGAAACCGCTCTCCAGCTCGAACTAAAAGAGCTAAGAACAAATGAAGAGCTTAGTGGAAGAACGTGCTAAGTGACAAAAAGGGGAAAACGAGAAAATTATCTTTAAAGTTTTTCGTTTGCACTAAGATCTGTCGAAAACGGAAATTGTAAAGCGTAAAAAATATACTGAACATTAAGTTAATGAAAAAAAGAAAGACTTGTTATCGTTAAAGAAGTTAGTAATATGTTCATTGACATAAACTTCTCCACTTTTTCAAAAATGTCCCTTAACATATTCTTCCGCAAGTTCTTCAAATATGATATAGGAGTTCCTATCACCTGTCGGTCGTTATAATAATATTTTTGAGAAAGTAGCGCTTGGGAATAGGGTTGCTGACCCAGAACTTTTTAAGTTTTAAGGGTATTATTGAAAAATGAAAAGAGGTACTGACTTCAAATATGTTACTTGAGCTGGTAGTACCAGTTAATATAAGGTTTTGTTCGAGAAAACTCGTGACCTCCAATGCTAAAGACGAGACACTCACGGAGACCAGAATGTAAAGGCAATGGGCCAGTGTTGCCACCACATTAAGGAGAAAAATACTGCGGCGTCATCGAAAAAAACTCCACCAAATACTAAAATTTCAAAAAAATACACAATGAAAATACTAGTTGCAATTTGGAATATTTTAAGTGACTTTATAAAAAAGTGGAACGCATTTCTAGCATTTTTTTTGGGATAATTTTCGAATTAAATGGTATTTTTTCGTATTATTATTTTTCCTTAATAAGGTGGCAAGGGCCCAGTGTTTCCACCACATTAAGGAGAAAAATACTACAAAAAAATTCCACTTAGTTTTAAAATTACAAAAAAAATATTATAAACATACTAGAGAAGCGTTTAATGTTTTTTTTAAACATTCGTTTGGAATATTCCAAAATACAGCTAGTACTTTTATGGAATTGTTTTGAAATTTTAGAATTTGTTGGTATTTTTTTCCCATGACGCCGCAGTGTATTTCTCCTTAATGTGGTGGCAACACTTACCCTATTGCCCTCACATTCTGGTCCCGTCGTTAGCTTGGGAGGTCAAGTCATCTGTCAATCTAGTACTTTATATGATATCTATGTAATTACCTTATGGGGTATGTAATTACTTTATAGGGTATTCAATTATATTTAAATGTATTGATTTGTTGAGTTGTACACAAATGAAAGTCATGTACTGTTAAACATTCCTAGTTCTTAAATGTAATAATGTGCAGCACTTAGTATTTTAACACTTTGTTCAAAATAACAAAAATTTCAATCAAGTTTTTTTAAGATATCATTTTTTTTAAACCATGATAATGAAAATAGTTCGATGCACATATTCTGTGTCCCATTTATGTTACAATCGAATGAATCTTCTCGAGTATGTTCCGAATTTAAATTGAAATATATTTTTAAAAAATGGCTACTACTGGAATGGAAAACAACAACAGTAGTTTTCGTGATTTACTCAAACTTCCAAACCGAACCTATTCCATTGGTTAAAGCGATCGCGCCTCCAAATCATTCGAACGATTTCTCATTAGAATTTCTGCGCCGGCGCCATATTGAAGGATTAAGTTGTCAGTTGTAACCGAAACATATTCCATTTGAAATCGCCGGGCATCTTTGATATATGTTGGGGAATCTCTGCAGTACTGGGACAGACTATATAAATAATTTGATTTAATCTAGACTGGTTGGTGAATAAATTTGTCTTTCATAGGAAGAAATGAATGTTGTTTCGTAAAAATAAAAACCGCTTTCGATGCTTATGATTTCGAAAGATTTGGTTTTGACAGATTGTAATGACTAAGAGACCAGTGGCGTAGCCAGGATTGTTCCAAGGGGGGGGTTACAAAATTTTGAAGTTGCCGATTTAGTTTAAAGGAAACTTTATTATAATAATTATGAATGTAGTTTTTAATTGAAAATGCTAATTAATGAATATTAATAATTATAACTAATTATAATTATCTTTTTAAAACAAAGTTAGTTTTAATTAATAACATTAATTAATTTGTATAACTAAGTACAATGCATTTAAATTATTAATTTTAACGTATTAATTAAAAATTAAATTATTAATTACAAATAAAATAAATTTTATCATAAGAAGTCAAATTTCTTCATTAATGATGAACTTAAACACATGATAACTATTAATAAACACGCTTAAAACTTATTCCGGATTAAAGTTACTGATGTATTATAAAGTTAATGAGGATAAAAGTTACTGATTTATATAAGTTAAAAAAAAAATTGACGTTTTGGGCAAATAAATCTAAAGCTGCCTATTTAATTTTTTGTAAACTAACAAACAAGATTCGCATCATATAGCTACTACAAATGACATGCAAAAATGATAACAATTAATAAATACAAATAATGAATAATTATATAAAATATAATCTAACAAATCGTCACTTACCTCAATATCGTGATTAGTGAAGACTTATCAAAATACGCGATTTATTTTGCAAGAATTGAGTAATATTTTGATTGCATTAATTTTTTAATTAATTAATTTTTTATTTTATAAAAATAGAGGTGAAATATAGTTAAAACTATTGGAGTTTTCTAGGGATTTTAAGTTCGACAATGAATGACAAGCACAGAACGAGCTGCCTTGTGTATCTAAGTGTTTATTTTCCAAAAGAAGACACGTCCCCTCCCCCGCTTTCTAAGTCACAGAGGGAGGGACTAGTTTATTGGCTAAGCTAGGGGTGAAAAATGAGGGTGAGCATCCTACAAAAAAAAAATCGAAGAAAAACAAGGCGTGATTTCTACGCGGAATGCGGATAGTGCCCCTTCTGCTACAAGTGTGAATGGAAAGTTGTCAATAGCGCGGGAAATCCAGAAATAGATAAGAGACAAAATAGATCCCCTATCCGAATGGGGGACCCTTAGGGAATGACTCCACCGGAAATGTGGAAAAACAGAATCTCCATTATCAGATGGTCCTTCATGCTCTAAAAAAATTTTGTTCGTCGTCTGCCCAGAGAACGTAATTTTACGTAGTCTACGGAAAAGTGATTTACTGGATATTTTTTCTTATGAAATCAAAGATATAACAATTATTGAAAAAAAACTGTGACAAATCAAAAATACTATATATTACGGAAAAACAGCTTGATTTCCTTTTTATTCTTATTACATCCGACGAAATACAAAAGAAAAAGACAAAATTGGGACGCAGTGTGATTTTGTAACACTCATTAACACAACGTTTTGCGACATTAAAACTGCAAGTGTCCTACCATTTGATTTGTCCACCTGATTGCAATAATATATACAAACAAATTTTACAAAATTAATCAAACTTTTATGCAAATTTCTTGTTGTAATGGAACGCAATTTTAGGTCTTTCCGACTAGGGGCCCTAATCTTGGACAATTACATCCCCTAACGCAATTTTTCCTGAGTGCTAGAAATTGAAGCAATGTTAATTATACACAGAGTAATTAAAAAGACGAGGAGTGCTATTATCGAGATGGCATTAAAGAGGTTCTATGTAAAAATTGTTACAGCAATTCAAAAAAGTAAACTTTTTAAAGAAGAAAGGTTTGATTCCCCTTCCCTCCCTCCCCCCCCCCCACCTTGGGGTGGGGGTGAAATTTTTTGAGATAATTGGTATTGGAGCTCTGCAAAAAAACCTTTGCAAGTCCTCATGGGGGGGGTTCTGACCCCCTGTAACCCCCCCCCCTCGCTACGCCACTGCTAAGAGAAAAATCAATTTTCTCTATATAAAAGCTCGGAATTTTGGAGTTGAACCCTTTCAGTCCTAACTATTTATTATTTTTTTAAACTTTGTGAAATAGAATGATTATGCATGAAGAATGAAATGGTAAAAAGAAGATGAAACGTTCTTAGTCTTTAAATTAAAATTTAGGGATAAAACTTTGAATTCATAACTTCTGAATAAATTAAAAAAATTTGAAGCTTTATTTATTAAAAATAGTTAAATTTAATTTTTAAGCATTTAAAAATGCAACCATTAATAATTTTGAGCCAATTTATTTAATAATTTTTTTTCAGAAATAATTTTAATTTACCATGTTTTTCATATTTTCATTTAACTAAAGTAAACGTTATTTAATTCTTCAAAAGACATAATTCTTCCATCTAACAATAAAAAAAAGATAACTTTATAGAATATTTATGGAGAATTTTAATGAAGTTTATTTGAAAATAAGTGCGGGATTCACTTAGTGCGGAAAAAAATCACAAGCTGATGATTCTAAATGGAATTTGTGGGAGCGAAAAGATTGATTCCACGAAATTTTGAATTAATTTAAATTAAAATCTATATAAAGCAAAAGAAATCGTTAATATTTTTGCTCTATATATTAAGAGAGAAAGGGATTGTAGCCATTTTTTCCAAATTTTGATATATATTAGTTTGGTTTTTGTCTACATCAGAAAAATATTTTTTTTTTAAAGTTATTGCATAAATATATAGCTTTATTCAATAACAATATATCCGCATGCATGATGAATAATTAGTATTTTTCGTTCAGTTTTGTTTGTCTGGAAAAGTTTTTTAAATTTGTTTACTTATAGTGGGCCAATTATAAAAGCTCAACTATTTGTTGTCGAAAAGAAATAAACAATTAGATAATTATATGAGGTTAAAATGATAGTTTAATACCAAACACGTTTTTTCCCCTCGGTTTTGACTGAAAACCCGGTTTTATCATGTGGCCGGTCTGAACCGGAAACCGGTTTTCTGCGGGGAAAACCGTCTAAGAACCGAAAATCGGTGGTATTTTTTCAAAAACCTCCTTCATTTTATTTAATTAGTATATAATTTTTTTTTTAAAAAAATGTTAGTTTTGCACTGTGGAAACGGCATAGTTGGCAGATGGGAGGAATTAATTTTTTTCTTAAAAAATCAAAAGTAAATAGAGATAAAAATCATGCAAAGCTTAATAAAAAATACTCAAAAGGATTGGAAAAACCGGAATAAGAAAAGGAACATTTTAAATAATAAGAAAGTATGAATTAGGAAGAAACCTAGAACATAGTTTCCAACAAAACACTTTAAACATGTAAAATGATCTGATTAATTTTTTTATTCGAAATTTAAGTGAAAAAATATTTTTTTTTCAATCAAGTAATAAAAAACTGAAAATACTTTTTAAAAAACCCGGAACACCATTTTTTTTCCATTGAAAATTCGGTTTCGTTGAAAACCGGTTTTATAAGTTTTTAATATTCGGTAAAACCGAAAAACCGGTTTTTGAAACAACAGTTTTTTTTTCTGAAAAACCGCCATCCCTACCGTTTCTTATTTGGTTGGCGGCGAGTATAGGAGTTTATAACCCAGTGCAAGTAACTACCCAGTAACTTTTCTGTTTCCTCTCATTTAAACACATGGGAGTATAAATGCGTCCTCATAAGTTTTACCGATATTTCAAATTTCCTTTTTCGATTTCAAACACGTATTTTCCAATTACTTCAGTTACACTTTTTGATTGTGATTAAAAAGCCGAATAAAATTTTAAGTTGTAATAAAAAAATAGAAGAAAAAAACTTTCCAAAAGTTTTAGCATCCATATTTTTTTTTATTAGCTGGACTTTATAATTCAAAAAATAAAAGTGACTTCATCAAGGGAATGCGCTTATTTTTTCGGCTTGCGAAATCAAATTAAATCCTTTAGCCAGCATGGTAATGAAACTTACAGGGACGATTTGAAACAAAAACTTTTGGAAACCAGCCTCATAATGAGAAATAATAAAAACCAATTTGCGAAAACTATTCGAAGAATGCATGCGCTAGAACAAGAAGAACGAAGAAGATAAGATGGCAGACGAATAAATGAAAAATGAAACCGACTCTAAAAACGAATAAAGAAAATTTCCAAACAAGAAGAAAATCTAAGTTTTTCCCAGGAGCAATGAGTCTAAATGTTTATCCAACTTCAGAACCCGATAAGAGTTTAAGAGTACTATATTTGGTGTGCTGTTCTACATGTATTTTGTTAGCCTACTTTTATTATTAATTTTTTAATTTGCAAGAATTAATTGATTAAGTGATTCCTTGATTGTTCATAATTTGTTTACACTGAATGGGATTGTTTTACGGAGGATCTGGCAATAGCTCCTCTGTCTTGTTTCCTTTCTCTCGAATTTCTTTTGTTTTCTAAAGTTGGTAGAGATAATCAGGTTTGTGTGCTGACCAAGCACACTAACCTAAATATAGGTCTATAACCAACCAATTTAACCGAAACAAAAGTTAGTCGAGAAAAAGGAAAACAAGACCGCGGAGCTATTGTCAGATCCTCTGTGAAACAACTCCATAAAAAAAAATTGTAACAAGGTACAATCCTTTTTGTGAAATTTCTTAAAATTGCATCTTTCGTAATTCACGCCATCATACTATTTTTTTTTATTTATTTCCAAACTGTTCATGATACAAAACAAAATGTTATCTATTTTGAAAGTGTATAAAACATAGTATCTTTTTGTAGTGTCATGTACTTGTGATGTTGATAAGGTTAAAAGAAAATTGGGGTGGCCCTGTTGCCCCGAGTTTGGGGTAAGTGGGCCACCACAATGGCTGGGTAAGTGAGCCGGGGGTGGCCCACTTGCCCCAACTTTTTAATATACTTAAAAAAAGTCATATTCACTGATTCATAGGGTTAGTCATATTCACTATTCATAGTCCTATTCATTGACATAGGGTTTAAAATCTGTAGCCCTAACATTTTTTTTACACTACATGCAAAATGACAAGATGAAAATTAACGTATTTTTTCTTGTAGTAAGCTTGCATGCCAGAAAAAGTTGCTATAGGGAACTATTAAAGATACATCATTACTTTTTTTTTCAAACACTCAAAAAATCATGTAGATTATTTCCACTTGCCCCACCAATATCTCTACCAGTTATGTGTAAAAATATATTAGGGGGTGGCTCACTTACCCCACCTTGCGGGGCAAGTGGGCCACTCGGATGACCAAAAAGAAAAACATATTTTTAAAATTTATTTTTTGCCAATTTGTGTTAAGGTTGTCATGGGTACAGTAATAACATATGAGAGAATGGATCACAAAAAAGATAAGTTGTTAGGCCGATTATATCCAGTGGTATGAGGGTCTAAAGTCGAATTATGCCAAAAAAGTGGCCCACTTATTCCACCTTACCCTACCTCTTAAAATAGAAAAAAGTTATCAGCCAATAGATAATATTACTTTGATTTGTGGAAGAAAATTTAAAAAAAATCACTTTTGGCTTCTAGAAGTTTAAACTATAACTGGATGTTGTGTTTGGCGATTATCTTCCCAATGCGTATGGTATGGTATGGTAGGTACATATATATTCCAGCTTGTGTACTTGTTCAGAGAACCACTTATAAGCTTTCGTCAAGTGGGACAGACACAGAAGGAGTTTTTACAAGCACAAGAGACACACAAAGAAAGAGACGACACAAACACATAGACAAATAACAATATTTATTGACGGTAACAAAAATCCATGCCTGACTGGAATTTGAGCTCGACACCAGCAGCTCCAAAGGCTAGCATCCTAACGATTGCGCCACCGGGGCGGCACGTATAAATCTTGGGTAGAAACTGTTATAGATGTGTGAAATTTACCAAATGTACTTGGTTTCCGATAATAATTCTAGTCTGCATTTAAGTAACAGGAAAATAGGCTATTTTAGGTATTTTTTTTTTTTTAGAACTTCTTGTAGTGATAATAAGTAGGCAAATTAAATTTTTAATAGAATTTTTTTAATTTTATGAAATCGTGTATATCAGTTGGTTTCATATATGATTTCATCTACATCAATGAGTAGTGCAACAAATACTTATATTTTAAACGAAACTGTACATTATAGGATAAGACTTTTAAAATGCCTTTTAAATTCTTTCCTTGAAATAAAAAAAAATTCCAATAAAATTTCCATAAGTATTAAATTAAATTGCATAAAAAACAGACTTAACCTTTATGTAAAAAACACTTTTTAATCTCAGACGTAGCAATAACTTTTGCGTAACATTTTATTTAAAACAAATTTATGCATTATTTATGATTTGTGAAAAAAAATCACAATATAGTAAACATGTTTTTCTGCTTTTGATTAGTAAAGAAATATTATGCGACGTCTGCAATACGTATGTTTCAATCTTAAGAAATTTAATTTTATTCGTGATGCAACACTTTTTAAATAAACATCTCATTCTGTTTGAAAAATTATTCCTTTCGCAATTTTTGGAATGATTTGCTATCGCAATAGGTTACTTTTTATTAAAACTTTAATGCGTAAACCTAATCGTCATTGGGTTATTTTGAAAAGAAAACTTAAATTATTTTCGGTTAAATATGAATTGCTAGTACATTTAGGTTAACTACTTCATCGTTAATAAAAACATTTTTAAGTTAAAAATAAAACAATCATTAATTTAAATTCATTCGTAGTATTTTCCACGTTCGTATATCTGAGAGATATATGATTTCACAAATTATTACACCTTTAAGGGGGAATGGGCGTACAGGACCGGGGGTCTCCAAACTCAAGTGCCTCAATGTTAATCCAATGGGAAAAAATTAGTTTCGCTGCCACATTTCTCCGGCTGTACTGAATATTTTTACAAGCGGATTTTTTTATGTGATAAATGTAGCTGACTTACAGGTCTCTACCTTCCCACTTTTTGAAATTAGTACGAATATTTTTTATAATATTCAATAAATTATTTTACACAAACTAAGCAATTTCAAAAAGTGGGAATTTAGAGACCTGTAAGTCAGCTACATTTATCACATAAAAAAATCCGCTTGTAAAAATATTCAGTACAGCCGGAGAAATGTGGCAGCGAAACTAATTTTTTCCCATTGGATTAACATTGAGACACTTGAGTTTGGAGACCCCCGGTCCTGCACGCCCATTCCCCCTTAAGTGTTAAACGTTTTCTAAATTTAAAAAAAAGTTAGAAGTATTTTTATCGACCGAGAAGCACCATTTTTGTCATTTTAAAATTAAGTCAGCTTTATAGAATAGAAATTAATCGTAAAAAAATTAGTTAGGCAATTTTCTATGCTAATTATGTCGTGTCCTTCTTAATATGAATATTTCTTATGATGTCACACTCTCCATTCTGCGATTTCATTGGTTGTTGTGTTTTCTTTGACATAGTGTTGAAACAAACCAATACTTAAAAACATTTTCCTTCTTAAACCTAGAAAAAATCCACATGTCTTGATTTAGAAAACGTTAGTTAAAAAGAAAATCTGTGGAATTCATTAACGCTTCTCTAATGGATATTTTTATTAGTCAGGAATAAAATTTAAATCATATTTCTAGGTCAAATAAGTTTTTGTATAGCAAACAAAATCGATAACAATGGTAAAAAATGAACTTATAAACAACTGCTTTAAGCATTTAAAAAAATTGTCTATTTTCCGAAAATTATTCGTTTTTTATTTAGATAAGTCAATAATAAAAACACAGATTGTTATAATTTTTTACATTTTTATTAAAATTAACTATTTTAACTAATGTATACATCCTGTGCACTGCTGAGAAAACTGCCAAAAGCCTGGCAAAAAAATCTGTATGAAAAGTTTGGAACGATCTGAAAGTTAAATCTAAAAAAAATTCTTCGGTCTCAGACACGAACTCCTGTAATATGATCGATATACTTTACTGAATTTTTTTTTTTAAAGTAAGATAATTCTTAACAGAAATTTAATAAAAACAGAAGATAATTCGAAATAGAAATTTATTAAAAACAAATATGACAATTCTAAACAGAAATTTATTAAAAACAGAAAGGATAATTCTAAACAGAAATTTATTAAAAACAAAATTTTAATGAAAACAGAAGATTATACCAAACAGAAATTTATTTTAAAAAAAGATCATTTTAAACAGAAAATTAAAAAAAACAGAATTTTAATAAAAACAGAAGATAATTCCAAACAGAAATTTGTTAAAAACAAAAGGTTATTAAAAAGAGATTTAAAAAAAAAACAGAATAATATTATTTTTATTAAAGTTAACTATTTTGACGAATGTATAAATTCTGTGCACTGCTGTGAGAAAACCCCAAAGGAAATCATAACAAAAAGAATAATTATGAAAAGTTTGTTTCGATCAAAAAGTTAAATCTGGAAAATTCTTTGGTCCACGGACTCCTGTAGTGTGATTGATATTCCAACAAGAAGCGACACAAACTTTTATTCTATTTTTCGAATTTCTTTTGCAAGTTGTAATAAAGAATCTGCAGAAAAGAATGACGACTTATGTATGTAAAGCGTTCGGTCCGTAAACACAACAATGGGCCTCCCTGGTGTAATGCTTGGATTTATCGCCAAGCCTCCTGGGTACATTTCAAAGCTTATTACGCCCGTGTTAGATTAAAAAGTGATGGATATTAGGGTTATGTTTTTAGCAACAGTTAATTCGTGTCAGTGTCCTTTTTTTTTAGCTTCCACACTACGTTTAGAATGGGGGGGGGGGGAATGAAAGGTAGTATAATTGTTCAGTCCGTCTGTGTGTCCGCCCCCCACTTTCAGAGCTCCAACTACAAATGCTACAGACAATTGTGAAAGTCAGAAAAATTCAGCTCATCGAAATTAAAAGACGCTGAAAAGCTCAGAAAAATTCGAAATCGAAGTATCTCAATTATTTAAAAAAAATTCAAAATTTAATGCTCATTTAAAAAGCGAAAACTTTTTTTTATTAGAATTTAATGACCATTGCCATTCGAAAAAATCACTATTTAAACAAATAAATAAAAGGACTTTCTATGCTACTATATGAAAATATCAAACTTTGAGTTCCTTTTAGAAATGTAACGAAAATAAAAAAAAATTCAAATTGAATTTTTCACATAATGAGATTTACTGATGATGGAACGTTAAACAGGTAGTACCATCAAAGTACAAACCCTATTCTCCGAAATCAATCGTTAGTTCTTCGTATAAAAAAATTGAATGAAAGTAAACAAATCCTTCTTTTATACACACACGTTCCTCTGAAAACTCTATCCTACTATTCTGCCGTGAGCGGGTAAACTGCAGTAACTAGCTAGTGACTTGGGCCCTTGTTGCAAGCAATCAATAACTCTTGGGTAATGGGTTGGTTGGTTGGTATACATATATTTTCAGGATTGTGTGCTTGCTCAGAGAGCCGTTTATAAACCATCGTCAAGTAAGGCAATCACAACACACACACACACATACGTGACAGATGCTGCCATTTATCGCGCGCCACCTCCATAATGTAGACATGACCCTGAAGGGGAGGGAAATAGTCTCCAGGAACCTGTACCCGTGGGAAACTGCGCAATAAAAACCCACGGGACTTTCCTACCCAACAGATTTAACGAGCACGTACTCCGCATATACTCGGTGGGTTTTCAGCGAGGACTCGATCGCGGGACCTTCCGATCCGTAGATCAAGACACTGACCATAGGGCGCCCCACAGTCTTGGGTAATGTAAGCGATTCCGGCTGCCTATTTCTAGCCTCCTTTAGGAGCTTCAACACAGCCAATTACGCTTTGTAATTTAGAACCCTGGTCAAGTGACTGAGTCGACACCTGAGTGGGCACTCAACGGAACTTCGAGCGACATCGTACGCTAACGCCGTCGGGACTTTCGACTCCACAGATTGAACGAGCACGTATATCGCAGTGTACTCGGGCACCCCGGTGAATTCAATAGGATTTTTCACCAGGGACGTATACGTCTATAGTATGGCTAGGACAAGGACAGAACCAAGCACCTTCTCGGTGTGATTAGGCTTGTGGCTTACCCCTCTCGGCCACCGGTCTTACCTGTAAGAACGTAGCCGTCCCGGTGGCGCAATCGTTAGGATGCTAGCCTTTTTAACTGCTGGGATTGGGTTCGAATCCCATGTCAGGCATGGATGTTTGTGACCGTCAATAAATGATGTTATTTGTCTTTCTGTTTGTATTGTAATTTCTTTGTGTGTCTCTTGTGCTTGTAAAAACTGTGTCTGTCCCACTTGACGAAAGCTTACAAGCGGTTCTCTGAACAAGCTCACACAAGCTGGAATATATATGTACAGCTGCGGAAATAAAAAAAGTACCACTAGTGATTATTTCTACCGTTAGTCACACTATAGAATCGGATCTTTTTGAAATTGTAAACAATTAACATTCTGAGTTAATTGCATGACACAAATTTTGCATAAGGGGTCATCTTCATATTAAAAATGTTACTAACTTTAAAATTTCCAATAGTAACACCCCTTTTTGAGTCCATATTTCAAATATATGACCTATGTTAATACGAAAAGCCAAATTTTGTTAGTTTTTAAGCGTTATTAGGGGAGTTAGAGACGTGCAAAGTTTAGGTCCCATAATGTAAAATGATTTGCACATAAAAAACTATCTCAATCTATAAATAATTAAGATAATGAAGCGAATTTTTTACTGAAAAGAAATTATAATAACCCAAACAAAATGCGTACTTTATTGGGGTATTTAAAACAATTTTTATATTTTTAAATAATTATTATATTAATTTTTTTAAAAAATATGAATAGAAATCCCTTAATATTTTTGCAGAAATAAATTCAAGACAGGAAGTTTAAGCGAAATCCCAATTTTTTAAAAAATTTTATTCATAATTTGCTGAGTAAATCCAAAAATATTTTTTAATTACCCTTTAGGGGACTGTGTATAAGATTACATGTGTAATTGATAAATAAAGACGGCCTTGCATGCATGATTGCTTGTCATTTAGAGATGGTCCCCCAAAAGATCCACAAGTGATTCGATTGAATAACTCATCTAATATTCATTCAAATGTAACAAAAACTTAAATTTATGGGTTTTCGAGAGTGCTTAACATTTCTAAGTTATTAAAATTGGGTGTTGCTATTGGAAATTTCAAAGTTCGTAACATTTTTAATATGAAGACGGCCCCTTATGCAAATTTTGTGTCATGCAATTAACTCAGAACGTTAATTGTTCACAATCTCAAAAAGGTCCGATTCTATAGGGTGACTAATTGCAGAAATAATCACTAGTGGTACTTTTTTTATTTCCGCAGCTGTACCTACCATACCATACCATAAGAACGTATGCTGAAAGTCAGAATACCTAAGAGCAAAAATAGTTCAATTCGTTGTTGCGGTTATTGCAGTTTACCTGCTTACTTCAGTATTAGAAATCATACCAAGGGCATTATTTCTCCTTCATTCTGAGAAACGTGGGCCTCAACAAACAACACGAATTCAGTGGTTGTTCCAAAAAAACAAATTGGTAGAGCCCACCTTTAGATGGAATCTGGGGAGTCACGTAAGCGGTAAAGTAGACGTCTTATGGTCTATGTTGTTTTGGTGTGGCCTATGCATTGGTTTGTCAAAGTTCTTAGTTTCACTAGAAGGAAAATCGTTTTGGATGCTAGCCTTTAAAGCTGCTGGGGTCGGGTTCGAATACCGGTCAGGCATGGATGTTTGTGACCGTCAATAAATGTTGTAATTAGTCTATAGTGTTTGTGTGTCTCTTTCTTTGTGTGTCTCTTGTGCTTGTGTCATTTCTGGGGTTTAGTACAAAAGACTTAAAGTCGCAGTGCTTGGCGATCTTGCCCCCACCATGAAAGTCATAAGTCATAACACCAGAAGGGAGAGGTATTTTGTTAGGTTCCATATAACGGATAATGGGTTTGATGGTTCTGTCCTTATCCGTATATTAATGCAAATTAATCGTGCTGTAATAAAAAAAAATTTAACTAATGATCAACACTCCGTACACTGTAAAAAAAACTGTTGTATTACTAGAAATTTGTGACAGCAAAATGTCCTGAAAATATCTGTAATGCTACGATTAAAGTGTGTTGACTGAATTGTTCAGTTTCATAGCAGCATATTTTGTATGGAGTATGGATCTTTAAAAAAAATTTGACTCCATAACCTGCATACGAGACTCTTCAACGAATTATAGGCCGGCCCGCTATGATTATTGCCGTAGTCGTAGTCTGTATTCAAATTTAGTTTTACGTTTTCCTTCCAAAATTAAAACCGAAAAATCAGTTTAAAATGTCCAATCCGTATTAGTGGTTCAAATTATATCTGTTTACAGGAATATGTGACATTTGACATACTGAGGAGCTATTAGTTCTAACTGAGTTCGCCAAGGGTTACCTTACAGTAAATCTGATCCGTTCTGCAAAGTTAGATAGCGCATGTGGGAATTTTAGTGACGATCTATCTATATATTTTTTAAAGTCACTTACACTTCTTTTAACCAACGCAGGTAGTGTAGTTTTTCTTCGGGGAAGTTCTAACAAAAAGTTTTCTTTGGGTCACCATGTAAAGTTAAGTGCATTGGGATTTGATGGAGTAAGCTTTTCGTTTTGGAAAATGTGTATTTTGTGGAAATTAATATCATGATTTCTACCTACATCAGCCATAATTAATGACGTGAAACAATATGTTTAATATCTTTTTTAATGACAAAGTTTTAACAACAGTAATGAAATGACGGAGATGCTTGTGACTTAGGTCGTAATAAGCCTTTTTTCCCCATCGTTTAGTTTAATGTAAATAATATTATTTTGTGTATGGATTTTTTCAAGTGCAAAAAACGATTTTTTAATAACTTATATTCACTGTTTGTTTAAAACATTTATAAAAAAATATTTATTTTCATGCTGTTTCAAAGAAAAAGCGAAATCAAAAACTGTGCATATTTTTGATTATTAGTTCATATTTTACGAAAAGTCACTGAACTAAAAAAAAACCCTAAATAAGTGGTTGCTTTACCTGTAAAAAATTGAAATATCAATACAAGAGTTTTGGGGCGAGAAAGTTATATGAATATTGAATGAGAGTTATGCGTTGTTTAGAGTCAAAAGTGCATGGTTGCCCCCATAGTAAATAAGCCTTTACTCACATATTAACACAAATTTATCATGATTTCAAATTGCTATAGCTTTTTTTTAAAAATGTCTTGATGATTATTATTATTATCATTTTTTGTAAGCTTATTTTAAATATTAGATGAGAACTCCTAAAACAAGAAGAATTTTTTAATGAAAATAAATAAAACATTCCATCGTATTTTAACCCTTTCAGTCCCAAAAATTTACTACGCTGCAGAAACATCTGATATTCACAAAATAAGCTTATTTTAGGTCAAATATAAGATTTCCATAAGAAAAAAAAATTCATTTAAATTTTTTATATGGTTTTTGAAATAATGCCAAAATTTTTTAACTGTGGAAAACAACAAAATAAAACTACATATATTGCCTAAAAACCCTTCGAGTTATATATTTTAAGGTATCTGACCATATTATTAAAAAAAATGTATAATTATTTTAACCGAAATAGTTTAAATTGTGTTTTAAATATGAAGAACTGAAGTGAACTTTTCAAAACTCGGGTGACACGCTTAATAGCTATTTTCTGAAATAAAAAAATAGTAGTTCTGATTTCTATTGAGATTAATGTAAAATATTGTCCAATAGAGCAGAGTGTGAAGAATCGAATAATGTGTGTTGGATATCATAACGGGGCATAAACATTTATAAAAAAAATTTGAAATTGATGATGCCAAATGGCATCACTGGGACTGAAAGGGTTAAGACATACAGGATCTAAACCAACTTCTCCGCATCCTAGATGATAAATGAAAGTGAGAGTTTTGAAAAATAACGCCAAACGCCCTTGGATGATTTGTCAAAACCGCTTCAACACCAATGAAATTGTTATTGAAGTAGTTTTACAGTTGGTTATTTTTAGAGAGAAACGCGGCATTGAGGGTCATAAAAATGGCCCCAGCGGAGTTAGTACATTTACAGGAAAGAAACAAGCTAAAGGAACTGTTTACAAGAATTCGAATGATGGATTCGCAAACACCAGCTTCAAGTGAAAAATGTAGTTTGGTTTATTTAAATTTAATTAGGATTTTTTTAAAAAATAAATTGAAAGTTTCTGAAAACACTATTTGAGCATCATCATATAATTCGCATGTTTTAGATTTAAATATTTAAATTAACTTGTTTAGTTAAAGAAAAATTAGAGAAAATGATGCTTTGCTGATACCCCTTCTCAGACTAGGAAAATACCTCTACTAAAAAAGGACCAGACTCTTCTAGTACATCAAGGACAATAGTGCCATTCCACGTTTATGTAAGCCATATATGTATTAGGGTGGGTAGGGTACATATATATTACGGCTTGTGTGCTTGATCAGAGACCCGCTTATAAGGCTTCGTCAAGTAAGATAGACACAGAAAGAGTTTTTACTGTCACAGAGAAAGGAAGTACACCCAGGCGAAGGCGGGAATCGAACCCGCACCCGTTACAGCGCGAAGACTTCTGAAGAGTTAACATGTTAGTTTAGAATAAAAAAGCTTCCTTACATCGCAAGGTAATTCCACACACTACTTATGTTGAAAATATATAATTCTTCAATTTCCATCAATTTCAATTGAATGACACTCGCATTATCTGTTACTTAAAGGGACATGGTACCCAAAACATTATTTCTAGAAATAATAACATAAACTTGTAAATTATGGTGGTTTTATATAATGCTCACTCTAAATAAACATTTTCTAGCAAATAAACACAAATATTTGCAAGTAATTTTTTATTTATGTAAAAAAAAAGTAAAAATTTTGAACTTTTTTAAAAAGCTACTCTTCTTTCAATTTTGAGAATAACTCCACAAAACTTCTATAGTTTGTTTTTAGTACTATTTGTTCAAGAACTGTGCATGTATTTTAAAATGAGAGCTGTAGTTAAAAAGTAGCATGCATTTATACAGAAAATCACACAAAAAAATATTGAATTCAACATTTAAAAAAAACTATACATAGTAGACCTTATTCCATGCACAATTTTATGCACCATATATATAAGGGCACTTGTTAAAAATCTCAAACTTCAAACTTAATTAGCAGAAAAAGCCTTAGGGATTTATTAATCACAAGAATTGAAAAACGCAAAAAAGAGAGAAAAAGTTAAAAGCAGACGAAATACGTATTCAAACTTATAGGGACGACTCCAGAAAATATTTAATAACTTTATTTCTACAGAAGATATCATTATGAAACTTTCAGTTAATGTTCAGAAAGATATTTTAAAAATTGAGAAGTAAAAACTGAAAAATAGATATTTTGACCAATTGTTAGGCACCGCGTTCCTATAAAAAGCAGAAAATTTTCTCAAATATTATATCCATAAAACCATATTTTAAAACCTTTTTGGAAAATTTATTAAGAACAGAAAGTAATAATCATCTAAAGAAGACCCTAACTGTTTTAATTTCATAGCTCAAACCACCCATAAATATTTGTTAAAAAGGCGACGCTAATTAGCTAACTTATCTGCATAACGATGAAGTGTTTTAGCAGAATTTTAAGTTAATGACTTTATTAATGATGCAAAATTATTTCACTCCATTTATATTGAAAAGTAATATTTACTTTTTCAAAAGAAGTTAGAACTAGCTGTTGATAAATGTACAATCGCAAATTTTATTTTAGTTGCTATTTTTATTTTTTGTTGGAACAAAACTCATTATGTGCGGCTCAACGAATTTGTGTATCAAAAAATTTACTTTAATAACTAAGTACTTTTTTACGTTAATTTACTAGTTTAAAGAGTAATAAATAGTTATTTCCGATCGATTTTTTTACATATTGTATAACATAGGCTTTATCAAATCTGTTAACCAAAGATAAATGTTAAACGGTTGAGTATTTCGTCTTAAGAAGAATTTTCTAGAAAAAACGAAAATATATATCGTATTTTTTTCTATAGTTAAAAACGGCATGTTTTGTGCCTAATTCAGATTTGCCTTTCCTTGAGACTTACAAAAATGAATTCATTATCTACCTTTTTTCTAAGAGTAAGTATTAAAACACTGCATACATTTCATAGCTTCTTTAAATAATAAATTATTTCTATTAGTTTTTTTATCTATCAAGCTCTTTAGTATCTTGATAGATGATAGGCCGTCAAGAATCTGTCACATCGCCATCTTAACAATAGTGCTCATTCCAACAAAACAAAAAAGAAATGCATTTAGACGAAAACAAAAATCTTTGGATAACAGCATCCATTTGGCTCGAGATCATTTTTTAGTTTCGTTCCCTTTGGAACACATTATTTCTGTTGCCATACTTCATGATAAAGGTGTATTGGTTTGACACAAGGGAACCATGAACCCACGATGCTTCAAAATATCGAACTTTTATTTTCACTTTTAGTCTTCAAAATTTATATTTATGTAAAAGCCGATATAATACACACATGAATATAGGGCTGTATGGTATGGTACATTTATATTCCAGCTTGTGTGCTTGTTCAGAGAACCGCTTATAAGCTTTTCTCAAGTGGGACAGACGCAGAAAGAATATTAACAGTCACAAAGAAAGAAATAACACAGACAAATAACAACATTTATTGACGCTCAAAACATTCATGCCTGACCGGGATTCGAACCCAACCCCAGCAGCTCCAAAGGCCAGCGTCCTAACGATTGCACCATCGGGGTGGCATATAGGGCTGTAGTTAGCAAAGGTGCTAGTTAAATACACAACTTTAAAACTCCAAATGTCTAAATTCCAAAACAACAATTTTCAGACTTGAGGTATACTTTTCTCTTTTTCTATTGTGTTTGAAGGCATGACATTTTCTAAAAATTTGTAGATTTATTTAACAAAATAAACTCCCAAATTTTTCATAAAAATATCAAAAAAGTAATATTGAGTACAAAATTTCGCTATTTTTTCATTTAGAAAAGATGGGAAAATTTTGTTTAGGGTAATAACTTCAGACATTCAAAGATTTATCATCCAACTCGAGGCTTATTGCGTTTAATGGACTACTTTTAAATTATATAAACACATACTTACAGATTGTCGCAATGGTTGTGTTGTAAAGTGTACCTAAAGGCTGAAAATAGCTGTCTTCAAATAATGGAATTTGTTTCTGGAAAAAAGTAATATTGGAATCAACTAATATCATTAGTTTTTTCGTAAATACCCAGTTCAGTAATTAAAAGCTAACTCGATTATTCGACATTTTGGAGCATCGTTGAGTTCTTTGTTCCCTCACACACAAGGATATCATAGAAAATATCATTTTAACAGTTTTCCCAATAGTCATTTTTATTATACTTTTAATAATAGCGACTTTACATCGACAAGCGATTATACTATCTTGCTTAATGCTAGGAACTAATACTTGTTTGATTTCTATTAAATGGGATTTACTTTTAAAATATCTGCTGCAAAAATATGAATAAGTTTATTAACTACTGAACTTCTGTTTAATCGAACATTTCCTTCAGAAGCAAGATTTGAATGCATAGAATTTTGTTCCGAAACTCTTAATAATCGACCATCTTCTTTCAGAAATCAGATTTGAGAATAGGTACAGTGTATTTTTTTAATATATAAGAAACCGCCCTTAAAAATTATATTGGCTTTGTAAAAGACAAAATATTATAAAAAATAGGAACAGAGTATTTTTTATATAGGAAAATCGCCCTTTAAAAATGTAGTCTCTTCGTAAAACACTATAATATTATTTAAAATGAAATAATTGATTTTATAAAAAAAATGCACGCATAAGTTTGAATTCTTTATGTCTTTAAAAATAAAAACTTTCACCAGAAAAAATTCCGAATTCTTAAAAGTAATTCATTTTTTGTAACGTAGCGTTTTAGAAAATTATTAACTTTAATTTAGAAATAGAGAAGAGAATTATCGAACTTTTTTTTTAATCGATCTTAATTTTTAGACATTGTCATGGAATTCATAAGAAAATATATTTCATTACTCTCTTCAAGAATACTCGATTTCAACGAAACCATGAGTTGCGATTTTGTAAAACAAAATGACCATATTTAATGAATTATGTAACTTATCTATACGCAGCCTCAGTCTTCTCGAAAAAAGTTCTTGAAACTTTGCCACCACAAATCCTCTTATCGTCATAACAAAGTCAAAACATATTTTTAAACTTATCTCGTATTTCCCAGCATGAAGAAGGGGAAAAACAACACAACCCCCATTCACTCATACTATTGGCATCCAGCCTTCTAATAAGAAAAGTACTGATTAGAATAGTGCAACATTTATTCTTCGTTATGGTAACTTTTATGATAAAAATATATCTTTTAATGATATTAGCTTAAGGGGTCCTAGGAGTCTTAAGAATGTGCAGGGAATGTACTTAAAAGCATAGTTTGCGATTTCATGCAATTTTTTTAACTACTCAATATTAATTTTTTTATATGTAATTCTATAAGATTCATTACAAATTTTAAAATTTATAAAACTTTAGCCAAAACTAAAATAAATGATAACTAACTTAAAACTATTTGAAAACATTTATATTAGGCTTGCGCGCCACATTTTGAGGGCTAAATTGAAGAAATGACCAAGATAATGCCTTTATATTGTACAAATATGCACAGATAAAAACTTATACCTAATTTCTAAGCTTAATTTGAATAAGAAATCAATTTGAGAACTTTAAAAAAAAAATGAAAATTTTTATTTTAATTTATTTTTATTAATAAATATTGTTTTATTTTTCTTTTTAACAGGTATAAGTCTTTATTATTTGCACATATTTGTACAATATAAAGTCATTTTCTTGGTCATTCTTCAATTATGACCTCAAAATGTGGCACGCAAGCCGAATCCAAATGTTTTCGATTATGTAAATAGTTTTATGTTTGTTGTCATGTATTTTATTTTTGGCTAAAGTTTCATAAATTTTAAAAGTGTTTTATAATAAATAACTCTTATGGAATTAATTATACTTATATATTGAGTAGTTAAAAAATTATATGAAATCACAAACTATGCTTCGAACGTTCGAAAATTTGGAAGTTTAAGACTCCTATTACCCCTTAAAAGAAAACTATTGATCATGAAAGAAAAAGTTTCTGACTTATTTATTTAGTATTTATATATAAATTTTAATTCTGCACCGCTTCAATATACACTGCTCAAAACAATTAGAGAAGCGCATGCTATAAACCTTTTCACCCCCAATGACTCCATTTGGAATCATCAGCTTGCGCTTTTTTTTTCTCACTAAGTATAAGCTCGCACTTATTTATCGCTAGATGAAATACCATGCCTTTTAAAGAATCAAATAATGTTTGTTTTAATTAACTGAAAATATGATAAACATGATCAAATAAAATTCACTCTAAAAATTTTTATGAAATAAATTGACCCTATAAATTCGTCACGCTGCATTCTCAGATGTTTAAAAATTGATTTTAACTTTTTTTTAACAAATAAAGTTTTGAAAAAAATGATGGTTACAATTTATTCAAAAATTACGATTCCGATTTTCTCCCCTTAAATTTTTAGTTTAAAAACTAAGATTACCCCCCCCCCTCCCCTGTTTTTACCATTTCATTCTGGATGTATAATGAACTATTTCACAAATTGTAAATATTTAGAATAAAAATTAAAATTTGTAACTGAAAGGGTTAACAAAAGTACACAAAGTGCTCCCCTAATTGTTTTGTTCAGTGTACTTTTGTAGATGTCCCATTACATCATACAAGTGATGACCACTGTAAAAAACATTCTGTAAAATTACATTGTTTTTTTGTGTGGTTATTTTTTTTTGCATCACAGTGTTATAATGTTCATTTTACATGTTTATTGATGTTTTCATGACGTACAGAGTCACGGGAAGCAGGTAGTGCTAAAAATTAAATATTAAGATATTTATTTTTCCTGTGTTATAGTTCTTAAGAATTCAAGAAATTTTAAAATATGTAATTCAAAACATAATGAAATTTATATTAAAAAAATAGTTACTGTTAGATTTGAGTTTTAATGAAACACATATCAACAAGTGCTGAAAACATTCAATGTAAAAAAATTAGAATTATAATTTTTGATGTTCAGATTAAAAAAAATAGCTTAAACGTAATTTTAATAATTCGAATTTTTTTAAACAAAAAAAGTTCTTTTGGATAAAAAAAATATTCAAGACAAAATCTTCTCACGGATCTTTTAAAAGAGCAGACGCAAAACACCAGTTTGTTTGTGTCCTTAATATCGCTCTAGAAAATAGATGGCGAGAAGTTTTGGCAGATGTCGATCATAATTTAATTAACGGTCTTGTAAGCAGCGTTAAATGAAGGGTGATAATTGGGGATAGCCCAGTGGCAGACAGATTGAAGTTGGCACGCGCAGATGAATACTTAGAATCACGACAGAAATTAATTTCGACAACAATTTGGGATGTAGTGGAAATCTTATTAATCTTCAGTTACAAAGTTCTAGGAACAAGAGCTAAACTAAGACAGACAGGCGGCATTATCAATAATGGCTTATAAATATTGAAGGTAATAAATTGGAAAACCATAGCAAAGCGAGTTGAATTTTAATCCTAATATGCATATTACTATGTTCCTCATTTCAAAGTTTCTGAAAGGTGCGCAAACTCCATACTTTGTAATATGCTGACAGAAAGTCAATGAAAGTTGCAAGAACAGAATAGCACCTGTCCTTAAATGTAATGTATCCTATTTATTTTGCAATAGTTTATTTTTATGCAGATATCTTATGTTATTTAAACCCTTTGCACCAGTTGTTACCAGAGCTTATTCACAGGCGTAACTTGTTCATGTCGACAGTATTTTTGATGATGTAAAAATGTAAATAAAATAGTCTAGATTTTATCTGTTACCATTTCCTTTATAACCAACGAAAGCACTCACGCAACGTCTGACCAGAGTTCATGGAGGCCTAATTGTGACTTCACCTATCAGGCCTCATATGCTTGGGTCTGAAACGAGGCTTGTTGGACAGTTAAATGATGCTCATTAAGTCTTCCATCAACAGTCATTGGCAAAAACATTCAACCTCTACACTCCTTTCCAAACCCAAGTAGGATAAATAGAAATAGGCTATGGAGAAAATCCTTCCGCGCATGTAAAGAGTTCCATAAATTATTTGTAAATCCATCCAGAAAACATGTTTAAAATATTAATTTAGTTTTAAGGTCTAACAGACAGTCTAGCAGTGACGAGTTCAGTAAATTCTGTTGAGCAAATTGAGCAATTGCAAAACGATCTAACGAAAATTACTGAATGGGCTACAAGATGGGGCATGTCGTTCAGTGTTAATAAATGCCAAACCTTGCATTTGGGGAAGAACGATGTTAATTATTCTTATTTTTTACATGGAGAACGTATCCAAGACAGTGAGCTTGTTAAAGATTTAGGAGTTTTTGTGAGCAATGATTTTAAGTTGAGTAAACAATGTGTTGAAGCAAGTAAGAAAGCCAATCGAATGTTGGGTTATATTAGAAAAAGTATCACTTCCAAATCTAAGGAGATTATTTTGCCATCGTATTATGTATAGGGGAGTGGTAAGGTCATATCTAAAATATGCTGTTCAGTTTTGGTCCCCCTTCCTCCTTCCTCAGAAAAGATATAGAGTTTATTGAAAAAGTACAGCATAGGGCAACAAAAATGATTAAGGGTCTCTATCATGTAACGATTAGGATAATAGATTAAGATCTTTAAACATGTATTCCCTGGAAAAACAGAGAACATGGGGTGACTTAATTCAGTTATTCAAGTTCATAAAACAGGGACACATGGAGGGATTAGGTTTTACCCTAAATAGCCGGACCACAGGACATGGTCAGAAATTGAATAAATCATGCTTTAAAAAGGAGGTAAGGAAACATTACTTTTACAATAGAGTCGTCAATGAGTGGAATGTTTTGCCAGAATATGTTGTGTATTCGAAGAGAGTTGAAGATTTTAAGAAAAATCTCGATTGTTAATGGAAACTGGTAAGGAATTAGATAGATGTTGGACCAATCTTGCTGGGCCTCTGGCCTGTTGTTGGCCGACAATTTTTCTATTTGTATTAGATTTGAATATTATTTGAGAAAATTAGGCTTATTATCTGTTGTGAAATTACGTCTTTGGCAGTACTCAAAGCATAATAATATTAGTACTTAATTACAAATAAATTGTTTTGAAAAAATAATTATAGTTCAAGAGGGTTATTTTAAAATATATTTAGTATTTTTCCAATCATTCTTATCAAAATTAGAATTTTGTAGTTGGTTTTTGCCTTATGACAAAATTTTTAAAAATTGATATTATTGAAATTCCAATGCAATTAATTTTTTTTTCAGTATTTTCCCCATAATGTATGAGTATTAAAGATACAAATATATTTTTAATCGAAAAAATCCTGCATTACAAGGTTAAAAACCATCATTCAATCTTTTTAATAATTAATATTATTGGGTGCTTGCTCAGGTTTCGACCTCATCACTTGATCAGGGTTCTAAATAACGAGGCGACATTGGTTCGGTTAAAAGTTTTTAAAAGAAAACTTCAGAAATTTCCTGCCGGAAACGATAAAAAATACCAAATTACCACCGCCCCGGTGGCACAATTGTTAGGAACCCTAATTGTTAGGAACCCTAGTTAGGAACTAACCTTTGGAGATGCTGGGAGCGAATCCCGGTCAGGCATGGATGTTTGTGACCGTCAATAAATGTTGTTATTTGTCCATGTGTTATTCCTTTTTTTGTGACAGTTAACATTCTTTCTGTATCTGTCCCACTTGACGAAAGCTTACAAGCGGTTCTCTGAACAAGCACACAAGCTGGAATATATATGTACAGTCGGCGACAAAAAAAAAAGTAAACAGACCTCGCCGTTGAGACACCGTTTGTCGGAGGCACAATTGTGATATGTCATTTTAACGGAAATAACGCCATGAGTTGATTGGTCAACACAAAAATTTCTTAAGGGGTCGTCTTCATATTGAAATTAATACCAACTTCAAAATTTCCAATAGCAACACCCAAATTTTTTTATATAGAAATGTTTAAAATCATCAAAATACCCCAAATATCAATTTTCGTTGCCATATTCCTTATAGTTGCTGAGTTATGGTTACAGAAAATTTATGGATCATAATGTTAAATGAGATTTCCACTCTTTTGATCATATCTCCATTAATAATATACGTAGACAGACGAAATTTTTTTGTGTGTTACTTAATAACTTTCCAAACAAAGTTAAAATAGTTTTATATAATTTAAGAAATATTTAATATTTTTTAAAAAATTATTCATAATTTTTTCGAAAAATTATGAATATAAACCCATTAATATTTTTACAGAAATGGATTCAGGGTCAAAAGTTAATGAAAAGTACCGAATTTCGTAATTCTACTAGCATAACATTTTGAGTTATGATGATAATAAGCTTATATTTTGAAATAGGGGACCGTATAAAAGTGGAGAAACGACAACAATCAAGACTGGATCGATCGTTTGGTGATTAAAAATAACTGTTAAGAAAGTTGTTTTCTTTTCTTTAAATTAAATTAATAATCATTTTTTCCATGGATTTGAAAGTCTTGAAAAATAAGTTTTGAATTTAATTTCAGGTTATTCGTGTGTCAAGTGTGTTTTATAAGTGTTATAACGTAAAATAGTAGGTGAAGTATCGAGTATTAACTGGAAATTAAACTCGCGAAAAGAATGTTCTATTTTACATGAAATTTTATTTTTAAAAACGATAAACAAAAAAATTATATTTGTAATCTATGATAAAAAAAAGTAATTAAATGACTAATTTTATGACTGTTGTTCATGTGGATCGTTTTAGATTTAAAGGTCCTCATTTTATTCAAGATTAATCACACAGAAGTCACACAGTAATTTTACACACAGTAGTCCACACAGGATTTTACATATGCCATCTTTTATGGCGTCCGATATCATTCCACACAGGAGAAGAAGTGATGTGTGCCTCCCCCTAGCGACGAACCTCATCACACACTTTGTGCGTGCGCCACATAGGCATAGAAAAATAGTTCGCTCGCCAAAAGTAACCACACACCCCTCCTGCGAGCAACAATTTTTTTTTTTTTTAAACATGAGAAACAATTAAAACAAATTTTCATACACACAATACATTACAACAATTATAACATTAATCTAGAAAATTAATTAAACAAAATATTTAAACATTAATTTAAAATTACTAGTAAAATAATTACTGAACACAATCATTAAATCAAAGAAATGTTGTTTAAAGAATACAACAATTTATCTTCATTTACTGCCTTTGTAAGAATATCTGCTAGTAACAAGTCAGTTTGTTGGTATTTCAGTTCAATAGTATTGTCCATCAACAAATCCTTCACAAAATGAAATCGCAAATTCATATGTCTAGACTTGTTAGAAGCTCTTGTACCTTTAAGATACTGTATAGCTGCTTGGCTGTCAGAAAGTAAAATTACTTTATCATTTATAAATTGTTTACATGTCATTTCAGTTAATAAATTTACAGTCCAAATAATATTCTTACACAGTTCAGAAATAGAAAACAGTTCAGCTTCACATGTAGATAGACTTACACTCTTTTGTTTTCGACATTTCCATGAAATCAATGAGTCACCTAATAAAATTACACTCCCACTGAATGACTTGGCATTTTCCGCATTTCCCCATGATGCGTCAGATGTGCCTGTAATATAACCCATTTCATTGCTATAAAACAATTTTTTGTCTTTAGTCCCTTGCAAATATCTTAAAACCCTTTTTGCTAGATTCAGATGTCGCTTTTCTGGTCGTTGATTGAATTGTGACAAATAGGTTGTTACAAATGATATGTCAGGACGTGTCCTGTTAGCTAAATACAAAAGTTCACCAATTAACTCTTGATAAACAGTTTGATCAATTAAATCATCACTTGGTGGAAAAATTTTATCTTCACCCCTTACAATTGGTGTTTTTACAGTTTTACAATTTTCCATATTATGCTTAATTAATAATGATTCAACATACTTAGATTGTGAAATACTTATACCATTTACATGTTTTTCAATTTCAAGACCTAAAAACTTAGAGCTGTTATTTTCATGCAATTCAAATACACTTTTAAGCTTAGTTATAACACTTTCATACATTTTTTCACAAGTATAAAATATTCCTAAATCATCAACAAATGAACATAGAATTAAAATATCATCATTATCAGTCATTATAAATACACAATTATCAGAAGCTAATTGTTTTAATCCAATGCGCTGCAATTCACTCTTTAATTTTAAATACCAATTTTTACCACTTACAGATAAACCATATAAACTCTTTTTCAATAGACACACTTTATCTTTACCATATATTTCATCACAGCCAGGTGGAATATTTACATAAACGGTTTCTTTTAAATCACTATAAAGATATGCTGTCTTAACATCATAAAATTTTACATTCATATTTAATTTAGCTGAAATTGCAAGCAATAATCTTAAACTTTCCATATTTACAACAGGTGAGTAAGATTCAGCATAATTTTTATTGTTAAAATCGGCTGCTACGAGCCGTGCCTTATAAATCAAAATACCATCACTATTTTCTTTTAAAGTAAAAACCCACTTAGTTTTTATTATTTTGTTGTTTTGTGGAACATCTGTGATTTCGAATACATCGTGTTTTTTCAAAGATTCCAGCTCATTATTTATTGCTTTTTCCCATTCATACCAATCTGCGCGATTTTTTGCCTCTTCGATATTTTTTGGAATAAGCTCTGTTTGATTCACATATTTTATTGTTTTTTCTTTTAATCGTTCAGACCGGCGTGGTTTTGTTGTCTCGTCAAGGTTATTCGCCTTTGGTTCCTCGCTGTCGGTTAAATCGCTTGGACTCGCATTATTTTTATTTTCTATTACGCTATCGAAATCTTTTATTTCCCATAACTCTGTTTTATTTTTTGATAGTAATGTACTACCTTTTAGATTCTCGTTAAATTTAACTGATCTTTCTTCTATTATTGCGCCAGTAGAGATATCGTAAATTCTATAACCTATACGCTGCCTAGAATAACCAACAAAAATTCCAGTTTTTGCCGGAACATCAAACTTGTTGTTCCTTTTTATCTTATTTACATGATAGTAACAAACTGATCCGAATTTCTTTAAATAATTAATTTTTGGTTTTTTCCCAGTCCAAATTTCAAGTGGCAATTTTTCCTTACCATTTCTTGGTGTTAAATTAGTTACATGAGTACAGAAATTAATGCATTCCGCCCAAAACTGCATGCCTAATTGACTTTCATGTAATATAGTCTTAGCGCGTTCTAGTAATGTACGATTTGCCCGTTCGCTTTTATTACTTTCGGGATTGTAGGGTATGGTTTTTTCATGAATTATTCCCGATTTTGCAAATAAAGTATCTAACCTATCATTAACAAATTCACCCCCATTATCGCTTCTTACTCTTTTAATTCTTTTCCCAGTTTGATTTTCATATCTAGCTTTAAATTCGGTAAACACATCATACACTTCATCTTTATTTTTTATGAAATAAGTAAAGTACATTCCACTGTAATCATCCACAATTATGAGAAAATATCTACTTTTCCCTAATGATTCTGTTTGCATTGGACCACAAAGGTCAACGTATAGTAACTCTAAAATATCTGAACTTAGTTCGTGATTAACAGTCGGATGACACTTTCTAGTAACTTTACTTATATCACATGCATCACAATTAAAGTTTTTTGCATCATTTGTATTAACATCAATATCAATATAATCTTTCATTTTAAACATGTATTTATAATTTAAATGACATAATCTACTGTGCCACAATTTATAGTTGTTATATGTTTCATTAGACAAATAACATTCCAAATTATCCAATGGATTTAAATATACTTCTAGTCTATTTTCATTTAAATGAGCTTTAAACAGGAATTTATCATCTTTATCAAATACTAAAATACCATTCCTATTGGATTTAATTCTACAACCTTTTTTCATAAGACAAGGTACCGATAATAAATTATTTCTTAAGTTTGTAACATAATTTACATCAGCTATGGTTAAATCAATAGGATATTTACTTACAGTTTTAGCTCGAACAGTACCTTTTCCTTCAGTACTTATTTGGGTGTCCTTACCAGCCAGGTTTAACTCACTAGTATCCGGATGGATTTCTTTGAACCAAAATGTATCCTTTGCTAGATGATTTGTTGCACCACTGTCTAAAATCCAAATATTGTCATACACAGTTTCTTGTTTCGTAACTTGTAGTGCGGTCCCGTTCGTGGCACTACCATCCTCGCCGGTAGTTTCCGTGCTGTAGATATGGTTTGGTTTTCTGGTTCTGTTTCCAGATCCGCCGCCACGTCCCCGGTTGTTGTTCCAGTTTTGATGTGTATTCTTGTAAAAACAATCCTTCGCTACATGGCCAATTTTTCTACAATTGTAGCATACTCGGTCGTCTTTTCCATTTTTGTTCTTCTTCTTGGAATAGAACACCTCGGAACTGCCTCCCTCGGAATGACGATTTCGGGAACTCGTCAGCTCCTCCTCACGTAGTATTTCCAGCACCTCATCCATAGACTTGTCCCGCTGAGTTTTCAAGATGTCTCGGACTCTTGCAAATCGGCCACGCAGTCCCCGGACAGTGTGGTAGACAAGCTCACGTTCGGAAACCTCCAGGCCCAGTGCTTGACATTTCGTCGCTAGTCCTCGTGCTCTGGCAATGTAGTCGTTTGCACTTTCATTTTGAAGAATTTCTAAATTTTTCAACTCGTTCGCAACGTCGATTTTTCGATCTTCTTGTTGACCCGTGAAATTCGACTTAATTTTTTCCCACAATGTCTTTGCATTTTTTTCTGTTGCGTATTGGAGGGCTTGCTGATCGGACAATGATAATTTAATGTAGGCAACAGCATCAATGTTTTTTTGATCCCAATTGCTGGATTCATCACTTTTCAAATCGTTGGGTTTTTCTTCTAATATTTGTCTGTCTAGTCTTTTCAGCGTTAACGCGGCCTGAATTTTCAATGCCCATATAAAATAGTTCTTGCCATCCAGTTCAGGAACATTTAGTTTCTCCATTATTCTAGTATAAAACACAGTAAAGTCGTCAGGATCACACAGACATCACGAAAATAGTTTACGTTTCAAATTCAGTTCACGTACATTGAACCACGTGCTAAATAACTTTCGGTTTGTCCGTAAAACGCTAACTAGTAACTAGTTGAAATAATCCACGCTCTCTGCTAACATTTGTTGTTCATGTGGATCGTTTTAGATTTAAAGGTCCTCATTTTATTCAAGATTAATCACACAGAAGTCACACAGTAATTTTACACACAGTAGTCCACACAGGATTTTACATATGCCATCTTTTATGGCGTCCGATATCATTCCACACAGGAGAAGAAGTGATGTGTGCCTCCCCCTAGCGACGAACCTCATCACACACTTTGTGCGTGCGCCACATAGGCATAGAAAAATAGTTCGCTCGCCAAAAGTAACCACAATGACTTAAATAAGAAAGCGAACTCTCAGTACTATTTATTCTATATACGTTCTTATTATAGTGCTTTTTCCAAATAACGTTGTTAGGTTATGCAAAGTATAAAAAAATGTAATTGAATGCATTTGATGCAAAATATAAAACAAATACAGTTATATCGCAAGAGAATAATATATTTTTAATGAATTAACTAATAAACATCTTGATGAAACATCCCATTAATATGCCTGCCATCCCCATTGCAGCTTTCTTGACCAAGTGCTCTGGGGTGATGGGCATATTCGCAGTAAGGTGGCCAGCCTCACGGGGAACCCCGAGTGCTTCGATCTCAAGCATGCTTGGTCCTCCGGGACTCGATCCCCGGAACTGTGGCGTGACAATGCGAAGTGCTACCACTATTTATTACCACTATGAATTAACCACTACGAATTATGCTAGCACTATGAATTAACACAAGGATCAAATTAATTTAATCAGCAAAATATTTTAATAATAAAAAACAAAACCAAGATTATAACTGCTTTTTACTTCCTGCAACGTCGTTCTCAGGGCACAAATTGTCGCCAAATTAATCTTTAGATTCTAATGTTTTTTGGCATTAAAATTTTATTTGTATTCAAAAATACTTTCTTGCTAGAAGATAAGATTTTTAGAACAAAATTCAGAGTGTAAACTATTCGATGAAAATTCTCCAATCATTTAATTAATTTGTTACGCTAATTATTATTATTATGGATTTTGCATACACATTTTCGCAATTAGTTTAAACTTAAAATTAAATTAGAGGACAATACAGATAAAGCTGTCGAATTGAGTAAAATTGAATCAAGTACTGAACAGATTGCTGTTATATTATTGCTGCATCATGTAAAGTTCTTTTCCCAAAAAGTTTATGTGTCTTAAATTCAAAACGAAAAAGTTTTTAATTTAATAAATGTTAATCAAGTAAAACAATATCTAATAATTGTAGGGAACTCTTTACTTCCTTTCTTTGATTGGGAAAAAACCAAACGATATATTATTATCGAATTCTAAATAAAATCTTCTACACTATATAAGGACATTATTTTATAATTATTCATTTTGTTTTAATTCGTGTAGTAAAAACCGATAAAATTACAAACTGATGATTAACGTTTTAAACGGGGAAAAAATGAAAACCTGAAAGATAGAAAGGCAGTTCTAAACATAAGTCGGTCTGTAAGCTAAAAATCCTTAAGGACAGACGACCAAAAAGCATAAAGCATTAGTTTACGATATGATGTTATACCTTTCAAGAAAAAAAATTAAATCAAATAATAAAAATTAATAATCAAATAATAAAAATAAATAATAAATATTTGAAAATTTGAAGGTTGGAATGAAAGGTCTAACTAGCCTATAAACTGAAGGGAAGGAAGAGAAAAGAATTTTTTTATGTAGCGGGGGTGCTATCTACATATAGGAAGGCTAAACGAGAACAAAACCTGCAAAGGCACCCTCCGTGTCACCACAACACAACCCACCACACCAGGAAAATGCTAACGTTTCAATTTTTCCTACTGGAAAAAAAATGGTTAACATCTAATTATTTTATTATTGTTATATTACAATAAAAATTTAGACTTTTTAATTTTGTAACAACATTAAATATTTAAAACCAGCAAATAATTATCATTACTTCACCGTTAATGGATAAGCAACAAAACTATTTGAAAAAATGTAATCAAGAATCTTTTATAACATGCAACTCAACTCCCGACAAACTAAAATTCTGGTCATAAACTATTTGAAACGTCATTAAAATTATCCACTTATCTAGTCTAAACAATTGGAACACAGCTAACAGCAAATTTTACGAATAACTAATTAATATTTCACTAATTTTTTATTTGCGATAATCTCGCCGGTTTTTAAAGCACAGAATGAGAGACTTTGGGGATACTTGCTACATATTTGGCTAGAAAATCTAGTTACAAGGAGGGGGCTGAGGAGCCCAGTCGGTTAGGCACTCGCCTAGCATGCGAAAGGTCTCAGGTTCGGGCCCGGGCAGCGCCAAAATAACTGCCGACCTATAACCGGTCCGTGCAGCCAAAAATGTCCGACGAATAATACCCCGTGTAGAGGGAGTGCACGTTAAATATCCTTCAAAGTCGTACGATGTCGCCCTTAACGGTTGGGTTCCTATTCAGGTGTCGACTCCTAACTTGACTGGGGTTCTAAAATACGACGCCCGTCTCCAATAGCCCTCGTGTAGCTCTAGTGCGACAATAATTCAAAGCCTAACTTAACCTAGTTACAAGGATAGGTAGTTTCCATACTTGACCGATAAATCTATACGTGAAAAACGCTAAAAACACAAAGATTGCTACAAACAGCCTATCATTTAGCTGCATAGAATAATGATTTTTGCCGCAAAAAAAAAAGTTTTCGTTGGGTTCCTGCTCATATATCGGCCTCGGGCCCTCCTAATAGGACTGATTCAACCAAATCTTCTCCATAAAACAACAAATAAATAAAATTAATATATTCACAAAAGTAAAAAAAATGGTTTATTCCTTGGTAGTTGTCTAAAATATCTTAGCCCGTAACCAATATTCTTTCTGAAGCTCTAGTGGGATGTTAATCTACTCATCTTGCAACCAAACCCTCACCCTAAGCACAAAAAGTCACAAAAAGGAAAGAATTTGACAAAATTCCATATTGGGGAAATGCGGACCTATAAATAATACATGCATATATGGAGATGCCCCCCGTTTTTTGTCAAACATGTTTGGTTGTATAACTCCTAAACTATAAGGAATCTGGCAATGAAAATTGATATTTGGGGTATTTTGACGATTCTGAACATTTCTATAAAAAAAAAATTGGGTGTTGCCATTGGAAATTTTGAAGTTGGTATTAATTTCAATATGAAGACGACCCCTTAAGAAATTTTTGTGTTGACCAATCAACTCATGGCGTTATTTCCGTTGAAATGACATATCATAATTGTGCCTCCGACAAACGGTGTCTCAACAGCGAGGTCTGTTTACTTTTTTTTGTCGCCGACTGTACCATACCATACCATACCGCAATGTATAAGGCTGTGGGGAGCCCTGTGGTCAGAGTCTCGATCTCCGGATTGAAAGGTCCCGCGATCGAGTCCTGGTTGCTGAAGACCCACCAAGTATATGCGGAGTACGTGCGCTTTAAATCTGTTGGGTCCGAAAGTCCTGTGGGCGGTCATTACGCAGTTCCCACGGGTACAGGTCCCTGGAGACTATTTCCCTCCCCTTCAGGGACATGTCTAAATTGTGGAGGTGGCGCATGTTAGATGGCAGCATCTGTCACGTATGTGTGTGTTGTGTCAGTCTTACTTGACAAAGGTTTATTAGCGGGCCTCTGAGCAAGCCCACAAGCCCGAAAATATATGTATACCAACCAACCCAACTAACCACAATGCCATACAACAACCAATCTTTAAAGCCACACAAACATCCGCACATTCAGGTGAAAAGAAGCGGATTTTTGGGATGCCAGTTGAGCTATTAATACGAGCGTTTTCGAAGCCTGCCTCCCCCTCACGTCAAAATGTCTGATCTGACACAAGCGAGGTTTAAGAATAGACCGATTACGACCTGCCCTGGAAATCACTTCGAAGTAACCCTCCTTTTGTTTTTTCACTTGACTGTGGTTCTAAAATACGACGCCCGTCGCCAATAGCCCTCGTGCTCGTGTAGCTCTAGTGCGACGATATTTCAAACCAAACCTAATATCTTTTTTTTTTTTGCATAAGAACGCTTGCAGTAGAGTTATTAGCAAAATTGGAAAGTTAATTTTAAAAATATTTTAATAACTGCGATAAAAAAAATCCTTCATTTACGTTATAATTGTAATATCGGACGCGTGCAAAAAGTTAGACTTTTTGAAACAATAAAAAAAAGTATTTTATTTCACTAACAGCAGTGAAAAAAATGGTTATTTATGCAACAAGTGTGAAAAGTAACACTTTTTAAAACTAGTGAAATAATGACACGTGTTTCAAAAAGTTTACTTTTCGCACGTGTTTCATACACTATTTTTTATAATTGTGTGAAAAAAACATAATTTTTCCAAAAATACTTCACGCGCATTTATATCTTTAAATAAAAGTAGATCGATACATATCTGGATTTTATTAGTAGAATGAAATAGAAATTTTAACCTTGAAATGTTCGCATCTTATGAAAAGAGTGAAAAAAGTCTTTTTTTTTACTGCTTTTGGGTGAAAAAAAGTACTTTTTTTCACTGTTTCAAAAAGTCTAACTTCTTGCACGCGTTTGATATTGAAATTATAATGTAAAAGTCGGATTTTTTTTCACGCAATTATAAAAAAGTAATTTTTTTCAATATTTTCATAAGATGCCATCATTTTAAGTAAAACTTTCATATAATATTATTTCGTAATTTTGAACAAATGATATTTGATTTTTTTCACGTAGTTATAAAAAATAGTGTATGCAACACATGTGAAAAGTATACTTTTTAAAACACTTATTATTTAAAAGTAATACTTTTCACACTTGTTACATAAATAACTACTTAATAATTGCTTGAAAAAAAAAAAACCTTTTCACTATAATTTTAATGGCAAACGCGTGCAAAAGTACTTTTTTCATTCAAAAGCTGCGAAAAAAAGTACTTTTTGTTCACTCTTTTCATAAGAGGCCAACATTTCAAGAAAAACTTTTATTTCATAATTTTCATGTTAATAGTAACATTGGAACCACTGTTATTAATGCTTGTGTTTTGCATTCTAGTCCCATCGGAACCACTTTTTTTTACTTGTGTTTGGCATTCTAGTCCCATAGGAACCACTGTTGTTTTACTTATTTTTGGCATTCTAGTCCCATAGAAACCCACTGTTGTTTTACTTGTGTTTGGCATTCTAGTCCCATAGAAACCCACTGTTGTTTTACTTGTGTTTGGCATTCTAGTCCCATAGGAACCACTGTTGTTTTACTTGTGTTTGGCATTCTAGTCCCATGGGAACCACTGTTGTTTTACTTATTTTTGGCATTCTAGTCCCATAGGAACAACTGTTGTTTTACTTGTGTTTGGCATTCTAGTCCCATAAGTACCACTGTTGTTTTGCTTATGCTTGGCACTCTTCTGGAATCCAAAAGCTTTTAAATTGTTTTTGAAAATAAGAATCCGAATTAATGTTCAAATGTGTGACTTTAAACTAAACATTAGTTTGTCGTTTGCAGTTCCAGAGATTTATCGATCTGCTTTACGAAAAAACATTAACATGTAAACTACTCTTGTGCTAATAATATTTTTTCATGTAATTATAATAAATCGTGTATGCGACGCATGCGAAAAGTAAACTTTTTAAATTACGTATCATTATTTCACTTGCTCGTCCCTAGCTCGTGAAATAAAATCCAAAAAGTATTGCTTTTCAAACGTGTTGCATAACTAACTGTTTTAAAAGTAACTCTGTTACAGTTATTTTATAAAAATGTAACTCTGTCACAGTTACAATTACTTAAAAGGAAAAGAAATTAGTTACAGTCAATTAATACGAAAAATACATAATTACAGATATACTTTGGAGAAATTTCAAGTTGTAAGAAAAATTGTAATTTTTGTTCATTAATCATTCCCGTTCGCCTAATTTGGTTTTCGCATAAGAAGCTTGTAGCCATCCGGGCCCCAAACATTAAGGACAAATTGTGTTGAAATATCTCAAAACCTCAGAGTATTTTTCTGGAATGCGAAAAAGGTGTACCATTTACAATAGAGAGTTTAAAAAGAAGTATGCAACAACCTCCAATATAATCAAAATAATAAGCTCAATGTTAAATCTGAAGGTTTGTTTTTGCAACAAATGTTTGCCTTTAATTTCAACGCTGAACTAGTAAATATAAATTGTGATAGATTTTTAAAAAAATTACCGAAAAAATAATTATGTTGAGAATTTCACAAATCTAGAGAAGTTGTTATCTCATAGCAGCGAGCAAGCTAAGGCAAAACTAGTTATCATGTAAAATGTTATATTTTCCATGTTAGGGTAAACAAAAATGAATTTAGACATTGATTTATAAAGGAGGCTAGAAATAGGCAGCCAGAAACGATTACATTACCATTACCATTACAATGATTTAAAAAAAAAACTTGCGTCACTTGTATGCAAGTTTCTATATTAGTCTACAGCACTCTTTCGCTAATTAAGCTGTCAACATCCTATTTATTATTCATAATTAAACACAGTGACGTATCATAGGTGTTAAATGATTAACCGGATGTAAACTTCAACCTTCACTGTAATCTTTCTTTTTTCGGTTTCTGTTGAGGAAAAATATCTGTGTAAACAACAGAACATGCCCGTCGTTGAAGGCTTATAAACATTTACAAACACTACAACTCGGCAAAGCCCGTTTTCCGAGCTGTATTTCTTTCTAAGAATGTTAAGAAAATATCTTAATTTCCTTTAAAACATGTTTTTTTTAAACTAAAAATAATAATTTTTTTATTGTAAAACATTTCTGGGCTGTATGGACTTCAGATATTCAGTCGTTAATTTAATACATATCAGAGCAGCGGATCCAATATATTGCTTTACCTTTTTCAGTACCAATAACGATTTGGCATTTTCATTTTGAATTTTTTTTCTGATCGTCTATAGCCATTTATAATATCAAAAAGCACATCATTCGATTCTTCAGACTTTCAAGGAGAGTTTTTTTTTAATTAATCCCAAGCGATTACGAGCGAGTTAGTGGTTAATTTTCACTCCTTTCATGTGTCGAAAATGCACTTCTCGTGTAAGAGTGGAATTCACTTTTTTGTTTTAAGAGTGTAGGGACAAAAGAATGACTTAGCTCAGCAACTGAACCAGCACGCTAGGCATTTCAGCAGCGATACAAAATTTATCTTTAATTGGGGAATATTGAATCACGCAAAACTAAACGTTCCCCGATTCCAATTAAAAGAAATGAAAATAATAACGAAAGTCTTAGTGAATCTATTCTCTTAAATGGAACACTGAATATTACACCACTTCCCATATTTCTTACTAAGACCCACTCGCTATTTCTGGCAACCCCCCCCCCCCCCATTCTTTGCGGTGCGTTGCGTTGTTACGATGTAACTATGCTCGAAGTCAAACGTTGTTGGGGAAGCATTCTTTCAGACCAACAAGTAATGGTGAGAATTCTCTCATTGATAAATTACCTGTTTTGTGGTCGAGACCTTTCGAGAATTCGTCGCGGTGAGAAATTGTCGCAGATTGTGTAACTGTACTCAAAGTTTCTTGGTTTGATAGAGGTTGGCTTCCAACTTGTTTTCAGCGTAGAATGAAGTTTAACGATATTTGTGTGGGGTTGCATGAGCAGATGTGAGCAGTTTAACCCTCTACTGCATACTGTTGCCGTGGCTCCCATCTTGTTTTCAGCGTAGAATGGAGTTTAACGATATTTGTGTGTGGTTGTATGGGCAGATTTGAGCAGTTTAACCCTCTAATGCAGACTGTTGCCGTTTGGCAACAAGAAACATAATCCACTTTATTCTATTAAAGTAGAGCTCCCTCTCTATAAATTTGCGTTTTTTCATCTATTACATTCCACTTTGAAGTTTTAGTTACTAATAATCCTCATAGATGACGGTAGTAAAAGTGTATTCAAAATTAAAGAGTGAGGTTATTAACTGTTGTGAAATTACGTTTTTGGCACTATTCAAAGTATAATAATATTAGTACTAAACACAAATAAATTGTTTTGAAAAATTCATTATAGTTAAAGTGGGTTATTTTGAAATATATTTAGTACTTTTCTGGTCATTATTATCAAAATTTGAATTTTGTCGTTGGTTTTTATCATATGGGAAAAAAAATTTTAATTGAAAATATTTAAATTCTATGCAGTTAATTTTTTTCAGTATTTTTCCCATAGTGTATGAGTATTAAAGATGCATATATATTTTTTCGGGACGAAAAAAATTCATGCATTAGAGGATTAACATGTAAATAATGTGTATAGAAATGAGGAAGTTTGTTGGTTCGTTGAATAAGCGAAAACTCTTAACGTGACCAAACCGCTATATTACGCTCACATGTCAATCCTAAGAATCTTTAAGAGCAAAAAATCGTGTACAGCTAGTTTCACAATGCATAAATATTTTAATCTGCTATTGGCGAGAGTATATGTACTTTTAAATTGTAAACAATAAAAACTAGGCAAAGCAAAGGAAAATATGTTTTTTTCTGAAACAATTAATTAAACTAATACAATTATTTAATTTAATCAAACAATTAAACTAATAAAATTATTTAAAGTAATAAAACAATTAAATTAATAAAATTAATGGAACTAATATCATTAATCAATAAAAATTTAATTATAAACTTTAACTATTAAAAATTTAAGTAAAAATTAATTACAGTTTTTAAATTAACTAAAATATTTTTGAAATAAAGAACAATTTTACTGTAAAGTATCATCAATTGCACTTTAAGTTACACGTGTATTATTAAGTATTAGACCATCAATGAAAATTATCGTACATTTTTTGTGATGGGGTCTCATAAGGTCTAGAAATCTTCCCTTAAGTAATAAAGATTTGTGGTGTTAAGTATTTTTCACGGAGATATTTTCATGAAAAAAAAAACACACGAATGAATTTATTTTTGACTACTTCTACTTTCCTGATGAAAAGATATTTCTTCAAAGTAATCATTTATTATCTTCAAGTAAATCGCTTTCGTAGTATAAACCACATTTCTCATCTCTTTTACGAAGAACTTAGAAGTCTTCTAATACAAAAGAGCTATACAACTACTTTAAAACAAATCTCAGATTTTAGCTGTAAATTACCTTTGACATGCAAAGATAACAGTATTTCTTTGAGCGCCTTCTTATTTTAAAAGTAGGGATGCATTTTGAAAATAAAAAATGATTTAAAAACGATGAAATTAACAGTGTCAAGATAATTATTAAAAATAGATTTTTTTCACACAATGGGATTAATCTGACCTATTGAAAAAATTATTGTCTTTTCACAATTTAAATAAATACTATTAATTTAAGCTTAGTCTTTGGGAAAACTTAATTTTATTCTGTTATTTAACCAAATTAAATAGGAAAATAGTAGAGGGAACCGAAGACACATGACCCAACTTGTAGTATTTGGCTTGTAACTTTCAAAAAACACTATTTATTGATGTGCAAATGCAGTCAATTTATACTTTAATAAGTATTATACATTATATATTTGGTTTTTTTCTGAAGTATTAACTGCAATATGAGTGAAATATAAATTATTTAAAACTTTAGTTTTGGGTCATGTATCCCAATGCAGAGGGATACATGACCCATCCATTAGGAATACGTGACCCAAGCCAAAAATTTGATAGTAAGACTTAAATATATCAAAATACTTTTACCTATTAACAAAAATAGCATCATATTATAAAGTTTAAAAAGATTTTATAGTTTTTAAAGACAAAATTATTACTTCTTATCTTTATCACATTAATTATATGCTAAAATAAACGAACTACTTATCAAATTTAAACGTAAAATCTCGTCGAAATACAAAACTGGGGATTCTTTTATTTTGCAGAGAAAACACAGGTGGTTGAAGAATCTTCTATTTTTGATCAATATCAAATTGGGATGTAGCATCCATTTCAGGCCATTAACTACATTTTCCATCGATTCTTTCTGCATACTGAAGCTCGCAAAAAGCTCGTTAAAAACTCAATTAGACATTCCCAACAAAAATTGTACTCTCAGAAGAACCTATTTCATTTTTGGAACGGCCGTGATTTTTTTTTTTAAAAATACTTTTTCTACTTCTGCCAACTTTTGTGTTGTTTACTTGGGTCACATATCCCAAATTGGTTTGGGTCAAGAATCCCTAGTTGCACTTTTTTATTAACCCCAAAACAAAGACCTTTACGAATAAATACATTAGCACTGTAATGCACATGTAGCTAATAGCATGAACAAAATAAGTGACCAATTAAACAAATCTTTCCTTTAATCCAAAAAAAAGTAGACCGAAAAATCGTACGGCGCCAAAAATTTACTCTCAGTACACTCGTACTCAATGATTCAGCTAGTTGTTTTCACCATGTGGTCAGCTGAATGAAAAGAAAAAAATGATGCCACTTCCAACTCAAAAAACTTTTCCAATGCGTAGAAAAAGGCATTGGGTCATGTATCCTTGTGGGTCAAATGTCCGTAGTTCAACCAATTAACGGATTATATAATAGGTTTTTACAGAAATATTCTTGAAATGTTGATTCGATGGTGTTCAATCTACGATTATCTCTAATTTCTTCATGAATTCTTTGAATAAATTTTTATTGCACAGACTTTTCTCGTCATATCTATGTTTTCATCTTTTGGATACGTGATCTTAATAGTAACTCAAGTCACGCTTCTTACATACATAAAATGATTAAAAACTAACTTCTAGAATATTTCATCAGTTTCTTTGTGGAGACTTGATGTCAATCTCTATCTTAGTTCCTAAAAGCACACTTTTTTTCTAATATTTCGAGGTTCAAATTTTACAACTTCATTTATGTGCATCAAACTGCTTTGAATATCAAAATTTGAATAATGGCGAAATAAATTTTTCTAAAGTATATATATTTTTCGTACTTATGTAGGTTATTTAGAAGAGAAAAGTTATAAGTTATCATAGATAAATAATAGATAAAAGGTAATATCGATAAATGTAAATAATGTTATTGGTATGCATTATATCCAACTAAACAAAATGTATAAGACTCGATGCCCATATTAAATAATGATACTAATCACAAAACAAAATTTTATAATTAATGCATATAATGAATTTAAAATGATAATTAGAAGAATTAAATTTACAGTTCACAAAACTTAAAATTAAAAATGCTATCTTTTCATTTAGATAGAATAATAAAAATAAATTACAATACTAAAAATAAATTACAAATAATTATTTTAAAGTCACCATAACAATATATTAGGGGAGAGTGTTGTACGTTGGGACAATTTTTACATTTTAATTTTTTTCTTCGATAATTATAGTCAAAATAAAAATTTAAAAGCAGCATTTCAACTCACCAATATATTCCTCCATAATATATTTTTTTTAATTCTGGCAACTTGAAATTAAAGAATTGCCACTCATTTAAAGTACACTCTTAAAACAAAAGAGTGAAATCCACTCCAGTTGAAGAAGTGCATTTTTGACACCGTAAAAGCATGCATATTTTCTCAGACTGAGTTAAAATCACTCGTTTGGAGTGATCCTGTCGGAGGTTTAACACACAAAGGATCCACTCCAAAAGGAGAAGTGCATTTTCCAGTCTGGAGGAGTGAAATCCACTCAGACTGAGTTAAATTAGGAATGTTTGTTTTAAGAGTGTAGAGAGGATAAACTGTCCCAAGGTACAATATGATGTTGTACCTTGGGACATACTTTATAATTCAGTCAATAGTCATACACTTGAACTAATTTGTGTCAGGAAACAAACTTTGTTTTTTTTTTCAAGGAAATACACAAACAAAACTTCCTAATTCAAGATTAGTTTAAATTATACAGCAAAATTGCAAGTCCAAAATATTTAACATTATATGATGATACAATATGCTTTACTTTCCAAGGTACAACACACTACATGGTTTGAATAAAAGCAAGATAATGGCCAATCTAAATGCATTATCATTATTTTCTCATAACCAAAATATTTTCCCTTTTATGAAGAAAATAAAATGCAGTTGACTTTTTGTAAAAGTTCTAAGGTAAAAAATTACATTAGAATGAGAAAAATATTTACTTTGGGGTAATGAAATATTATTTTTTGTCACCAATTCATCAATTCAGTGATGCTAGTGTTAAATTTTATTTTGATGATGTCTGTTGGTTAAGGCTACTATTAGAAATAAACAATGTATGAATATTGCCAATAGATTCTTAGAAATTGTCAGTGTCCCAAGGTACAAGCGTCCCAAGGTACAACACTCTCCCCTAAATAATTTGTAAAACTCGTAATAAAAATTTGAATTTTATAACTAACAATGTGAGCGACGAGTTAAAAAAAATTAAACAAGGGGAATGGATCTTTTGAAGCGTGCAATAGCGCAAATCAAACAAAATTTCACTTAATTTCAAATATATTTTCAGAAAGTATTTTGCACTATTTAATACTCCCATAGCATTTTATACACTCAATCCAATCAAAAGTATTACATTTAACATGATTTTTCATTAAAAAAAACTGTTTTCTTTTTAACGCAAGAAAATGTCTAAAAACAATTGCATAAAAATGCTGATTTCATATGAAATTTTTCAATTTTCTTTCAAGACATTCTGTGAGTATATTTTTTAATTACAGAAATGGCTTTCATAACCAAACGTTAGAATAACTCAAAACTTAATTCTTCCTAAGCACATGATTACGGTTAATTAAAACGAATTTTCTAAGAATTTCGAGAAGAAAGCTAATTGTTTTACATTATATAAAAGAAGTAAAGCATGTTTTTTTTTTCTTTTGGAACTAATGGTGAAGTAACTAAATAATAAATTTATCTTAATTTAATTTCAAGAATTACTGTATTAGTTACGTTGTTTGTAATTGTTACTCTCTGAGTGTACTGTATGCATGTAAATTAGTGAGGATCGTGTAAAAAATGTTTTAATTAATTAAAGCTGGGAGCATTATTTTGCTTTAAAAAATTTTACTGACAAAACAAGTAGTTGGAATTTAATTAAACCATTACATAGTTTAACTCTTTGAACTTTTAAATAATTCAATCATAAAACACGTCAATCTTTTTTAAGGCTTGCTTATATCATACAGTAGTAGTAATGGGTAATGTAATCGATTCCGGCTGCCTATTTCTAGCCTCCTTTAAGGATCTTTAACACAGTCAATTACGCTTCGTAATTTAGAACCCTGGTCAAGTGACGAAGTTGACAACTGAGCGGGCACCCAACGGAACTTCGAGCGACATCGTACGCTAACGCCGTCGGGACTTTCGACTATACAGATTTAACGAGCACGTATATCGCAGTGTACTCGGGCACCCCGGTGAATTTTAAAGGAATTTTTCTACCAGCACGAATACGTCTATAGTATGGCTAGGACAAGGACAGAACCAAGAACCCTCTCGGAATGAGGTTCGTCGCTTACACCTCTCTTCCACTGAAGTTGCCCTACAGTAGTGGTAGCAGAGCATTCGTTTCCGGCTGCCTATTTCTAGCCTCCATTAGGAGGTTTAACACAGCCAATAACGAATTGTAATTTAAAACCCTGGTCAAGTGACGAGGTCAACACCTGAGCGGGCAAGCGGAACTTCGAACGACATCGTACGCTGACGCCGTCGAGACCTTGGAACTCCACAGATTTATCAAGCACGTCTGTCCCAGTGCACTCGTACCTATCCGTCACGACCCCCGCACTCCTGAGAAGGATGAATGCTGAGGCGGATGCCTTAACCACTCGGCCACGGGCGGGCCTCTATCATACAATCTCGCATATCACTTATCAAATTTACTTTTCAATAGTATTCGGAGGAATAAAGTACGAAATCGTTACATCCTAAAAACAGAGAGAAAAATGAACAGACTTTTGTTTGATATTTGGTTGTGGAAAATAGTTTGAACAAAAAATCAGTTACATATTTGGCTTTTTAGATTAAACTAGTAGTAGAATTGTTAATGGAAATAACAAACGAATTGTTTGAGAAAAACTAATTGTAATGGAAAACTTGTTGTGGAGAACTGTTTTTGGCAAACAGGTTTTTCTATATGAATTTCAGTAAATATTTAAGTAATTGGAAAGTAGGATAGTAAACTCCCGATTATCCGCGGAATTGGGTGGCGCGGCTTCCGCGGATAAGCGAATTCGCGGATAATCCGCAAAAATGAATAAAATGCTTATAAACAAAATTTCTACTGGGTTTTATTAAGTAAATTACAATAATCAGCATGTACAAATTTACTTTCTTCAAAATGTCTATTACTGTCGTTTCTCCTATACCATACTGCATGCACATTTGAGTTTTAGAGGATCCGTTTTCTTCCTTTTTAATGAGTTGTAGTTCGTAGTTCGTCTTGAATTGTCAAGACAACTTTTTTTTAGTTTCTTACGCATTTCGCCAGTATCAAAATCACATAAAGCAATTCAATTAAATAGCTGTCAGTTTATTTTACAAGTGACGCTTTTTGACAAAAACATGTTCGTGATGTGCACCTGGCTTTCACCAGGTTCATCACCAGGTTTCCTAATCATTCTTATTTTAATGCATTTGTTATTCTGGTTAAATGTATTCGCCGTTCTTTGAATGTGTTCGTCGTTCTAGAAAGGATTTTGTTGTTCTTGGAATGCTTTCTTAAAAAAGTTTTGAAACAAATAAAATTCATTTATCCCGATTTTTTATAATTTTTTATATTTGCACTGAAAAACGGGAGGGGGGATAGTGGTCCGCGGTTAATCCGCAAAGCGGATAATCCACCCGCGGATAATCGGGAGTTTACTGTATTTTAATTATAGAACTTCTTGTTTCAACACGTTTTATTTAAGTCTTGTTTTCGTGATGGGTAAGACGCGAAACTCATCATCATAATCCTCGGCAAATATACAAACATAATTAGGTCTGTCCTTTAGTAAATGATAATCATCCTTTGATAAACTCACTTTCATTTGTAAAGAAAACATGGCACAATATAAAGCAACAGTTGCAAAAATCGATTAAATACGGCAACATGTTTTTGACCTTACTTCATTTCGAGTCAGGTACACGTTTAAAGTGGGTTTTTTTTCCCTTCCTTTTTTACTAAAGAAAAGTTATTTTTTACTTCTAAAAAGATTTATTCACCCAAGTCGTTCTTTTTTGAAGACCCCATTCATCTACGAAAGAGTTCTTCACTTCAGTTGAAGAAGATTGTGAATTAGTAAAAAAAAAAAAAAAGGATAGCTTTTAAGGTATATTTTGGAAAACAATAATTATCGTAAGGGGAAAGTTTTATACTTTTTAAAATTGAAACAAGAATTATTAGAGCTAGCTCGTGGTGATTTCAAGGGTTAAATATTGCTCCATAAATAAACGTTTGGCAAATGCACATTGTTAATGTGGTGAGATCTTAAAATCAAGTGGTTCCATAAAGTAACAAATGCTGAAATATTATAAACGTGTAATCAAAAACCAATAGAATATGAAATTAGAAAGCGAAAATGGCGGTGGATCGGGCATGTGCTACGCAAGCCCGAAAAATTCAAAGTAAAGGAGGCCTTAGAGTGGAATCCGCAAGGCAAAAGAAAAAGAGGGAAGCCAGAAACAACGTGGCGTAGAACAATTAACAACGAAGTGAAAGAACTTAACAAGTCATGGGGAGAGATTAAGACCATTGTAGCCAACAGGAGGTGGCGGACCATGACGGAGGCTATTCTCCATGCTGGAGTGAAAGAGGTATAAGTAAGTAAGTAATGTAGTGAGACGTTTTCAATCTAATAGAAAATTTAAAAAAAAAGTTTTAAAAGGGAAAAAACATAAATAAATATGTCACTTATATTTTTGTATCCATAACTCGGAAAAAATTTCTTTTAAAAAATTGAAAATCATTAAATATCATAGTACTTAAATATTTATACTCAAAATGCTCAAACGTTATCAACAAATATATTACAATCCTTATGTATCTAGTTTTTATTTAAGTCGTTATAGTATATGTTTATCTCAATATGACATATGGTATCATCATCGTTAAACTACTCAATTGAAGAGCGGGTCAGTGTCCTGTGGTCAGTGTCTTGATCTACGGATCGGAAGGTCCCGTGATCGAGTCCTGGTCGCTGATAACTAAACCGAGTATATGCGGAGTACGTGCTCGTTAAATCTGTTGGGTCCGAAAGTCCTGTGGGCGGTCATTGCTCAGTTTCCCACGAGTACAGGATCCTGGAGACAATTTCCATCCCCTTCAGGGACATATCTAAATTGTGGAGGTGGCACGCGATAGATGGCAGCATCTGTCACGTATATGTGTGCATGTGAGTGTGTGTTGTGACTGTCTACTTGACGAAGGTTTATAAGCGGCTCTCTGAGTAAGCACACAAGCCTGGAAATATATGTATACCGACCAACCAACAAGTTTCCCCTTTTTCATAAAGTTTAAGTTATGTTGATTTTTTACTGCTTGAAAAAACCGCTTTTAACAGATCTAATGGGATAAATTTTTAATAAATTTTTCTCATGATGTCACGCTTTCCTTACTGCGATTTCACTGGTTCTTTCGTTTTCAATTCACAATCAGAATTCGGGAGATAGATAAGAAAAAACTTTTCTTTGCATGAAAGGTTTCTTTAATACATGATTAGAACAATCAACATCACAGCAAAAAGTTGTCGTTTAAAAAAAACCTAAAATATTCTTAGAAAACTCACTTTCGAATACCAAAACAAAAGTAATTCGAGAGAAATGAAAGCAAAACCGCGGAGCTCTTGCCACATCCGACGTGAAATAACCCCGTTTCAAAGTAAAAACTTTTTACCCTCCTTTTCTCATTTTCATTTTTTGTAACTTTGCACGTTCTTGTTCTTCCACTAAGCTCTTCAGTTCAGTTTGGCCTTGCCCAGAGCAAGGGAATGATGCTACTGCTTGGTAGTCTACCTTAAATATCTCCATGGTAACGAAACTTGAGAAGAAGTCAATGCACTTGTTAGGTATGGGTGTTAAATACTTCTGATAAGCTTAGACTAAGTATTCTCAAACCAAAATGGGGCAAAAATAAATGCAACCTAAGCCAGACGAATTTTATGTGACAATTTTTCATTTTTTCAAGAACAGAAGCTGAAGAAAGTAATTCTACATTATTGGTTTATTTAATGTAAGTGCTTGTTTTTATGTAATTTTATTGATATTAAAAAGTATGACGGCTAAAAAGTTTAAAATAGGCGCAGTTTCTCCCCAATTCAGGGATTGATAGCTATCAATCCCTGAATTGGGGAGAAACTACCAAAGGATGTGTGACTATTTTTATGGTATGATACATATATATTCCAGCTTGTGTGCTTGTTCAGAGAACCGCTTATAAGCTTTCGTCAAGTGGGACAGGCACAGAAAGGAATTTTACAGTCACAAAGATATGAATTACACATAGACAAATAACAACATTTATTGACTGTCACAAACATCCATGCCTGACCGGGATTCGAACCCGACCTCAGCAGCTCCAAAGGCTAGTACACTAACCATTCAGCCACCGAGGCGGCGGATGTGCGACTATAGTCACACATCCTTTGGTAGTTTAATCGTTCCCGAATGCCTATTTTTAGCCTCTTTAGGATCTTTAATGCTGCCAATTACTCCTCGTAATTTAGAACCACGGTCTAGTGACAATGTGGAAACCTGAGCTCGCACTCGACTGAGCTTCGAGCAACATCGTAAGCTAAGGCCCGTCGGGACTTTGGACTCCGCAGATTTAACGAGCTCGTCTGTCCCAGTGTACCCGAAGAACCCCTTAATAAAGTCGATCTTATTTACATTTTTTCTAAAAAAAAATATCCGTCGATAGGATGTAGCTGGGTTTTGAACATGGAACCCACTGTATAAGAGGCTGGTGTTCTAACGACTGGGCTAGGAAACGCAGATGCAAACAGCTAAAGTGCAACTGACAATGCCGCGATTACAGCAGAAATTAACCACCAGGCCGAATTAAACATCGAAATAATATTTTAATATATTATATTAGAAGTTGTTTTATCCAGTAAACACACGATCCCCTATCAATCCATTGACTGGTCCATGAGTTTCCATGGCGACAGAAAAACTTCCTTGCATCATATACAAGAAGTGCACCGAGAATCTAATACAGGGTGTCGCAAATAAAAGTGGCTCCGTCATGAGGCTGCGGATGTGGGGAAGTGCTTGGCGAGAAAAACTATTGAAGCCGCCGGAAAGCCTCCAAGTCGAATTTTTAAATTATTCAAGCTTTCTTCACATGGCAAAACTCGGATTTTCTGTATGGGAAAATATTGGGCACGCATGTCATAGGATTATGTGGCATGTAAAAGGTCCCTGGAGTACACTCTTAGAACAAAAGAGTGAAATCCACTCCTGTAGGAGAAGTGCATTTTCGACACTGGAGAAGTGAAAATTAACTCAGACTGAGTTAAAATAACTCGTTTGAAGTGATCCTGTCGGAGGTTTAACACACAAAGGATCCACTCCTATAGGGGAAGTGCATTTTCGACACTGGAGGAGTGAAAATTAACTCAGACTGAGTTAAAATCGATCGTTTGTTTTTAGAGTGTATTCATTTGGCTTGGGTTCTCTTGGCATAATTGAATCTCGGCACACTTTAACATCCACAGAGAGATCATATATTCCTAGTAACCTGAGAGTCAAAATTGGTAGCGAGAGTCACCCAGATGGTGCCACAAAAAATGGAATTCTGTTCCGGGGAATATGCCGAGTCTACAAAGGCTTGCTCGCCAGTAGTGCAGCCCTATTGGAGAAAAAAACCTCGGCAAACCTGCTTTTTCGTTGGTTGGTTTGGTTGTTAATGGACTAGAGCTGCACATGGACTAATGGCGAGTTCAGATCGTAGTGCAAGCTGTGTAAAGGCACGTTTACATGATCCATCGAATCCATGGATTGAAGGGCAAACTCAGCATTTTTTCCTTCTTGGGGATTTTCTCCCAGACAGAACCGGAATTGCAGGGTTCATTTGGGGCTTTCGCAAACCCTCCAATGAAGGAGGGTTTGATGTTTCATACCATGGATTCGGCCACAGACATTCATTTGGGTTAGAAATCCTGCTCGACCCGGCATTTCATGGATTCGATTGCTCATGTAAACGCGCCTTAAGTGTGCGTTGATCAGATCAGTACAAAGGTGAATATGGCATAGTTGCCGGTAAATAATTCGCCACGCCACGCGTGTGTTTTGGGCTTCATATTGAAATGATCAACGGCTTCAGGATGAAGCGGCACCAAGGTGAAGCGATGAATTATCGGGACTAAGGTGCGATTTTTGGTGTTCATCTCTACGAATTAGCTTGTTTTAGATGTCTCAACACCTTCCAGCTTTTACTAATGGTCTTCCTTCCGTCGGTGTTGCACTTAGTGTTGTGCTCTCTGATGGCATTGATTCACTAATCGAGGTTCCGGAAAAAAAGTTATTTCCATTCATTGTTTCTGTTTCCATTCAAGGTCTGAAACATGTCCAATGCATATAAGTCAAAAACAAAATTAAATGATAACAGCACTTATTGTAGTCCCGCAATTTATATATTCGATACATTAATTGTTTTGTTTTAAAAAAATTACAGCTATTTTAGAATGCTTGAAAAACAAATTAATTTTTTTAATCATACAACTCTCTTACCGGCCCGTCCGTGGCCGAGAGGTTAAGGCATCCGCCTCAGGATTCAGCCTTCTCAGGAGTGCGGGGATTCGAATCCCACCTACTACCAGTCATCCTATAAATCGGACATCTGCACTGGGAAAGAGTAGAAAAAACAACTCGTGACGGATGGTCCCTAGGACACTGGGGCAGACATGCTTGTTAAATCTGTGGAGTCCAAAGTCCCGATGGCGTCAGCGTACGATGTCGCTCGAAGTTCCGTTGGGTGCCCGCTCAGGTGTCGACCTCGTCACTTGACCAGAGTTCTAAATTACGAGGCGTTATTGGCTGTGTTAAAGTTCCTATAGGAGGCTAGCAATATGCAGCCGGAAACTACTATTACATTACCATTAACTCTCTCACCGCCAAGGTATGGCCCCTCGGTGGCCGAGAGGTGTAAGCGACGAGCCTCACACCGAGAAGGTTCTTGGTTCTGTCCTTGTCCTAGCCATACTATAGACGTATTCGTGCTGGTAGAAAAATTCTTCAAAAATTCACCGGGGTGGCCGAGTACACTGCGATATACGTGCTCGTTAAATCTGTGGATTCGAAAGTCCCGACGGCGCTAGCGTACGATGTCGCTCGAAGTTCCGTTGGGTGCCCGCTCAGGTGTCGACTTCGTCACTTGACCAGGGTTCTAAATTACGAAGCGTAATTGGCTGTGTAAAGCTCCTTAAAGGAGGCTAGAAATAGGCAGCCGGAATCGATTACATTACCCATTACCCGTCAAGGTATTGCGCCAAGCTCACGTGACTTTGCCAGTGATGTTACGCCCTATTTTAGGTTTTCAGTTCGCAGTTTATTCCTATGTTAAGTCTTTGGCAGACTTTGCGTTCAAGGCAGGTAATTTCTCACGAAGTACAGTACAAAGGAGAAGATGACATCATCCATCTTTTTAAAAGGATGTTGTTCTCTCACGAGGGTTGTCAGGCGGACGGATTCCTTATTACGCCTGAGTAATTCGATGAAAAGAATTCCTTTTGTTGTTACTCTTTATTTAAAACTAGATTTTGAAATCCTGCACTGCTGGGTAACAGCTTCATCCATGCATAATAGATTACATAGTAAAATTCTTAGAATTTTCTACGGAATTTGTACGACTACACTCCTTGTCAACCTAAGTTGAGTAAATAAAAATATGCTATGGAGAAGATCCTTCCGCGTATGTAAAGAGTTCCATGAATTATTTGTGAATCCATCCTGGAAACATGTTTAAAAACATTAATTTCGCTGAAGGTCTAACAGATTTGAATATTATTTTAGAAAATTTGTCAATTTTGTCAGAATGAAAAGTGTATTTTGATTAAATTGTAAAAAGATCATTTTGTATATTTATTTTACCTTACAAGAGTTTCCAAGTAACGGACCAATCGCGCTTTCCCCCTGCCTTTTTACTATTTGTTTTTACCCAAGTTAGATTGGCACGGAGTGTGAGTAATTCGATGACAGAATTCCTTTTATTGGTACTCTTTATTTAAAACTAGATTTTGAAATCCTGCATTGCTGGGTAACAGCTTCATCCATGCAATATAGATTTCGTAGTAAAATTTTTTCTACCAAATTTCTACGACTACAGCAACCCCTCGTTATATCGCACTTCCCGGGGATACAAGAAAAAAACATTCATATTACGAGCAACTTGATAAATATTATATTTTTGAGGTATTTTTGTTCAAAACAACTTTTTTTAAACCGAAGCACAGTATGTATTTGAAAGATAAAATTAAATCATATTAAATAATTTAACTACTCTAAAAAAGAAAGAACATTTTCGGAATTACTTATTATTCAACTGTTATAAATATTTTTGCACAGGTAATATTATGAAGTTAGCAACTTTGATTTTTCTCTTTAAAACCTGTTTTCCGGTAAATATCGACGAAATAAAGTTTATTAACTGCATCTCACTAATATTAGATAAATTTAACCACCAATATTAGAATCGGTTTTAAGGAAAGTGCACATTGAAATAATAATAATAAACAGGGGGGAAATTGGGAGACATGATACAAGGCGCGATATATCCGAATGCGCCATATAACGAGGCGCGATATAGCGAGGGGTTACTGTATTAAGAAATTCTAAGAATCGAAGGACAATGTTATCTCTTTGAGAACGTACGGTTTACAAAATATGTGTGTATAACGTCGAGTTTAAACATGAGCAGTGGTTTTCAAAAATATTTGCATGCTTAGAATGTTTCGATATTTTAAAATGTATCTTAATATAATAAAAGATATATGTAGAATTCCTTTGATGACTTGTAACATGTGCAATAGTACACGTTTTCATGGATAAATAAAAGGTCCCGACCAGCGGGGAGAGGGCGCAAGACGAAAAAGGGAAGATGCATCGGCTTTGGCTGTTTTTACGTGGCCGGAAACTCAAGACCGATGCCAACAGTTGAAAAATAAGCTAGTTTCCGTGAGACTGCTCCAGGGCATCACGTAGCTCTAGCGCTAAGCAACGATCTCTACCAAAGCCACAGGACGCAACCTGAAGCAACCCCGGCAACAAGCACACCGCCACACTTACTTTCAGCGTTTCTGACGTTTCTGATTGGCTGAAGCCACGTAAGTCACGTGGCTATCAAGCGCGTCCGACAATTACAATTTTATATTATATAGAGATACAAGCCGACCCGGCGGCGGAACAGTTAGGATGGCCTTTGGAGCTTCTGGGTCCGGGCTCGAATCCCGATAAAGCATGAATTTTTGTGTTTGTCGAGTATATGCGGAGTACGTGCTCGTTAAATCTGTTGGCTCTGAAAGTCCTGTGGACGGTTATTTCGCACCACGGGTACAGGTCCATGTGACCTTCAGGGACATGTCTAAATTGTGGAGGTGGCGCACGATAGATGGCAGCAGGTGGCACGTGTGTTGTGACTGTCTTACTTCGCGAAGGCTTATAAGCGGGTCTCTGACCAAGCACACAATCCTGAAAATTTATGTCTACCTACCAACCAGCCTACATCATACATTCAATAAAATTCGCATATGAAAGATGTAAGTTATGAAATTCTCCTCATTTTATGGAGATTAAGGCAGACAGAAGGCTACGTTCATTTAACGGAAACGACCGACCAAAAATAACAAATCCCATATCCTGTGTTAGGAATAGAATAATTATTCATCCAAAGTCGCGCAAAACTCCGGGAATTACTGTCAAATCAATTCCTGGCTAACACAGTTTCCCTTGTGAGCGATAATTAATGTTTCGAACCCTCATTAGATAAAACTGAGCTTCAAATTGAATTCGGGAGTTTATTTGTTAATGCAGGATCATTAATTAATCTGGTTCAACGTTTTCAGTTTTATGTGGACCTGGATTATACCTTATACGTCGAAGCAGCACACAAATGGAGAGCATAGTGGAACAACGTGCTAAGTGACATTTTCGAAGAAATTGAGACTTTTGTATCAATGAACGCGCGGAATTCCCTTTTTCAAAGATAACGAGTCCCCCTTTTCATAAACTTAGGCTAAGAAAATGTTTTGCCATTGAATAAGTGCCGTTTTTATCGTATCTCAGTGTGAACTAAAAACTTTAACCTCTTAAGACCCGAGCAAAACCCTACAGTCTTAAAACAAAAGAGTGAAATCCACTCCAGTAGGAGAAGTGCATTTTCGACACTGAAAAGGAGTGAATATTAGCTCAGACTGAGTTAAAATCACTCGTTGGAGTGATCCTGTTGGGAGGGGGTACAACACAAAGGATCCTCCTTTCGGGGGGAAGCGCATTTCTAGACTGAAGTGAAAATTAATAGAAAGACTGAGTGAAAAAAAAAGCTCCGATTTAAAGAATTGAGGTTGTACACGTATATTTTTATAATATCTAAATAGATTTTTCATACAAATATATGCTAAAGAGTATGTTTTGTACCAATTTTTTTTAAAAATTATGTTTAATAGTTACAGAGAGACACGCCTTAAGCTCTAAAAATACACAATTTTTAAGCTATAAATGCAAAAAAAGTATCACTTATTCGTAGTTAACAGTTTATTTTAACATTGTTTTCAATGAAAAATCCTTTTAAAATTAACTACTAAAAGAACTTTTTGAAAAGTTTTGAAAAAAATCCAATGTAGAGAAAAGAACTCTAATATCGTATTGACCCTTGTGTTCAACTTTTTTATAGAAATAAATGACCTATACCAGTAATCAAAGGCTGAATACTAATGTTTAGATCTTCTTCTATCGGACCAGGTCAATTTCGGAACTAATTAACATGTTAATTGTTCGTGGGGATGTTTTAAAAAATTTCCCCAAATTTGGACGCCAGATCGCAAGAGGTCTAGCTCCTTTTCTCGTTTTCACCTTTTTGTCACTTAGCACGTTCTTCCACTAAGCCCTTCCAATGATGCCTAACTTATCGAGTTTGTTTAGCTCATAAAATGTTTCGGTCGATTAAAACAATAGAAGATTAATAGTGACAGGATATTTATATAGATTAAGGCTGCAATAGGGAGTTTGATGAATGTTAAAAGTTTTAAGAAGTTATTAAGTTTGGAAAATGAAATTTTTCGTTTCAAGGTATATCGTAATTTTTGATTTGTTTTAGAAAACATTGTTTGATTTTCGGTGTTTTAATGCAAAATTTTAGACTTAAAAAGATTGAAGATTTTTTTAATGTAAAGTGTTTATATGCTTATTACGGTAGAATTGTTAGAGTCAACTTATCGTTTGCGTGGACAAGTTTAATCTTGTTTTACAACTCTTCATTATGCCTATCTCTTTATCCATTTAAAAGATTTTTAAAAGTATTGTTATGTTTCGATAATTTATACATTGTATCGCGACAAAAACGTCAAGTAAAGTTGTTCAAATAATTATATACACTCTTAAAACAAACGAGCGATTTTAACTCAGTCTGAGTTAATTTCTCTCCTTTCGGAGTCGAAAATGTACTTCCCTTATAGGAGTGGATTTCCCTCTTTTGTTTTGTTAAATCTCCAACAATCTTAACAGCAAACGAGCGATTTTAAGGCGATTAGGAGCGATTTAGGAGTTAAATTCACTCCTTTCCAGTGGGGAAAATGCACTTCTCCTATATGAGTGGATTTCACTCTTTTGTTTTAAGTGTGTATTTTTTTTAAATACATCAAAATGGTAACATATTAAAATAAAAGAACGAGTTTGCTTTGTCTATAATTTAATAGGCTTTGAATTTTGTAGTTATTTTAACATTTAATACACATTTACTGAATTCTGGACTAGAAATTTGCATATAAGCTGGCCAGATTAAAAAAAAACTTTCCTTTTTTAAGTTATGGCTAGGATGTAATAGTGATGACGTCACATACAGACAAATTAAAATACGGGGTCATTGTCATATATGCCATATATGACAATATCATATATGCTTTTTAGATAAAACTAAGCTTCAAATTGAATTCGGGAGTTTATTTGTTAATACAAGATCATTAATTTTTTTCAACGTTTTCAGTTTTATGTGGACCGGGATCATACAGGGTGAGACGAATAAAAGCGGCCGCGGTCTAGAGATAGGAATACGTTGAAATGCTTGGCGAGAAAAACTCTTGAAGCCGCCTGAAACCTGTTTTTGCATTGGTTGGATTGGTTGACCTTCTACGTCGAGATCGCACAAAAACGAAGAGTTTAGTGGAGGAACGTATTAAGTGACATTTATTTTCGAAGAAATTGAGATTGTTGTATCGATGGACGTGGAATTCCCTTCTTTGAAGATAACGATATTCCCCTTTTTCATAAACTTAAGCTAAAAACTTATGTTATTTATTCTAAGTGCCGTATCGTATTTGAGTGCAAACTAGAAACTTGATTTTGCTTTGTAAAATGTATTGTGGAAGCACAAACCAATTGGGCTCCATTGATGCCAAAAAACCTTATTAAAGCCAAACTGCCACACTCTTTCCACGAAGCACTGAATTATCCCCATTCTCATCTCAGATGCACAACATTTACTTCTATACTCGCCGCCAACCAAATTAAGAAACTGTAGGGATGGCGGTTTTTCACAAAATAACGGTGTTCCAAAAACCGGTTTTTCGGTTTTACTGAACCATAAGACCGGCCTTATGAAAAACCGGGTTTTTTTTGGTCAAAACCGAGGAGAAAAAACCGTTTTCGGTTTTCCATCCCTAAAGTGTTTCAAATAAGGGTGGCGGGAATTATACCCACTAAAAATAACCGTAAATTAGCATAGTAACGACTTTTATTTACAAAAGGTTTTACGGTATCTTTAAAGAGGAATGAGACGGGTCTCCAAACCAACCACGGGTCTCCAAACATAAGTGACTCTGCGTTAACCCTTTTAGTCCTAGTGATATCACTTGGCATCATCATGTCTCTAATCATAATTTTTTTTAAAAAAAATAGGGCTGACATCTATTGGGATTAATAAAAAATATTTTGTAATAAAAAAAAGTTTAAAGAATCGAATGATGTGCTTTTTGAAATCGTAAATGGCTATCGACGATCAGAATTTTTTTAAAAAATGATGAGGCCAAATTGTCATTGGTACTGAAAGGGTTAATTGTATGAGTTTCTAAGCCGCATTTCTCCGACTCTATTTGACTGTCATAACAAACTATTTTTATATGATAAATGCTCGATTATCCCACTCTTTGAAATTAGTTGTAACATATTTTGTTGCAAAAATATTTATTGAAAATTAATAATCGTACAACTTTTTTAATATTGGTTCGAATACATTTTGTTAATAAATTAATGAAAATTTTTAAAAAAAATATTCGAACAAATTTTAAATTCTAGGATTATAGAGCTCAGTAAATCAGCTAAATTTATCATCTAAACACAGTTTGCAAAAATATTTCAAACAGTCGGAAAAATGTGTCTTAGAAAACCATTTTTTAATTGAATGTTTCAGGTGATGTAATGCTCTTGTTTTTAATTTTTGTACTCATTGGCTATTTCGATTTTATTTTCTAAATGAACGTACTTTACGTCTGCTTCTGAGTTATTTACAACATGCAACTTTTTTTTATGCAGGATCAGAGTGCTGAAATAAATGAAAAGAAACGTTTCTTTATATGCAAGCTTTCTTAAATAAAGGATTTGAACAACTATCAGCACAGCAAGTAGTTGGCATTTAAAAAAAAACTCACTTTCGAATAGCAAAACAAAAATAATTCCAGAAAAATGAAAATAAGACTGCGAAGCTGTTGCCACCCACGACGTGAAACAACCCCGTTATATTAACACAAAGGCACTTTGGGTTGGAGACCCACGTACATTCGGTCTCATTCCCCATTAACCGACTACGCAATGTATTTGTTGCCACGGCCACGTTAGTAGTTAATACCCGTCTCTTTGTTCCTACATCAAAGGCACCAATAAAAGTGCCACGCGCCACCGAAATTCGTCAAACGATAGATCACATACTAACTGATCCTCCTGCTGTGCTAATACTACATTATTCATATGGCCCCTATAGGGTTCTTTATAGTTATAGTGGAGTAAGTTGATCCTTCGCCGCCTCGGTGGCACACTCGTTAGGATTCTAGCCTTTGGAACTGCTGGGGTCGGGTTCGAATCCCGGTCAGGCATGGATGTTTGTGACTGTCAATAAATGTTGTTATTTGTCTATGTGTTTGTGTCGTCTCTTTCTTTGTGTGTCTCTTGTGCTTGTGTCATTTCTGGGGGGCTTAGTACAATAGACTTAAAAGTCGCAGTGCTTGGCGATCTTGCCCCCCACCAAGAAAGTCATAAAGTTGATCCTAAAAGTTTTTTTTCTTTCTTTTTTATTTTGCTTTTAGGCAAAAATAGAGGTGTGTAATTCCACACAACTTTCGAAAAGTTTATTTCTCTAAAAAAAAGTTATTGGCTTAAAATATTCTTATGCCAAAAATATTAGACCCGTATTTTTTTTTTTTTCAAATACCCTATAAAAATGCAGAAAAATTAATTTTAAAATTAGGACGAAAAAACTACTTCCGTAAACGCTTTGTGGCTGTCACGTGGTATCTCTGACGTCACTAATTACCATAAACAAACTTTGAAACACCATTTTGGAATCTATTGTAAGCAAATGTGAACTATTCGCTCAGGGCCGGACTGGCTCCCTGACAAAGGCGCAGTTTCACCGGCCGCCGAAAAGGCGCTCCCTCCCCCCATATTCTTAACCAAACTTAATTTAATCTCGGTGCTGGTATGAAAAAGACTCACGTGTGAAGTTAATCAGACTAATCGAAAATCGTTCTTTCTAGGGACTGTCAGTCAAATAGAGCTAATGCATTAGTTTTGAAATCACAATTTTTGCAAAGGAATTGCTTTGCCATGTTAGCCCATTTTCGCCAGGTATGGGAATTATCATAACATCAATTTAAAACAAAAATGAAAAGAAAATAACATCCAGTCATGGGCTGTGAGGCGCCCGGTATGGTCAGAGTAGCGGTCTACGGATCGGAAGGTCCCGCGATCGAAACCTGATCGCTGAAAACTCACCGAGTATATGCGGAGTACGTGCTGGTTAAATCTGTCGGGTCCGAAAGTCCTGAGGGCGGTCATTGCGCAGTTTCCCACGGGTACAGGTTCCTGGAGACTATTTCCCTCCCCTTCAGGGATATGTCTAAATTGTGGAGGTGGAGCGCGATAGATGGCAACATCTGTCACGTATATGTGTGCATGTGAGTGTTGTGACTGTCTTACTTGACGAAGGTTTAAAAGCGGCTCTCTGAGCAAGCACACAAGCCTGAAAATATATGTATATCAACCAACCAACATCCAGTCATTTAATTATTAATTGATAAAATTTTAATTAGTGTCGCCATCGTTGGTACAATATTGGCATTTTAAAACTTTAAAAAAATATATAATTGTGCAACTAGGTAACATTTTCGTTTCAGATTTGTTTCGTTTCAAGGTTATGTTAAATCTCATACCTTCGAAAAAAGGGCTAGCATAACAAAGCAACATTTCTGCGGAAGTTATGATTCAACACTAATACATTAGCTCCATGAGACTGACAGTCCCTCTTAAGGGGGTTCAGTACCCCAAAATCGGTGAAAAAATCAAAACAAAAATTATTGGCTTAAAATACTATTACAACCTTTATTAATAATGTCACAAAGTATCAAGACGATTGAAAAAATATTTTTGACATTAAAAGCCATTTTAATGTCAGGGCTTCGTAAGGAAATGGGTTAACAATAAAAACTTTAAACGCGTTTTTCTCAGAACTTGATTTTTTGAACTTCGATGTACCTTTTCTCAAAAACTATGCTATGTTTTCTCGTAAACTTTTTTATATGATGTAATACATAGTATAGATTAATCTGAGGTTATAAATTTTAATAAAACTAAAGTGAAAAAAATTTCATGGGGCAAAAAAGTGAAAAATTTCATGATTTTTTGGGTACTTTAAAACTTATTTTATTTAAAAAAAATCCAACAGTTATTTACAAAAAAACTTTAAACCTCAGATTAATATATAAGGTTGTTATAACACACACAGAAAATTTTAAGATGATCTGATCCAGGGGTTCCCAACAAAATTTTCTCGCGGACCCCTCGTCAAGACGTTATTGTGACAAGGACCCCCATTAATTCCTAATCCTAAAATTAGAAAGGGAGAGCCAAATTAAGAGTCCTTATTTTCCGTTTATTTAACCGTTTATTATCCCAATTTTAGACGTTTTTTACAGTTACAACAGAGAACCCTCAGTATATGGTTAGTTTAAATTTTCAGTTCTTAATGGGCTGAGTTAAATGTGTCCTTTGAGCCCATTATATCTCAAATATTAGGTGGCGCAGTATGGCCTTAGATGCCCTTGCGCCATAAAACCCAAACATCCAATCCAATCCTCAAATATTAGGTTCCAAACTTGAAACTTTCACTCTGAATTCCAATCCCGTGTCGAGCCGATTCTCATATTTGTTTTTCATGAAACATGGAAGAAAAGGCTAACTCACACCTATATGTGGTTGCAGATGGAAGGATCTTTTTCATTGCCTTACAAAAAAGTTTCTTGTAGTCCTTGCGTGCTGATGCCCAAAATTCTGTAATTTTATCACCCGATGAAAATATTTTTCATCGTTCCACAGCTGAACAGCTCCACAAGTTAATCGTGCTCTTCTTCAGTGAGGCCTTGGATTTTGTGTATTTCTTCACACCTAAACAGATTTCGAATCCATCTGTCGTCAGGGTAAGGTTCAGGGAGTGGCTCGGCTACGTTAATCTTGATCTGGTCAGGCAAATACTCTTCTGATGACTCCAAGAATTGTTTTTAAGTAGAAAAGTTAGTTAGTGACTTGTTTTCTATCCTTGACGCATAGATCTGACACTTTGAGCATAGAGCTAATCTTATCCTCAACTTTGAATATGCCCACATTTTTCCCTTGTAAACTCAAATTTGACCCATTAAAGTGTTCAAACACATGAGCTAAGTACGCAATTGAGTGAAGCCAAGAGAAGTTAGTGAGAAAATTGTGAGTGATAGTTTTGGGCTAGACTCTGCTGCAGGAAGTGTCGAAGAAAAATTCTGTTATCATGGGAAATATATTTCATATATTTTTCTTTATTCTAATAGCATCTTGCGGACCCCTCTAGCATAGCTCGCGGACCCCTGGGGGTCCGCGGACCACCTGTTGGGAACCACTGATCTGATCAGTAGTTATTGTGAAAAGGTACATTGCAAGTGGCCAATTTAACATTACCGATATACAACATACCGAACCCCCTTAATTGCGAAAGAATTTAATAAAAACAATTAGGTTTGTTACAGAATCTGTCACCTAAACCGCTTCCACACAATATATATGCTCACAGGAAACACACAATTTATACACTTCAAAAAGAAAATCACTAATTCAAAATTTTAAAAGCCAAAATTAACTATTTTCATTAATATTCTTTCGAAAATTAAAAATCACTCACTATCGTATGCTAAATTTGTTCGAAATTCATAGAATAATGATGTAATTTTTTAATAAATGTATTTTAGTCGCCACAATTTAATTTACAGTTCGAAAAATATATAATTAGTAAAATTGATGCTTTAAAAATAAAAGTGAAACTTGGCATATTTTTATGAAAAATTAGAATTTTTATACATCTTTCTTCATATATATATAATGAACCATCTAAAGAACTCCATTGTGATATGACAACAACTCAAACCGAATTATATCACATAAATAAATATTCTTCCAAATGTTTTATTTTTAATAAAGTTTCTCGTACGTTTGACGAAATGGCAACAGTGAGAATATTGAATGAAAATGTAAATTGCATGATTTCAATGTAGATTAAATTTTCAGTTATTTAATTTTTAAATATACTTCCAATTTAAATTTTTTAATGAAATTTGGGATGTAACCTAGCCTGATTTTTGCTTCAAAATGACGTATCTCACTTGTTTGTGCGACGTTTAGTTCGTTCTATGAAAGTGGGTGACGGACGGACGGACAGACAGACGTACGGAAGGACAGACGGATTGAACAATTATAAAACCTTCCACCTTTTACGTTATAAATGAAGTGTGGAAGCTAAAAGGAGAGTAGGCTAAAATAATCTATAGATTCAACAATTGCACTATGAAATGTTAACTTCATTAAGCAGTAAATAAGTCCTATTATATGTTTCAAAAATAGTAATGCATATAAGACCGTATTCTAATTCACGCTAAATTTAAAGATTAAGTATTTTACAACAATAGATAAACATTGGCAAATAATTGACTTAGTTCATTTACGTTTTAAGCCCGCTGTTCCTTTATACGAAGCCTTCCAAACAAGCAATCCCATCCTATTAGAATTGTATGAACAGTCAACTTATGCATCTCTGTATCTAGTCCATCCTTAATCAATGGCACCACAGCCCCGGGGGGGCCCTGGCCTTCTCAATCAATTTCCTCTGGGCCTGCCTCTGCCTGGCAGTGGTCTTCCAGTTTGAGACTTTTAGGACTGATAAGTTTCTTTCCACGCAGTCGGCCTATCTCAGCTTTGGTCGACCTCTGGGCCTTGATCCGATGGGCTGAGCCATAAAGGTTATGTTTGTCGAGCGCTCTGTTCATTCGAATGATGTGACCACTGACCAGCCCATTTAATTTTTTGGATTTTTACATACTTAAAAACATCGGGCTATGTAAAAGCCCGATCTAGCCCGAAAGCCTGTATCTAGTAACAAGAACATTTATTTGGTTCAAGTATGAAGTGAAGTGAACACAAAAGTATACGATTCAGTAGAAGACCAGCGTAAGTCATTTAATATTCATTGAATTATTTGCTAATTGTAACAAGTGCGGAAATGTTACCACCCCCCATTATTTTGAAAGCTTTTATTTTCAATCAATGAATTTTAGTTGATCAACTTTATTCATAAAAATGAGGTAGTTCCTGATTTTCCCTGATTCATAAAAATGAGGTAGTTCCATTAATTTTTTTTAAATTTTCGATTTTGCGTTCTATTTTTTTTAAAATTGTTCGGTAAAATCAAATGTATGGCCCACTCGGTGGTTAGTGTGCTAGCCTTGGAGCTCCTGGGTTCGGGTTCGAATCCCGGTCAGGCACGGATGTTTGTGTTTGTCAATAAATGTCGTTAGTTGTCTATGTGTTATTCCTTTCTTTGTGACTGCTAAAATTCTTTCTGTGTCTGTCTTACTTGACGAAGGCTTAATAAGCGGGTCCCTGATCAAGCACACAAGCCGGAATATATATGTAGTAGTAGTATCAAATTTATGTGAAAAATAAGTATTAGCAAAGTTATAAAGCATACCAAAATGTCAAAAAATGACACAGTCACAAATGGCTCCCTAATCCTAATCCCTGCTCCCTGCTGTTTTTGTCATTCCATGCAGACTGACCGAAAAGGAAGCTCGATAATTATTTGTTGTTAAATAACCACCAAAATTCGTTTTAGTAATGATTTGTAGTATAATTTGTACTTTTTGGTTTTCCAAATCATTCAATCGTAAATTCTTTGTTGTTTATTAGTTAACACTGATGGAAATGATTGTTTCCTGCATATGCTATCGAATAAAGCTACTTTACGATTTTTGATTTTTTTTTTTTTTGATCATTTAAGGAAATTATTGCCTTTTTGCCAGTTTAACAAGATAAATAATAATGCAATTAAAAAAGGTAAATAAGTTGTGCACTAAAATTAGTTTTACAACAATCTTTGTCCACAAAATGTATTTTGAGCTGATTGGTTAAAACAAAATTTCCAAACAGAAATAGTGCCATAGATTCGCACGTTTCTTAAAAGGGACCACATGTCATCGAAAATGAAATAAGCCTACAAAGTTTAACCCTTTCAGTCCCAGTGATGCCATTTGGCATCATCACTTTCAATATTTTTTTCAAAATGTTTATGTCCCGTTATGACATCCAAACACACATCATTCGATTCTTCACACTTTGTTCTATTCGACAAGAATTTACATTAATCTCAATAGAAATCAGAACTACTATATTTTTTTATTTAAAAAATAGCTAACAAGCATTTCACCTGATTTTGAAAGTGAAAGTCACTCACTCAGTCAGTCAGTCCACTCCACATAAAACACAATTTAAAACACAATAAACTTAAACTTTCCGTTAAAATAAAATACGTACAATTTTTTTTTATTGATCTGTTCAGATACCTTAAAATATATATCTCGAAGTGTTTTTAGGTAATATATATCTTTTTATTTTGTTGTTTTCCATAGTTAAAAAAAATTTGGCATTATTTCAAAAACCGTATAAAAAATTTAAATGAATTTTTTTTCTAATGGAACTCTTATATTTGACCTAAAATAAGCTTATTTTGTGAATACCAGATGTTTTTGTAGTGCAGTAAATTTTTGGGACTGAAAGGGTTATAATTTTGCTTTCAACATTTTTGATTCCAAACGAAAACAAATATGCCGGATCTCTTTCGTCTAAAAAAAAGCTTTTAGACTAGGAAAAATTTAGTCAAATTGATTGGCATCCAAAAGTCTTTTTTTTATTGATTACTAGCTGTTATACCCGACGTTGCACGGGTAGAGGTGAACAAATAATTTAACAGTCAATTTAACTGGGTTTTTTTTCTTTCATTTTAGTTACATAAGATATGAAGGTTACCCAGTAATTTTCCACTTATTTACCCAACTTTATCCTTTTTGAACTTTTTGGTTAAAGTTTAATCAGTAAAATATACTTAAAATCGTTTTAAAAATTTTTTTTTAAATAAAACTATGTAAACAATCCAAGAAGACGTGCAGTTGAAGGAGAAATAAACCTCTAAGGTCTTCAATGCATAGAATGAGAAACATAAAAACGTTCGAAAACGATAGAAGGAATGGTCTGATGCGAAAAATTCTTAGCCTATGTTTTTTCCGGAAATCAGATGAATTTTTGTGCCAAATTTCGTGACGATGTGTTGCGTGGTTCTTTAGATCTCGTGTCTTATACAAATATGCAGACAAACGGAAGTTGCCATTTATGCGTATAGATTAGGTATTTTTCAGATCAAACAAATAGTTTTTGAGATGTATTTTTATTGATAAGGGTCCCATTGTTAGGCATGCCCAAGACCATTACGTCTCCTAAAGGCAGCCATGTGCTTCAACATACTTATTTATAACTCCGTCGAGCACAATCTTCAGAAAGGCTCTTGCAGAGGTATCTAAAGGTTTTAGAGTGTTGCATTACGGCCGGAGTATCTTGTGATATGGTTTTGATTTTTTTGATAACTTTTATGGACGTTTTTTTTTTTTTTAACATTATACTCAACAATGAATGAAAATCAAATCAACAAATATTGAAATTTTTTTTTTATTTAGGGTATTTTCAAGGCGATAAACATTTTAATGTCGATTTTTTTTTTTTTTTTTGAATTTTCAAAGTTGGTACTCATTTTAATAGGTAGACGACAACTTATGCAATTTTTGTTGCCGTTAATCAATTCTTTACGGCCGCCCCGGTGGCGCAATCGTTAGGATGCTACTCTTTGGGGCTGCTGTGGTCGGGATCGAATCCCGGTCAGGCATGGATTTTTGTGACCGTCAATAAATGTTTTTATTTGTCTATGAGTTTGCGTTGTCCTTTCTTTGTGTGTCTCCTGTGCTTGTAAAAACTCTTTCTGTGTCTGTCCCACTTGATGAAAGCTTATAAGCAGTTCTCTGAACAAGCACACAAGCTGCAATATATATGTACCTACCATGCTATACTATATGCATGCATAGTTTCTAGTGGGTTCGGTGACTTTTATAAAGATGGATAGCAAAGATATCACTCTCCGTGCCAACCTAACATGTGTAAAAACAAAGAGTAAAAGGGCAGGGGGAAAAGCGCGATTGGTCAGTTAGTTGGAAACCCTTGTAAGGCAATATTTAGATACAAAATGATCTGAATACAATTTAACCTAAATACACTTTTCATTCTGATAAAAATTTCCTCAAATAATATTTAAATCTGTTAGACCTTATATGAAATTTAATGCTTTAAACATGTTTTCTGAGTGGATTCACAAATAATTTATGGAACTCTTAACATGCGCGTAAGGATCTTCTCCATAGCATATTTCTAGTTACCCAACTTAGGTTGGCAAGGAGTGTAGCTCTTATGTATTTGAAATATGGGAATGTTGTTGTCGTGTCCATTTATATCCCATGGAAGATGGTTTCCAGAGCCTCCGAAGAGTTGGACTTCATTTTACACAAATAAAGACGAAAACCAACACATAGATAAATGACAGAAATATGGGAATTAGCTATTTTCGGTTGCAATTCAAGTTAAAATTTTTATAATTAAAATTTTAATATTTTTTTTAATGAAAAATTAAGGAAAAAACATTGAAAAAAATTTAAAAAATTAAGAAAAAACTTGTAAGAGTTGTTTTTGAACGATTAAGAAGTAGAAGTTAAGGAAAAAGATGGACCATTAAGAAGTAGAAGTTAAAGAAAAAGATGGACGATTAAGAAGTAGTAGTTAAGAAAAAACTTATATGAATTGTTTTTTTTGGCCGCCTCGGTGGCTGAATGGTTAGTGTATTAGCCTTTGGAGCTGCTGAGGTCGGGTTCGAATCCCGGTCAGGCATGGATGTCTGTGACAGTCAATAAATGTTGTTATTTGTCTATGTGTTATTCATTTCTTTGTGACTGTAAAATTTCTTTCTGTGTCTGTCCCACTTGACGAAAGCTTATAAGCGGTTCTATGAACAAGCACACAAGCTGGAATATATGGGCAATTCTACCATAATTTTTAATTTTATGTCCCTTGGGCATAACTTTTTAAAAAATTAATATTTTTTTACCATTCTTTCTTATTATACTAAAAGACTGGTCCTTTTATAATTTCAACACGTAATTTTAAAGCAAAGAAACTCCAAAAAAATTTTATAACACAAAACAATGCAGAAAAGTCCTTACCATCGTGTGTCCCGAATGTCAAATTTTTAGTTTAGGGCTCAATCTAATACTTTTTTTAGCTAAAAATTACATTCATTTGGATTTTAAATTGAACTAATACTGTAGTGTAGCTTAACGATTTCCTTCCATTGAATTTTGGCTTTTAACATTTATAATGCGTTTTTCTCGTCTCCTAACTTTGTCCCTGGGTTTTGGTACATTCACTGACCTCATTCCTAAAGTGGTGAAGAGAGGCACTGGATTGAGCTACAGTGATTCTTCGAACATGCAAACTGTATTGCAGAAAACTGATATTTCAGTTAGTAGCCAAATATTTTTGCTAAAATTCACCAATAAGCCCAAAATTCAAAAAAACTCATTGAAATTGGCTGCGAGGCTTTATTGCTTTCCTTACAGTCTCCCAGATTTCAGGTTAATTTTTGCTTGATAATGGAAATTTTTTTCTTGTAACATGTTTAAGTGGAGTACAAGAAGTAAAAAAAATCCATTTTTATAAAACTGGAGTTAGTTTCAACACAAAAAAGACCGGAAAACAGAGTGAATGTCCTTTCCTTCCGTTCCTGACCTTCCGATCCTTACCGTCGTAATGATCTAGGGATGGAAAACCGAAACCAGTTTTAGGACTAACCGGTTTTTTGCTATTTCGGTTTCATTGAAAAACAGTTAGTTTCGCAAGGCCGGTTTAGACCGGTTTCTTTAGAATCGGTGGTTTTAAAAAACTGCCGTCCCTTATTATAATTTTTTTGTTTTTTACAAATGAGCTTTGCTAAACTTTTTTTCGTAATTCTAGAACCCTTATAAACCTTTTGATAAACATTTAAAGTGGTTTTGAAAAAATAAATTTTACAAGTTTTTAATAACTGAAATTAAAAATTATGGTAGAACTGCCCATATATGTTATCATACCATACCATACCATTGTTTTTGGACGATTAGGAAGTAGATAATGAAAAAAAATCTTTGTTTAATTCATTTTATTTGTAGAGGTATGAATAAAAGTTTGTGAAACTTTTTTAACATTATGGACGTTCAACTATGAATATTTATATCTCAACAAATAATGATAATTAATTAATTTTGTTTTGATTTAGGGTATTTTCAAAGTGATAAACATTTTAATATAGAAAAAAATGGGGGTTGTTTTTGGAATTTTCAAAGTTGGTACTCATTTTAATATGTAGACGACACCTTATGCAATTTTTGTTGCCGTTAACGGCCTCCCCGGTGGAGCAATCGTTAGGATGCTAGCCTTTGAAGTTCACTTCAGTTCAACATTAAAACCCAATTTAAACTATTTCGGTTAAAATAATTACTAAATTTTTTTTAATAATGTGGTCAGATATCTTAAAATATATAACTCGAAATGTTTTTAGGTTATATGTATTTTTTTTTGTTTTCCACAGTTAAAAAGTTTTAGCATTTTTTCAAAAACCATATAAAAAATAAAATGAATTTTTTTTATGGAACTCGTATTTTTGACCTAAAATAAGCTTATTTTGTGAATATCAGATGTTTCTGTAGTGTAGTAAATTTTTGGGACTGAAAGGGTTAATTATTTTATTTTATCAATGTTTTCATCGGTTTACAATGTCTATTGTCTGCCACTGCGTTCACCATCTTCGATGAACTCACGAACTTGCATCAAATTTTGCTTAAAAAATGGATTTAACGGCGCGTGAAAGTTGAAAATATTAGAAAAGTGTTTCCGCAACGATTCTCTGAAGAAACCGGCCATTTACCAGAAGCACGAGCGGTTTAAAAGTGGTCGGGAGTCAATCGAAGATGATAAATGCAGTGGCAGACCATCGACATCGAAAACCGATGAAAACATTGACAAAATAAAAGGTCTATAACCGCAAAAAAGGTTGGTTAATAATCGCAAATTAACCATCAGAGAGATAGCGGAAGACATAACATTTCCCATGTATCCATCTGCAAAATGTGATACAAGTTCGTTGTTGGAAATTTAAATCCATTTCTAAAAAATCGAGAACACGCACAGAGATAGATGCACTCTTGGCTACGTAACTTTTGCAAATGTCAAGCTATGACGCTAAGATTTGGAGGGAATATCAACAACAGATGTATCAACTTAACAAAACAAAACGAACTCAAATCGAAACGATGGGAGCGCTTCACGGTGGTTATTCCGGGAACTTTTTGATCTAGGTAGTATAGCTTAATGAGAATTGAAAGAAAATTGATGTCTTACACAATCCTTTTACATGAGCTATAAACGAAAACAGATTTCATCCATAAGTGAACGAAATAAAAAAAAATGTATCAAAAAGTACAATAAGGTGTTATACAGCAAGCAGCCATAGAATAGCTATTTTGTATTGATGTCTCAATCAAAATGCCCTACACGTATGTATGGCTTCTACGTGTGTTCGGTGAGTTTTATCAAGATCGATAGAATAAAAGGATTAGCTTTTATATTTGAAAGATGGGAATAATACATTGACCTATAATGCAACTGGACGGTCAGGTCGGTCAGTCAATCAATGTTAACCCTCTAATGCATGAATTTTTATTTTTATCCCCAAAAAATATATATGTATCTTTAATACTCACACATTATGGGAAAAATACTGAATACAAATTAACTGCATTAGAATTTAAATAATTTCAATTATTAAAATTTTTTCCATATGACAAAAACCAACTGCAAAATTCCAATTTTGATAACAATGACTAGAAAACTACTAAAAATATTTCAAAATAACCCTTTTTAACTATGATTAATTTTTCAAAACAATTTATTAGTAGTTAGTACTAATATTATTATTCCTTGAATACTGCCAAAAATGTAATTTCACAAAAGTTAATAACCTCACTCTTTAATTTTGAATACACATTTACTACTGTCATCTATGACGATTATTAGTAAATAAAACTTTAAAATGAAATGTAATAGATGAAAAAAACACAGATTTGTCTAGGAGGAGCTCTAATTTAATAGAATAAAGGGGATTATGTTACTTGTTACCAAACGGTAACAGTATGCATTAGAGGGTTAACCCTCAAATGCATACTGTTGCCATATGGTAACAAGCAACATAATCCACTTTATTCCATTAAAGTAGAGCTCCCTCTCGACAAATCTGTGTGTTTTTTCATCTATTATATTCCATTTTGAAGTTTTAGTTACTAATAACCCTCATAGATGACAGTAATAAAAGTGTATTCAAAATTAAAGAGTGAAGTTATTAACTGTTGAGAAATTACGTCTTTGGCAGTATTCAAAGGAAAATAATATTGGTACTAAATTCAAATAAATTATTTTGATAAAATAATTGAAGTTCAAGAGGGTTATTTTAAAATATATTTAGTAGTTTTCTAGTCATTCTTATCAAAATTGGAATTTTGTAGTAGGTTTTTCCACAAGGCAAAAATTTTAAAAATTGAAATTATTTAAATTCCAATACAGTTAATTCTTTTCATTATTTTTCCCATAATATATATGAGTATTAAAGATACAAATATATTTTTTCGATGCTCCCGGCTAAAACCGGAGGGGGAAAAAAGAACCGATTGAACCGAGAAGCAGTTTAATTTTTCAAACACAGCTAATCACTAGAATCTGCGTCGTGGCGTGGTCCAACATTCGACGATGTGTTACCATTCGTAAGATACGTACAGTGACACAAAAATCTCAATTTTTTCAAAAATGTCACATAGCACGTTCTTCCACTAAGCTCTTCAATTGTGAATCATTGTAACGTGGGAACAGAGCACCAATCGGAGGCAATCGAAGAAAATACAGGAATAAAAGCGCTGACCGGTAATCTGCACCTGAAACAAGCCAAGTTGATGCAGCAAATTCATAACGTAGAAAAGAATTCCTTGATGTTATTTATTAGAGCATGAATAAGTCTATGATTAGTTAAAGGTTAATTCCACGAAAATGCGCGATGGACATCTTTTTTTAAATTTCAACTTTTTTTTTATTTTAAACAAAATCTGCTCCTTAAAAATTCTTGACACTTTATTTTCTCTTTTTATACCTCAAAATAAACAGTTCGTAAAAATTCGAAAATTAAATTTAAAATTTGAATGAAATATACACTCTCAGAAAAATCCGTCTTTATACACTAAACTTTCCGTCTTTTTTCACAGTAATTTTTCCGTTTTATAAAAAAAAACAGAAAATGTCCGTTTCCTTTGGACCGCGCATGCGCATCGCGATATTATTGTTGGTGGGTAGAAGAGGCCGCCATTAATTTCTATCGACATCACGACTTTTTGCAGCAGTAACTCCTATAATAATATTTTGATGAGATGTGTCACAATGGCCGAGTGGTTAAAGCATCCGCCTCAGGATTCAGCCTTCTCAGCAGAGCGGGGGTTCGAATCCCACCTACTGCCAATCATCCTATAAATCGGATATGTGTACTGGGAAGTTTAGGGCCCGAGGGCACTGGGACAGACGTGCTCGTTAAATCTGTGGAGTCCAAAATCCCGACGGCGTCAGCGTACGATGTCGCTCGAAGTTCGATATTTCTTCAAAATACATGAAATTTTCGTTTTTTAACGAAAAAATAAACACAACGGATCTATCTTAAAAAAAACGGAATACTTCCTTCTTTTAGCGGACCAAAGTGTTCCTTCAATTCACGGAAACATTCCGGTAGCAGTGCTGCACAGACTTTTTCCGTGAATTGAAGGAAATTTTTTTGAGAGTGTAGAACATCAAACTTTGTCATGTCCGTCACGCTAATAAATATTTTATAATATTTTACTATTTATAAATTTCTTAATTTTTTTCTTTCTGTTTGGCACATCAGAATCTTATATTGATTCCAAAACAATTGTAGACTTGAAATGCATACCAGTTAAGAGCAAATGGTAATAATATACACTCTAAAAATGAATGCCCAAAAACGACGAAATTTTAATTAATTTTTACGAATCCGTTACTGGCAAATGTTCCGAGTTTTCGTTTCCTCAAAGTGAGGAAATTTGAATCGTCATTTTTATGAGGATTTGAATGTCGTCTAATCTAAAGAAATATTTGTCATTTTTGAGCATGTGAGTACAACAATGAGATTCAGTTTCATCAAAATCAAGATACAGAATCGTCAAATCCCGATCGTAAAAGTGAGGATTCGCGTTTACTCCAAAGTCACGTGATAGTTTGACGAAACAATCCTCAAAATTAACGAAATGAGGATTGAGGATTCATGAATTGTCAAAAATGAAAGCGTTATTTCTGAGAGTGTAAGGCCACTCAAAATCTGTGTCTCAATTTTGTCATGTCCGTACGGCATGTTTTAACCCAATTAATTTTAAGTATTTTCTCTTGAATGAAAATTGCAGTGTTTTTTATAATCAAGACCATTATTTGCATCACCCCATGGGAATTTTTTAACAGTCAATTAACATTTAGTACTTTTTAAGAGCCAAGAAAGTTGTCTTATGTCATGTCTATCACGAATGGAATTAGCCTAATACAATTGCGAATTTTCATGCATAAATGTTAGTAGATACAAATAGAATATTTCTTTAAAAAAATACAAATTGACTGGCTAAATAAAAATGAAAGAAAAATTGACTTCTCCGAGCCAATGCTTTACCAAATAAATAATGGAGGCCAGAAATAGACAGCCGGAAAACCTAACGTAACCAAATAACCCGCAACTCCTGCCTTTCAAGTAGCTATACACTCATTCTGTTTTCAATCCCTTAAAAAAACAGGCTTCAAAAATAAAAAAATTACGTTTTTCACATTTCTTATTCTCGCCTGAGAAACGTTGTTGAATAGAGTGGAAAGCATAAGCTTTTCTAAAATGAAAAGAAAGAGCTTTTGAAGGGAGGAGGTCCTAAAAATAACGGACATTTCTCAACGGTTCGTGTGAGTGTCTCAATGTGCTGCAACACGTGAGCTCGGGAATGCCATTAAACTTCTAACACGTTTTTTTAACGTTATTCTTTTTTACAAAATTTGCTAAATGAATACTGTGTAGCCTTTTATTTTGAGGTCACAATGTTTTGGAGTTCGTGTTGCAAACATAGTAGACTGTTAAACATTGTAATGGTAATGGTAATGTTATCGTCTCCGACTGCCTAGCTTTCACACAGGCCTTATTGGAGTCGGCCTTATTTAAAAAATTGGAGTTCGAAAATAGGAACTAAATTTCGAGGCCTTATTGGACACAGCCAATAAGGCCTCGAAATTTAGAATCCTGGTCAAGTGACGAGGTCGACATCTGAGGGGGCACCCAACGGAACTTCGAGCGACATCGTACGCTGACGCCGTCGGGACTTTGGACTCAACATATTTAAAGAGCACGTCTGTCCCAATGTACTCGTTCCCATCCGTCACGAGTTGGATTTTCTACTCTTTCCGGTACAGAGATCCGATTTATGACTGGCAGTAGGTGGGATCGAACCTGAGAAGGTTGAATCCAGATTCTGATGCCTTAATCACTCGGCCACGGATGGGCCTGTTAAACATTGTGTGCTTGGCTACACCATAGTAATGTGTTACTTATGAAGAATATAAGGTGAAATTTTCACCATATATTCTTCATGTGTAATATAACCTTTTATTAATCAAGACCATGACAAGGTAGTGATGTCCATAGACTATCAATTTTTTTTTAATTTAAATGTAATGCACATGATCAGCTGTGTAATGGGCAGGGCCTGTTCCTCCACAGTGTTAAAAATTTCGGCTCAAAATTACACCAATGTCTTGAAACTTTCTAGCAGCCAGCACTATTTGGAGCGCGGATTCACCACTTTTGCTGTATATCAAAGTTACGGTTTTACCAGAAAATTGGTAAATTCACGCTCCAAATAGTGGTGGCAGCTAGAAAAATCCAGGATTTTGGTGCAAACTTGCGCCGAAATTTTTAACAGTGCATAAGGTCCGTTAGGCCCAAATTTTACTTTATATTATGATAAATACTGTAAATCCCCAAAATATCAGTAAACTAAAAAAAATTCTGATGCACCACTTTGTTTGGTGCTCGATTTTGACTAAGATATTGACCTAACGTGATTGTTTTCACCCATGTTAATAAGGAAGCCTATAGAATTGTAACAAACATTTGATACATAGGTCATTTCGCATCATCATCACTGGAAGTCATACACAAAATTTTCCGTAAAGGGGCCTCCAAAATAGCTTGTGCCTAGTCTGAGATTTCCTAGAACAGGTTAAGGTAGAACTGGTAAGATGTTACAATGTACAGGGTGTACTAAAAGTTCCCGTACTGACGATTCGTGAATTTTTTACACGCAAAACAACAAACTTTAAAACATTGTTTTTATGCTAATGGTGTAAAGCACTTTTAACAAAACGCAGGAAAAAATTTGGAACTTATATTTATATTAAATGATCAAATTGTCCACCCTTTTCATCGAAGCAACGCTGAGTTCGTTTTGCGTATATTTTTAGAAACGCGATTTAAGATGCTGGGAGTGACTTCTTGTATCCTTAGCATGGAGACATTTTTCAGATCCTCTATTAATTGTGGATTATCTTCATAAAATTTGTTCTTTAAATATCCCCCAAAATTAAAAAGATAGGTATTCTCAAATTAGGGGATCGAGGTGGCCGAAGATTTCTTGATGAGTCGATCGCCAAAAAAATGCTGAAGAATGTCCATGGTTTCATTACTTGTATGGCATGTTGCACCGCCTTGTTGGAACCAAGAACCTCATTCATTCACTTCAAATAATGCAACAAATTGTTGGATAAGTTCTCTGTATACATTTCCATCAACAGTTGACTCGAAAAACATATTGCAATATCCTTCGTTGAGTTTCTTGCACAAAATCAGGTGTAACAATTTTCGGTCTGCCACTTCTGTGTTTATCTTCCACCGAACCTGATGTCGCACGAAATCTCTGGACGAGTTTATATACAGTATCTTTACTCGTTATGGCATCAACTGGATTTTTATATCACCAAAATTCTTTACATCTTTTATTATGATTTACATCCAAAATGAGCATCAAGCAGCGCATTATCTGAATGCGTGAAAAATAATGTTGCAAAGAAGAACAAAATGACATGAAATTTTATTACAGAACAACTTGACCATGAAAAAAACCAAGCGATAAAAACAAAAGATTTGATAAAATAATAATCAGACGATAAAATTCAATATTTAAAAAATTAAACAAGTATAATGATTTTTTAAAGTTGGAGTACGGGAACTTTTAGGACACCCTGTATTAAGTACCCTGTATATGTAAGTGTTATTTAGTCAAGGTTCCAAAATATCTTTATTTTTGAAAAATTTTACCATGCAATTGTACGCTTTTGTTGGAATTACCAATATGAAAGGCTAGGAAAGCTTAAAAAAACTATCAAATTGATGAAAACATTTTTTAAAAAATATCTATCAAGTTATACGTTCTGGACAACAATAAGGTTGTCCAGTTCTTACAAAATATAAATGAATCACAAAATCCATTAATTTTACCAGAAATCTCTTCCAGAAATCTCTTCCAGAAATCATACTCTTATCACAGCAATTTTTATTTTATGTAAAAGTGCATTGATCTTTTCTTAGGTTTCGAATAACATATCCAAGAAATGCAATACCAATTTCTAGAGTTACAAAAAGTAATAACATTTCAATCGCATTTTTTAGTTCCTTTCCAGCTAGATCATTGCACTTCAAGTGAGGAATCGATCTAAAACTACTCTCTATACTAAAAAGAGAAACTAGATAACTCGAACACGGCCGGTGTTCAAAATTTTCTTCTTTAATTCAATAATTACAGATTTTAAACATTCAAAATAATATTTTTATTTTACAATCGAATATTTTTATTTTCAATCGAATATTTTTGTATTTTCAGTCGAATATTTTTCTATTTTCAAAGGAATATTTTTATTTTCAATACAATATTTTATTTTCAAAAGAATATTTTATTTTCAAAAGAATATTTTATTTTCAATAAAATATTTTCATTTTCAATCGAATATTTTAATTTTTCAAGTGGATAATTTTATTATTGAATAAAACATTTTTTATTTGCAATAGAATTTTTAAATTTCAATAGAATACTTTATTTTCATATTGTTACTGTCACAATGTTGGTGGGAAACATATCACAGAGTTTAAAAGTTTAAAATTTATCTCCTTCCAATAAAGAACGTTTATAATTTGAAAATAGATGCTAAAATTATTACTTAAATTGCAAGTTTGGGATTTCATCAAACAATAATGCATTTCAAAATAATAAAGAACGTTTAATAATTTGAAAATAGATGCTAAAATTATTACTTAAATTGCAAGTTTGGATGTTTTAAAAATCCGTGTGTGTGGTGTAAACATTTTTGTTTAATTGTACTAACACTTTACAATTTAATATGCATGGTGTTATTAATGCTAATATGTTTGCATAAGGTTATGTAAATAAATTTATTTCTGACACATAACTAACAAGCTGTAAAATTGTTCTAGCTTTGTTTACCCTAACATAATGGTCTCCCTTAATATATTTACTTCTCTTTTACCCTTTAACAAAGTTACTGTGTAATAGTTTTTGCGTTAAAATATCGACATTGTTTACATTCACTAATGATTTACCAAATAACCAACCCATATACAGGAAATAGGATTTCTATAATCGATAATATCGTACAACCTTTACTTATGAATAATGAATTTCTAAAAATAAAAGAAGATGGGAATATTTGTTTACCGATTGAATTATTTTCGTTCGATCCCGTGTTAATGATGTTGTTTTTCAGTCGATAGAGAGGGTTTAGGAAAACTGTCACTATACCAAAACCGACCTTAAGTTTGCAGTATACAAATGTTCTACGAGAAAAAGGGTAAATAGTTCTCATTTTTGAGTGCGAGAATCGAATACAAATAAGGTATTTCACATTCAATAAACAAATTGATTTGTTATTTCAAGACAAATTCATTATTTTTATTAGTTAAGCTTCAGTTAGAGTATTTTAATTATTTTTTTTCCTTCGATTTTGACGTAACAGGGCGCACGAATATCAGGGTCGTTAGGAGCAGCCAATCAGAGTACGCGAAATTGCGGCGCCAGCCGGGTTGTTTACCCAGTTTCCTCCGCTCAGTACATTTCTCTGCTGCAAACTCAAGCTCGGTTTTGGTATAGCAGTATTTTGTCCAAATACAGTTTTACAGTACAGTAACTACACTGCTCAAAACAATTAGGAGAACACAAGGTTTAAACCCTTTCACACCCAATGATTCCATTCGGAATCATCAGCTTGAGGTTTTTTTCTCACTAACTTGAGTTCGCACTTATTTATCGTTAGATGGAAGAATCATGTCTTTTGAAGGATGAAATAACGTTTGTTTTAATTTAATGAAAATATGAAAAACATGGTAAAATGAAATTCACGCTAAAAAAAAATTTATGAAATAAATTGACCCTAAATTCTTCACGCTTGTATTCATAGATCTTTAAAATATGATTTTAACTTTAAGTTTTGAAAAAATTAATGCAATAATTTATTTTTATGTTATGATTGAAATTTTTTCTAGTTCAATTTTAGTTTAAAAATTAAAATTTTATCTCCCTATTTTATACCTCTTCATTCTAGATGCATAATGAATCTATTTACTTTTTTCAGATTTTTAGAATAAAAAAATTAAAAGGTTGGTTTTGAAGGGGTTAACAAACTTACGCAAAGGGCTCCCCTAATTGTTATGAGCAGTGTGTATACATTGGCTCAACTAACGTATAGATAGGGGTCGCGTCATTCTTGGCGATTTCGTGTCCCGTTCCCGTAGGTGAATGTTTTGGAAAACGCATGGGGATCGATATTTGCTTATGCAATACATCTGTACAAAACTGCCTCGGAAGGGGAAAGGAAGCATTAACAAACTCCCCGAAACTGCTATGTTGTAGTGACACTCTAGGTATTTGCATTAGTTAGTATTGAAAGACTCGGTGCATTTCCATTTCGCAAGCGGAATTCTCGCCAAATAGAATCTTTGGCGACAACCGGAATTCATTGGCGACAAAACACAGTTAAAGATTAAAGCAATTTTTGAAAGACATTTAAAGAAATAGCCAATTCGGCGAATAATACTTGAAGTTGGAATTAAAACTGTTTTGGCGAATTCTGTTATGGAGAAAACTTTTGTAGAAGCGACTTTATTTTCCAGTTACTGTCACAAAAGCATTTGTTATAAATTTGATTTCTTTTGTTTCATTCAACAATAAAGTTGACGTACAACATTCAATTTTTGAACATTAACAACACTTTAAAACTATTGGACCGGATGAAAACAGAGGCTTGACGTCTTCCGTCGATAAACGTAAAAATCCAGTAAAAAGAGAAATTTAAAAAAAAATGCTAAATAAATTTGATTTTTTTCTATGATATCGTGCAAAAAAACTAACTTTTTCGAACCAAAAATTGTGGCAAAAGTGGTGCTTTTAACGAAATCGTGTTTCAAAGTTACTTTTACGCACAGTGCGACACAAAGTTAATAAGAGCATCTTATTGGTGTAAAATTCTTTATTTTGAGCGTGATATTTTATCAGGCGGCTTTTGCGATTGGTGTAAAAAATTTCATTTGAACGTGATTCCTTATTTGATGTCTTATTTTCAATGTCAATAAAAGAAATACTTTTTGCACGGGATTTTAAAATAATCATTAATATAAATAATCACGTTCAAATCATTTAAGCGTGATACTAAAATAATTAGTAAGCAATACGATCATATCGCATAAAATTTCTAAATTCTAAATACTTATTTTACAGCATTAACATATAGTTTTTTTCTTCAAAGAGAATAAAATTTTAATAAATATTTTTTTCACGTTATTATAAAAAAAAATAGTGCATGACAACACGTCGGAAATAGCATTTTTTTAAATCGTGAATTTATTTTACTCACTCGTACCTCGCTTGTGAAATAGTTTATTCAACTCGTTTAAAAAAAAAGCCTTACTTTTCACACTAGTTGCATAAATAACTACTTAATCACTGTTTTTATTCATTAAATGCTTTAAATACTTCTACAAAAGTTTTCATTAGTTTTTGTTTGTACCAACAAGAATTCGATTTTCATTTGAGTATTTTGTTTGGAAAGTTGTAATAAGTGGGCATGCCTCCTAAAAAAAACAAATTTTCTATAAAGTTAACTGGTTCCCAACAAGGCTTGCATATACAGGCAGCATCTAAATAAATATTAAGCTGTGCGCTAAAAATCCATTCAGTGTATCCACACTGACTCCCCAGAAAAGATTCCAAATGCTTCTCACATATTTGTCCTCAATTATCAAGACAAACACACACAAATAGTTTTAGAACTTAAAGCGCTTATCATCAAAACACATCAATTGAAGATCTTAGTGGAAGAACATGCTAAGTGACATTTTTGAAAAAATGTTAGACTTTTGTGTTTATGAACATATTACTAGCTCATTTTTAAAGATAACAATATTCCCCCCTTTTTATAAAATTAACATTTTTTTACCTTCTGCAAGTACAGTTTTTAACTGATCTATAAGTGCAAGTACAGTTTTTAAGATCTAAGTGCCAACTTCCACTAAGCTCTTCAATTGAAGAGCTTAGTGGAAGAGCGTGCTAAGTGACATTTTTGAAAAAAATGAGTGTCAAAACGAACGCACATTATTCCTTCCTTTAAAGATTACGAGTTTCTCCTTTTTCGTAAACTTAAAACTAAGTACATTTTTTCAAAAATTTGCAAGTACCGTTTTTAATGGATTTAACCGCAAACGATAAATTGAAAGGCTCATTTTCTCGTTTTTACCTTTTTGTCACTTAGCACGTTCTTCCACTAAACTCTTCAATTAAAAAAGACAACCCCAATTGTGAAATACTATTTAAAATGTATCACATCACTATCATTTCTGTCAGCTATTTCACCCATTGCGTTAAATGCGGGTCTCGATTTCGACTTCAAAGCTTTTAACAACCACATTTCCATTGTTGTTTATAAATACGGTTTTCTTTACCGCAAAGTGTTTCCTGCCTGAGAACCATAAGCAATAACAGGCACTTTTTATGAAACTAGACTTTTAGGCAAAGAGCCATATTTTATTTTAGTCAAATATTTCCTTTACTTGAGGTATTTAAAGTGAAGAGATTTCATTCACTTTTCCAGTGCTTTTTTAGACTATTATTTTACTACGCTTTATTTGCCCAAATAAAAATTCCTGTACGTTTTGATGTTTTGTTAAATTCCACATTATGCTAATAAAAAACACTGACAGGTTCTCTTGTTCCTGTCGCCAAGCGCAAATATAAGAATTTCACCGAAAATTATATAGTTTCGTTCTTTAGAAAACGATTTAAGTACTGTAAAAATCAATTTAAAACAAAAAGAAATCTGTAATATGATGTAAAAAAAAACTGTGTAACGTTACCAAGATTTTGGGTGTACCGTTAAAGAAATTCTGAAAACTCAATAGGTGCCTCATACAAAGCGTTAGCTGCCCCGCTGGCGCAATCGTTGGGACACTAGCCTTTGGAGCTGCTGGGGTCGGGTTCAAATCCCGGTCAGGCATGGATGTTTGTGACTGTCAATAAATGTTGTTATTTGTCTGTGCTCTTCCTTTCTTTGTGACTGTTAATATTCTTTCTGTGTCTGTCTCACTTGACGAAGGCTTATAAGCGGTTCTCTGAACAAGCACACAAGCTTTAACATATATGTACCATATCATACCATACAAAGCGTTGCCCAATGTAACCTTCCATAAAACCCATTCGCATGTTCAATCATAAATGTTGTAAAACAAAAATGATTATGAAAAAACTGCGGATTGAGCATTCATTAAAGCAATGAAGTTTTTGTAATCGGAGGATTGCAATACAAAGCTACCTTAACACTTTACCTACGGGCGTCGACTGACCCGTAGACTAAGAACACTCTAAGTTTCAAACTCTCATTGGAGAATTTCTACATTGAAATTGACATAGAAACTAGCGCGCCCCCTTTGTGTCTAAGGGAACTAATGTAATGGTTTCTGGCTGTCTATTTGCAGTCACCTTTAGGAGATTTAACAGAGCCAATGACATCTCGTAATTTGGAACCCTTATCAAGTGACGATAGGGATCTATTTTTGACTACAACTTATTTTTGAATATATACAGCTAGTCATTGACTTTTATATCCCTCGTAGGCCCATCCTCAAGATATTTGACCTTGTGCTTCTTTTTCTCCATTAATAAACCTACAGACTGACTACGCTTGTCATTTTAGACATGGTCCCCCAAAGATCCACAAGTGATTCGATTGAATAACTCGTCAAATATTCATCCAAATGCAACAAAAACTTAGATTTAGGGGTTTTCGAGGGTTTTTCACATTTCTAAGTAATTAAAATTGGGTGTTGCTATTGAAAATTTTAAAGTTCGTAACATTTTTAATATTAAGACGGACCCTTATGCAAATTTTGTGTCATGCAATTAACTCAAAATGTTATTTGTTCACATAGTCAAAAAGGTCCGATGTAAAAGGATGACTAACGGTTGAAATAATCACTAGTAGGTAACTTTTTTTTAACAGTGAACATTCCGAAGAAACAGTAGCCCTACAATCGGAAAGTACAATTATGCCAATCAACAAATCAGCCTTTAATAGTGTTTTAGTTGCTTTCGACACGTTAGAAGAGCTAGGCATTAGATTAAGTTGCTGGTCTAGAAGATTTTTAGTCTACGGGTCAGTCGACGCCCGTAGGTAAAGTGTTAAAACTAACTTCGATTCGGTTATAAAATTATTAAGAAATACCGCAAACAGTCGATACATAATGCAACATTGGTTTCTATAATATTATGCTATGCATGTTATAGTAAAAGCATCCCCCCACACACACAGCTAAATTACTCCGAACATTTTGAGGCAGGTTTTGCTCAACGTGAGTTTTAATCCTTTTTGTGGTGTAACCTACTCCGCTTTTTTTGGCGTAAGCCTACTTCCTTTTGGTGTAAGTTTACTCCAGCTTTGTTATGTGTAAAGTTACTCTATCTCCAACTTTACTCCAGAAAGCCCTTACTGATAACAATTTTATGGAGTAACTAAAAGCGTTACGCAGTGTATTTCAAATCATATTTTAAAACACATAACATTGTTTGAAACATATGGTCGATTTCTTTTTATGCTTATAAAACACTTTTTTAAAATTTATTTTTAAAAAATGGGTGCCGATAAGCGCTTAATTAAACAAGATCATTTTTTCCCCATTAACGGATTAAGATTTTGAGTTTCCAAACGTGGTTACATTTGAGTTGAACACTTTTATATAAATCTACAAAACAAACTCTCCCAGAGCTTCAAAAATGTCTTCAATAATTTATTTAAAAAACTTTTAGCTTCAATATTTAAAACACGCATATTTTTATCCAATAAACTGCATTCGGATACATCGAATGAACACTTATCAAAATGTCCAAGAATCCTAAATATCAATATTCATGCATGTAGCTACAACTTAATCGATTAAACAGAATCGATAAACAAATACATAGATTCCAATGCCGATAAAAACATCAAAAAGTTTGTTCTTTCATCAAAACACAAACATCGATATCGATTTTTTTGGGGGGGAAATATTATTCCTCTTTTATACTATCACAATTCCAAATGTCCCGTACAATATTTCTTTTAGCTACATATCTATTTCCCATAAACTTTGAATTGATGCTCGATAGCTTATACAAATCTATTTTTCGAACGCACTTGAAAAGTTTTCACGTGTTTGTTTTCAAAAAAAAAATCAAACGATTTTAAGGTTAATGGAAATAAAGTGTCGTCTGGAGACAAAATAAGACTTTGCCCTGAGTGTTTGTTTTAGGGTATAAAGTTTACGCTGGTCGTGAAAGTACTTTTACAAAATAGAGTGAATGGAAGATAGCCATTTAAATCTGCTTTAAAATCAAACTTAAATATTCTGCAGGCAATAGTAGTCACTATTTATTTAATAAAGGCTTGTTTCTCGGTAAAATGTAGTTTTAAATTCTTTATTTTTTTCAAACACACTGTATGTATGTACTAGTACTAGTTTAATTTTATTACATTTTGTTTTACCAGGAGGATCACAAAACTCCAGATAATAGAAGAGCTCCTCTATAAAAAGCCAGGTTGTTCTAATTTAAGCTTCTACGTTTATATATGCTTCTACGTTATTCTCTGTTTATAAAGTAAACAAGTGGATGTGTAACTCGCACTTAGAATCACTTCCATACAAGACTTAAACATGTCATAAACCAACTATTAAAAATAGCATTTAATAATATTATTGAATTCTACATGTCGAATTGGCTTGTTTGATACTCTTTAATGCATTTTCACTGATTCTTTTATCAGTTTTTGAAATATATATATTTTTTAATCTCGTTTCCATAATGCATCTCAAAACGGATATAAATGATAGAAAAACATTTGGTAAAACACTTATAATTTAAACTTAAAACTGCTTTATTATTATATTATATTAAATTACATGCTTGATTACATTTTTAGAAAATTATATGAGACCACTAAATTTTTTCGCTGTTTTACAACAAGGAAAACATTTTATTTATAAATTTAATTGTTGCAAATTTACTAACACAACTTAAAAGGGTTTATTAATTTGAAAAATTAAAAAAACAAAGTGATTTTTTTTAAGCGAATGTGTAAAATAATGGTGTTTAAACTGTTACATTATTTTTGGTGCACTTTTAAATACCGTTATCGGAGCAGACAATTTCCGGAGTTAGTAGCGAAAATCATCAAGGAAGTTTAAGTAAAAAGTTCGACTTTTTCTTCGCGTACCATTTGACTTTTAGAATGGATACTACATTTTTATGAATATGTATAATGAAAATAAATTGGTTAGTTTTATTGATAAAATCTTGCCTAATGATATTTAAGAAATAAATAAACTCCAAAACTCTTCAGCTCCATAAAAATATTCAATTTTTCTTATAATTATACAACAGTTTTAACACCATTTCATTCATTTATCAGGAAAAAAGTTCTTACATTATGTTTATTTAATTTATCAAGTTAATGGGGTAGTTTCACGTAATGAATGGCAACAGCTCCAGCTGTCATATTTTTATTTTTTGTCTGGAATTACTACTTTTTGGTATTTTAAAAAGAGTTTTCTAATAACATTTCACTTATTAATTTTTTTAAATGCAAACTTCTTGCTGTGCTGTTGGTTGTTGAAATCCCGTGTTAAAGACGGTTTGCATCAAAAGGAAAGTTCCTTTTCATCCCTCACTATCATTTTTAGAGAAAAACCTAAATGACCAATGCAATCGCAGGACGTTGAAAAATTAAAACCAAAACGTTACTTCATATGAAATATTTTATTATTTAGCAGTTTTAATCCCGTCATTTTATTCATTCATTCTTCCTAGGGAAAACAAAGTTCTATTTTATGTTTATATATTTATTTTCTTAACCCCTTCAGTACCAACGACAATTTGGCATCATCATTTTAGAATTTTTTTTTATGATCGTCTATAGCTATTTATGTTATCAAAAAACACATTATTCAATTCTTCAAACTTTTTTTCTATTAGAAAATGTTTTTTATTAATCCTAATAGATGTCAGTCCCATTTTTTTTAATTATGATCTGAATCATGATAATGCCAAAAGGCATCACTGGGACTGAAAGGGTTAAGTTAATAAACTCTTTCAAGTTGCGTTCTTTCATTTGCTTTAATTAAACATATAAAAGAGCAAAAAATTTAGTGGCCGTATAATTGTATAACAGTTTTAACACCATTATCATTTCATTCATCTCGAAAATAAAGCTCCAATATGTTTATTTTGTCAAGTGTAAAACCTTTTAGTTAATTCGTTTAAATGTACATTAAATTTACAATACAATATCTTCATCTATAAACAGCAAATAAATGTAGTGTTCATATATAATATTGAAACAGACTGTATTCTCACTCATTGATAAAACTTGTGTATTCATGTTAAATCAGTTTCTTTGACCCTAATTCGAAAACACTTTTACGCTAAAGCCTTCGACTCGAATAATCAACGCATTTGGCTCCTTATCATCAAATGGAATAAGCTGAAGATTTCCTCTCAAATTTCTTGATGCAGTGGTGCATATCAGGAATACAAAACACGAGAATACTGTGTTATATTTCGCTTGTTATTCTGAAATATATACCGTCACTTAAGTTCCCATATGCGCTATCTCACTTTTTGCGAAAATGAGTTTCCTATGTTTATGGATGCAAAATCTCGCTGTACGTCTGTCAAACTCAATAGTTTCAAAGTACGGCCGCTAGATATCAGTAAAATGTCGACCGATATTATGTAGCTAGAAAGTCCGAACAGCCGGTGTTAAATTCACAAACACGTTTTTTCGGCTCTCCTGAAAAGTTGAGTAAATGAAATAGAACATGTGGGAACTTAAGTGACGATATAGCAATCGTAAATTCTAAATGTAGTAAAAACTTGATCTTACATTTTTCTGTGAGCCAGGAAGAAGATTCGTACTAAGCAAAAAACCGTACACTCTTAAAACAAACACTCCCAATTTACCTCAGTCTGAGTGGATTTCACTCCTCCAGACTGGAAAATGCACTTCTCCTTTTGGAGTGGATCCTTTGTGTGTTAAACCTCCGACAGGATCACTCCAAACGAGTGATTTTAACTCAGTCGGAGTAAATATGCATGCCTTTAGGGTGTAGAAAATGCACTTCTCCAACTGGAGTGGATTTCACTCTTTTGTTTTAAGAGTGTACAATGTGAAAAGAAATATCATAAATAAATAATGGAAGTACTGACATAAACGTACAAAGCTTAAACGCATCATGCTTTTTTTTCTTAAGTTACGTTATGCTTTAATTAGGAAATATGTTGATCTAAATAAACTGAATTACTTTTACAATCATCCAAAACGGAAAAAAATCAGTTCCTACATGGTGATGCAGCATGTGGATTTCCTTTTAAAAGGCTTCTAAACTAGTGCAAGAAACATGTGTTAGCATGCATATATTATACAACGGGGGTTAGAAAAATATTTTTAAAAAGTATCTTAACCGGTTGGGCAAGTTGTTAAGAAAGCACTTCAACTGCCAAAAATTTTACTTACTCAAAATTGTTTTGTAAAGATATTACTTACAAAACAATAAATAAAAAGTAAAAACAAAAAATTAAAAATCATACTTAAAAATGTAAGTAATATATTTGTATAAGACTCAAAATTGTTTTATAAAGTAATTATTAAATTTTTATCAAACAATAATAATGTCCTAACTATGCAGATTATTGATTTGATATGTAAATTTGTATATTTTAAAAAACAAAATAAACAGCAAAATGTTTTCAAAAATATTAGTTTAGTTTTTTTATATAAAAATTCGAACAAAATTTACTTGCTCGTTGGGGCAAGTTTGAAAATATTTTGTCCTATACGAATTCTTACTTGAACCAGGCAAATCGGGCATTAGATTTTTCTAACCCTATTACATTAACCTCAGAAAAATTTGAAAATTTACTTTATCAACTAAATTTTACATTGTAATATTTGCTTTTGAGATACACTTAAACGCAACAATACCGGTAAATTTGATTAATTATAATAAGCTACCCCCCACCTACAAACTTGTTATCCAGGGAAAAAATTGCAAAGCAATCATTTAAGATGTAAGAAATTACCAAAAAAAACAGAAACAGAAAAATAACAAATCTTTTGAAAGATCTTTAGCATGAATCTAACATCCCCGAAATTTTCGGCTTCATTTTCAATGAATTGTATAGAAACAAAAGAAATAATTTTTCAGAAAACTTGTTTACTCCACATAAATTCAGTTCGCTTCATTTAATCGCATGACCCGATGTCTTTTTGATCACAAAGACGAAAATGGTATTGAGATATTCGAGTAAATATGAAGAGTACACGGGAAGAAGCGATTGATTTATTAGGCGGACGCCCGCAACTGTCTGATTGGCGGCATAAAATCGGTTTTTCTCTTTCTTCTTCGCTTGGTCCACCGCCAATCACCTGAACTTGGCAGCTAGGAACCACAGAGATAGTAGTTAAAGTACTACACTGGCATATCACGTAACCTAGAATGCTGACTTCATTGGGGCTCTTCTGGGAGCTCCTAGCGCGTCCCGTCATTAGCATTGGAGGTCACGTGATCTGCACCTATATTACTTTAACTATGATATCTATGGTAGGAACTGGTTTCCTTACACAAGTTTAGGCGATCACTCGCTATCATCGCCAAAGTGGCCTGCTAAGGAAACTTCTTTGAAAAATCAATTGGTTTTTCCCACATGTACTCTTCATATATGTAACTCATTAAAATACTTCTATTCAATGACATGTTATTTGCGCTTAAATCGTCAAATGGATTATTTTAAAGAAATGAATTTTTATATCATGTGTTAATCTAAGTATCTCTAAAACAGTTGCGAAGGATTTGTAAGAAATAAGTTTGCACAAAAAAAGTGTTTTTTAAAAATAATCATTTTATCCTTTTGATTCTGAAATTAGTTACCAGAACACCATGTTAGGTGTTTAAGTACACCGAATCACTTGTGGCGTTTTATCACACACACAAAATGATGGGAACAGAGCCGCCACCAAATGTGGTGTTTCTGCACACCAGTCAGTTATCGGTGTTTCATTACACCGATTTACTGGTGGTGTTTCCTTATACCACTTTTGGTGGCTACTTTGTTGGTGTGAAGTTACATCATTTTTGGTGTGAAGTTACACCAAAATTATTTGCAGAGTGCACAATTTGATAAACTTGTACCATATAAACTGAAGGATAACCAACAAAATGACAATCCAATTCCAATAATGCATAAAAATAACTCTTAAAGTTATATTTCTGTATTTTATTAAAGCATTTCGCTGTCGGTAGTCTGCACTTTCACCATAAGTAATGGATTGGTTGGTGGAGTTAATAGACTGACAAACCAACCCAAAAAGACTGACAAACCAATCCATATAGACTGAAAAACCAATGTTAAATAATAAAATATAAAAACATGGAATTTGAAATATTTACAATTCTAAGCTACATACACTAAACTTAAACATAGAAAGACATTTTAGAAATTACGATAGGTTTAAAACATAATTCTTTTTTTGGGTACGTTCAAAAAGCAGCAGACTCTGGTACCGTAAAAGAAATTGCTATAAATAAGCTATCACTATGCATCAATATTTCCGCAACGTAATGCGAGTGTGACGGTTGATAACAATCGTTATCAACCGTCTGCTTTATAAAATAACGCTCGCTATTCGGAGTGGTCTGTAGCTTGAAGGAATAATCCAAATGCATCAAACATTGAGACACTTACTAATCAAGAAGGGGTGGGGGGGGAGAGAATGGAATATCATAAAAAAGAATAATCATAAAAAAGACCAGGGTTCTTAATTACGAGGCATATTCAATTATAGCCAATACATCCAATAACGCCTCGTAACTTCTAACCCTGGTCAAGATAAGAGTTTCTTTTTTTCGAAAAAGAATGGAATCATAAAAAAGAAATCGTCTTTTGACCAAGGTTCTAAATTATGAGGCGTAGCCGATTATGGCCAATTACAGCCAACACATCCAATAACGCCTCGTAACTTAGAACCCTGGTCAAGAGACGAGTTTGTTTTTTATGATTCCATTCTTTTCCACCCTTCTTGACAAGTAAGTGCCTGTGTCTCGAGGTGGTTTTTTTTTTTTTTTTTTTTTTTTTTTTTGCATTCGGATTATTCATTCAAGCTACAGACCTCTCCGAATAGCGAGCGTTACTTTATAACCACCTGGTACAGATCTTTATCGACCTTTACACTTACATTAGTCACAGAAATATTATCATAAAGCGATAGCGTTCGATAGTAATTTTTCAGAAGCAGCGCATGGATCGTGATGGACGCTACGATTACGATGCTTAGGAGACCCTGGCTGAGAAACCAAAGCTATACTGTGAACTTTTTTGAACGACTATAATATAATAGCTGATTTGGCGATTTGCGTTATGATGCCGAGCAACCAAAATGCCCAAATGTGGGGTAAACATTCTCCTTCATATTTCATTCAACTCAATAGGCAACCCTGCGTTTCATTTTCGAGCTCCCCAAAAGTCACAAATGAACATACCGGCAATTATACCATAGCTGTATACAGTTGTAGGCTAGCAGGAGATCTGAATTTACACCCACTATGTACTTTCTTTTACAGGTAAGAAAAATGCGTTGTAATTATATTTTTCATTACACTCCTTGCCAACCTAAGTTGGGTAAATAGAAATATGCTATGGAGAAGATCCTTCAGCGGATGTAAAGAGCTCCATAAATTATTTGTGAATCCATCCAGAAAACATGTTTAAAACATTAATTTAGTTTAAGGTCTAACAGATTTGAATAATATTTGAGAAAATTTTGGCAATTTTATCAGAATGAAAAGTGTATTTTGGTTAAATTGTATTCAGATCGCTTTGTATGTAAATATTATCTTACAAAAGTTTCCAACTCACGGACCAACCGCGCTTTTCCCTCTTACATTTTACTCTTTGCTTTTACCCAAGTTAGATTGGCACGTAGTGTAGGCACTCAGAAAATGTCAAGTTGATGTAGTAAGCCTATGCACTATGCAAAATTTACCATAGAATAGCGCCAAAACTTCTCTTACCTGAAATTCCGTCCTCAAAATAACATCGTACTTCCTGGTCATCTCCATGTACTCGGGGAACCTCGACAGTTCGATGGGCTTCTTGGGCAGCAGTGCCGCCGAGGCCCTGCCAGTGCACGCCTTCCTCAGCAGGTCAGTGTTCAGCAGGCTCAGCTGGAGTTTCTTGAAGCGGGTCACTGTGCCAGCGGCCGAAGACCTGCGCTTCTGGAAGTGGCCCTTCTTCGGGACCTTACCCATGTCGACCACTCCGCTACCACTCTCCACCTTGAAGGCTGTCACGCTGGGACCATGGGGTTTAGGCTGGAGGTCGGTTAGGTTCAGTTGGTGGTAGGTCTGCTTGCGATGGTGGATTGAGGTGGTGGAAATGGTTAGGCCTCGAAATAGTCAGTTGAAGTTGGCGGTTGTATCAGGTCACGCTTTGGTTAGAATTCGAAATAGTCAGTTGAAGTTGGTGGCTATATCAGGCCACACTATGGTTAGGCCTCGAAATAGTCAGTTGAAGTTGGCGGTTGTATCAGGTCACGCTTTGGTTAGAATTCGAAATAGTCAGTTGAAGTTGGTGGCTATATCAGGCCACACTATGGTTAGGCCTCGAAATAGTCAGTTGAAGTTGGCGGTTGTATCAGGTCACGCTTTGGTTAGAATTCGAAATAGTCAGTTGAAGTTGGTGGTTGTATCAGGCCACACTATGGTTAGACTTTGAAATAGTCAGTTGAAGTTGGTGGCTATATCCGGCCACACTATGGTTAGAATTCGAAATAGTCAGTTGAAGTTAGTGGCTATATCAGGCCACACTATGGTTAGAATTCGAAATAGTCAGTTGAAGTTAGTGGCTATATCAGGCCACACTATGGTTAGACTTTGAAATAGTCAGTTGAAGTTGGTGGCTATATCAGGCCACACTATGGTTTGAATTTGAAATAGTCAGTTGAAGTTGGTGGTTGTATCAGGCCACACTATGGTTAGAATTTGAAATAGTCAGTTGAAGTTAGTGGCTATATCAGGCCACACTACGGTTAGATTTTGATATAGTCAGTTGAAATTGTTGGCTATATCAGGCCACACTACGGTTAGACTTTGAAATAGCCAGTTAAAGCTGATGGGGTTTTTTCGGATCACACTTCAAGACGACTATCAAATCGAGATTGAAAAACCATCAAGTTTAGGTTCGATTTGATGAAGTTGGTTAGTTCTCTTCTTATATCTGAAGCGACAGGTTTTAAAAATAATCAGTAAATGCTGTTATTTTTTATATATTTGGCTATCTTTACTCAAGTGTCGGTGTTTCTTCTTTTGGACAATATTTTCAACGTATTTTATGTTTCCAGAATAGTAAAAACATAATGTTCCTAAAATTTTTTATACGTGTTCGTAAACTTTCTTTTTAAATGCGGCAGTAACATCAAGGTATATGCATAATCACATTTGCATTTCCATACAAATTGAACAAATATTAGAAAATATCAATGCTTCTGTTAAAAGTTTATATCACAACTTTCATATGCATAATTTAGAAATGTACAAGTATAACAAGGCTTGTTATTTGCTAAGTGATGTTGTATAGGAAACTCCAGCTTTTCCTCTAAGGTATTTGTTCAGTAAATAATCTTTTGTTTAAAGACCCAATGAGTCTACACACAAATCAGAGGCAACTCTTAATCTAAAGCAAAGTATATATTCTAAGGAACTTCAATCCATCAAAATTAAAAATTCTTTACAATAAAAAGATTCTAATCACTTGTTGCATTATTTTTCTTAAGCAATCCAAACACATAAAATAATCACTGAGAAATAAATTACTATGTTTATGACGATAATTACGATTATCGAAAATATGAAAATTTTCTTCTGAAGACTTTGGCAACACTTAACTTAAAACGCGCGCTTCGTCGAATTAAAAATTCACAAACACAACTTCAAAATTCTACTTTTCTTGAATAAAATTTATAAAAACAGACGATTTTTTCCGGTGCATTCGATAAACAAATGCAGCCCAGCGTGTCAATGTACCGGTGCGAAGGATAAAGGAATCTCCATTAAATTCTCTCCTCATGAGAAAAAAAAATAGAACACCGGGTGCTCGAGCTGAGTTGAGATGTGATCAACAGTCGTCAGCTCGCAGACGACCGGAACAGCAATCTGCGGTGAAAACGGAGAAAATTCCACGCGCTCTTGGATTTGCGCGGGTGGATTGCGGGGAGGGGGGGGAGGGTATCTTTCAACGAAAATAGATTATGGTGTGGATTGGCGCCAAACGATTTATTTTTTGGGAGAAGAGGTCGAAATATAGAGCGGAGGATGAAGAGGAGGAATGTTGCTGCTCTCCGGAGATTCCGCGGTGGTTGTGGGAGAAAGATGGAGGGTTGCTGGAAATATTCTTTGAAGAGCGGGGTTCCCGTGATTGGCAAGGAATCGCTTTGTTCGGGAAGTTATATGTTTTCGCTTTCATTATTTATTCTTTTTTTATATATATTATTGAAATGAAATATTTTACCTACCTATTTTGTCGCTTGCCGCCAACTACCACAAACGTTACGAGCAAGTGTTATAATTCTAAAAGCTTTCCTTTTTACACTCTGACCGTAATAGAAACATTCATACTATAAAATTGTGCTTGCAAGATTTTTTTGTTATAAGAAATTGGCTTTAAAGATTCTATCAAAACTGTTCACACATAAGAATAAAATATGTCAAACACTAATAAAAAAAGTATATTACCAAGAATTAAAAAACCCAAAATATTATTTTCGAAATTTTCAATTTGAAAACTCAAATCAACGAATTTTTAGAAAATGCAAACATACATTAAAAGCCAAACATCTTTGAACGTGTTTTTTTCTGTGTTTTCGGCTTCTTACAAAATCCTCCTTTTGTTTTAAGACTTTTGTCACCGATTATTTTAACTATGATTATTTAACGTTTGTGCATAAATCTGTGAATGAATTTTCGCATAAAAAAATAACGATTTGTGTGTAAAAGTGAAAAAAATAAGGTATTTTTTATTATCTATTTTTAAAAACTTTTATATCAAAAACACAATAGAAAGAATTAAGTATATTAGGAAATAAAAAAAATGAAACTGCGAATACTAAATGTTAAGTTTTCATTCTTCGTTTTTAATGGTTAAGAGATGAACCATAAAATGTTTCATCCATTTTTCTACCAAACATACAACTTTGCACCAACGTACACAAAAAGTTACTTTACAAAATACGTTAAAAACAAAATAAATGTTGTGATCAGTGTTGAGCATTAATCAATCAATTTGCCAATTACCTGTTAATTGACTAAAAAAGTAATTGCAATTAAATAATTTGCAATTAGACTCGTAATTGCACCTTGCAAATTAAATTAATTCGATTAACATATGTCAATCGTAACTCACAATTAATTTGCCAGCACTTAACTTTTTAGTTTTTTATGAAACAATTAAAACTAACAATTAACTTTATGTTTTAAAACAAAATGAGTAAAGATTTAGGAAAATTAAGCTGTAAATCATATACTTAAGACGAATAAAAAAAGTGGTTAATTGTAATTCTTAATTAAAATTCACAAATCAATAGAAAATTAATTAATTATTAATTGTTACTACTACACAGTTAAGAATTAAATAATTGTTACTTGCAATTTCCTACAATTACAATTGATTAATTTGTAGTTGTTGCTACATTTAAAAAATTAATTAATTGTTAATCTTTAATTGTTCTTGCAATAAATTTGCTCAACACTGGTTTCGGTCGAACATTTAAAGCGTTCTTTAAAGTTCTTCTGAGATTTTATGGTATAACCTCAACAAAAAATGTGACATTTAATAGATTATCAATATTTAAATTGGAAAATAAACATGGATACTTTTTCAGAATAAAATGAATGCAAAATTTGTGAGATAAACGTAATAATGAATGGTGGATAATAAATACATAATTTATCATAGCAAAATGTTACTAAATCTAGTTATTTATCTTTCTCACATACAATTAAAAGTTCCACTTTAATAACAAAACCGGCCTAGATGTCACTCCATACACTACCTACAGAACATTCTTGTTAGCAGTTCTCAACGAACATTGCAGTTATTCTTTAGGAGAAAATATTTTGTAGCCAGATTAAAACATTTTAGTAAACAGATATGTGGGTATATACTCTGAAAACGAACCATTTGAAACGAAAGGTTCAGAAAAAAACACCTTGATGAAAGTTTTTTGAAACTTTGGATTAACTACTTTAAAAATATGGTTATCGGACTAGATTATTCAATTAATATTATTATTCTGATAGTAAGTCTTAATTTAATAATATATCCTTTAGAAAAGTTTTAACCCCCCAAATTAAGATAATAGTTATTTTTATAATTGCGTGAGAAAAATCTGACTTTTACACTGATTTTAATATCAGACGCGTGCGTAAAGTTATACTTTTTAGAAACAGTGATAAAAAAGCTTTTTTTTTTACCCAAAAGCAGTGTAAAAAAATTACTTTTTTCAATCCTTTTATTAGATGCCAACATTTTAAGTAAAACTTACGTGAAAAAATTCGAATCTCAGAGGTTCAAAAATAATTCACGTGCTAATTTTTTTACCTGAAGAAGATCGGCATCGATAAATCTCTGGAACTACAAAAGGCAAACTTATTTTTTAGTTTAAATTAAAACATTTGAACATGGATACTGATACTGATTTGGAGCTTCCATAAAAGATAGAAATAGCAGCTAATGATGTTACTTCAAATATGCTGCCGGAAATATAAAAAAAAATTAAAAGAAGTATGAAAAGTTATCTCCTGGAAGCTCAAAATTCGTATCAATATCCATGTTCAAATATTTGACTTTTAACTAAAAAATAAGTTGCCTTTTGTAGTTCCAGAGATTTATCGATACCGATCTTCTTTACTTAAAAAAATTAGCACGTGAATTGCTTTGCACGCTTTTTATTTTTGAACCAAAGAGATTTGATTTTTTAACGCAATTTTAAAAAATAGTGTATGAAACACGTGCGAAAAGTAAACTTTTTAAAACACGTGTCATTATTTCACTCGCTCGTGAAATAAAATCCACTAGTTTTAAAAAGTGCTAATTTTCGCAGTAGTTGCATAAATAACTGTTGTGCAACAAGTGTGAAAATTAATACTTTTTCAAACGAGTGGATTTTATTTCCCGACCGGGGCCCGAGCGAGTAGAATAATTACACGTATTTTAAAAAGTTTACTTTTCACAAACGATGCATACACTATTTTTTATAATTGTGTGAAAAAAATATCATTGACTTAAATATTTCACGCGCATTAATGTCATTAAATAAAAGCAGATCAATAATCACTGGATATTATCAATATTATGAAATAGAAATTTAACCTGAGATGTTGGTATCTTATGAAAAAGGTGAAAAAAGTACTTTTTTCCACCTTTTAGCCAAAACATGGTATGTTCAGATTTGAAACATGAGTTTCAATAATTAAACTCTTTACATCTAATGCTACACATAATTAAATAAAAATAGACATTTTATTAGCTTACCTAAGTTTTTTCTTAGCCACAGACCTGATGCACCCATCTTAACTATTCACTAAATCTTCAATGAACAAAAAAAATGACTTGAAGCTAAAACCAAACTAATTTTTTATTTTTCTAAATAATATGACCATATATCAAATGAAGCTAAAATGACATAGACACTAGATTGTACCACCATATTGAAATAAATACAAATTTTTGCTCATGTCAACGGACGGATGGGACAAGCATTTAGAGCTCAGTGAAATAAATACAAATTAAAAAATAAACATATAACTGGCATTTCAGAATCCAAAAATGTTCTTTTCTTCGTTTCTCTTATTTAAAAGTGAATTCATATCTTATATGTCAGATATAAACTGCCAAACTCCACGGGCGTGACGCTGGGATACATGGATACACCACGGATACGACATGTCACGCTCTGTGGACTAAAACCATTATAATAAAATAGGAAACCTTGTATAATTCGTTCTGTCCTGTACTCTATAAACTTTATTCTCATTTTTTTCCTAATTTACTTTGCTTTTTAAACTGGCCGGGACAAGAATGGTTCGTTTTCAGGGTATTGACAAATACTCTGAAAACGAGTCCCACGTACAAGACTTTGACATAAAATTTTAATAATTACGTGAAATGCGGGTATATCATAGGTTATAGGGTATGAAAAACTTGCAAATCGCCTTAGGTTTCCGGAGTTTTGCGATTTTCAAATTGTTTTAAGTGATTTTTTTGGCGATTTTATCTTTTTAAAGGCCCCCTTCCTGACTGGGCCCGTAGGCCCTGGCGAAATCCGGCACTACAAATCGCTATTATATATACCAAAAGTTTCTTCTTCAGTGACTCGAAGCTGAAGAGACTGTTATGGTATAACCTCAGCGTGTTTGCCCCATTGTAATAGCAATTGTATGCCTGCATAGCATCGCCTGGCCATTTTATCCATCCCAATCCCTTCAAACTCAGATTAAACTGTGTCAGCTTTTATTTTGCTTTAAAATTACCTAACATAAAACATAAGTATTATATAGAAACAGTATTGTTGAAAAATGCCCACTGTATTTTGTTAGTAATCATGCCTTCTTCTATTAATTCGACTCTAATTACATGTCATCATTCCTTGAATTTGTTTGAAAACAAATTTTAAAAGAGAATGCCTACAATAGATGCATCAAATATATATTGACTTTATGGTTAGGTTAGGTTTAAATTATCGTCGCACAAGAGATACACGAGGACTATTGGCGACAAGCGTCGTATTTTAGAACCACAGTCAAGTGACGAGCCGACACCTGAATAGGCACCAAACGCAACCGTTAAGGGCGACATCGTACGCTGCGTTAGGACTTTGAAGGATATTTAACGTGCACTCCCTTACACGGGATATTTTTCGTCGGACATTTTTGGCTGCACGGGCCGTTTGTAGGTCGGCAGTTATTTTTGCGATGCCCGGACCCCAACCTGAGACCTTCCGCATGCTTGGCGAGTGCCTAACCGACTGGGCTCCCCAGCCCCCACATTGATTTTATGAAAGCAATTTTTTTTAATAATTTGAAACAACAAGAAGTCATTTAATTTCTAAAGCAATGTTTCGAAACACATCCTTTACTTTCAACATTCTACTTTTGGACATAGCCCCTATTTACATATAGCGCTATTCAAATGTAAAACTGTTAAGGGGGAATGGGTGTACAGGACCGGGGGTCTCCAAACTCAAGTGCCTCAATGTTAATCCAATGGGAAAAAATTATTTTTTTTGCCACATTTCTCGGGCTGTATTGAATATTTTTACAAGCGGATTTTTTATGTGATAAATGTAGCTGACTTACAGGTCTGTATCTTCCCACTTTTTGAAATTAGTACGAATATTTTTTTTAATATTCAATAAATTATTTTACACAAAATATTCGAAGCAATTTCAAAAAGTGGGAAGATAGAGACCTGTAAGTCAGCTACATTTATCACATAAAAAAAATCCGCTTGTAAAAATATTCAATACAGCCGGAGAAATGTGGCAAAGAAAATAATTTTTCCCATTGGATTAACATTGAGGCACTTGAGTTTGGAGACCCCCGGTCCTGCACGCCCATTCCCCCTAAATTTGAGCTACAAGTTCACGTGGTGATTTCAAAGGCTAAGTAGTTAGTTAATTAAGCTTATGTGGCTACAAACGTGTAAACGAATCTCTTTCAGCACTTGTAAAACATTGAATTACAGAGAGCGAGAAAAGAAATTTTTTATTCATAACGTTTACTGAAAGTACAGTGGTGGCCAAAAGTGTGGACACTTTTTGAAAGTTTCATGAGTTTCAACTGTTACCTGTGTTCTTGCATCGATTACATTTTGCTTAAATACAAACATTTAAATGTTAAGTTGAAGGTAATTTAATGTAGAATTTCAATTAAAAAAACGGAATTAAAGTATCTGTATTACAAATAAAGTTATGCTCATTTTAGTTGAACAAACAAGCACAATCAAGGGATTCTCTTATGCTGAAATTGCAATACATATTGGTGGTTCAATTACTTGCAAAACTAAGACAGATCATACTATTAGTTGCATAACTTATTCGTAATGCAGATATTGTAATACTGTATTTATTTTTAATTCTTTGTGAAATTACTTTGATGATGATGGTGTTGTATCCATGGATATAGATTATATGGGACCAAAGGTCTCATAGAAGGCTTCAGTGATCTGCACACAGTGGTCCTCATAAAGATTAAATTACTCTTAATTTGATATTACAATTGTTTAATTTGATATACAATTAAGATATTCTGTAATCACACAAAGTTTGAAAATATGAAACTTTCAAAAAGTGTGCACACTTTTGGCCACCACTGTATATGTACATGGAAGTTACGCTATTTTCGAAAAACAGTTTCTATCATTTACGCACGTCTTTATAGGACTATTTACTGAAATTTGCATGCAAAATATCTTTAAGCTATTTCAAAATTATTTTCAAGCATTCTTGTGCCACCTCTCCATTGCATAATTTTTTTTTTTAAAAAGACAATGCTTTTACTAGTTAAAAGTCTCTGATATCATTCAGAATTACCTTAACAAAATCAATCATCGCTCACAGAAACAATTCAAAACTTCTGACTTCGCCACATTAGGATCACAAACAATTAGCGTTATCAGACCATCATAGTCACATAATTTGTTTTTAAAAAAGAATATCAAAGTATTGGTCAAGATTGAAATTTGAAGAACCAATAAACGAGTCCGTCGACAATGTATCTGAAAGGGTAATGAGTTAAATGATAATCGAATGGTCAGATAATTCAATCACCACGGGTACAGGCTACAGGTTCCTGGAGACTATTTCCCTCCCCTTTAGGGACATGTCTAAATTGTGGAGGTGGCGCGTGATAGATGGCAGCATCTGTCACGTACGTGTGTGTCTGCATGTGAGTGTGTTGTGTCTGTCTAACATGACGAAGGTTTAAAAGCGGGTCTCTGACCAAGCACTCAAGCCTGAAAATATATGTATACCAACCAACCAACTACAAGAGTTCTTTATTTAATATCCTTTTTAGAGTAAAACAAAATAAAATCCGATCCCGTTCGAAAACAGAATCAAATTAAGCTTCGATCTGATCTGGTGACCTTAAGAATGTTGTTTACTGGGTGAAACTTTCTAAAAAGGATTGAATCGCGAGTTTTATAAGAGGCTTATCTCCACAGGGATGTTTCCTTACACACTCATGTCCCGGATCATCTCTTTTGCATATTTATTTTCATACGTTTTGTCACTATGAAGTACACAAATGTTGCACACACAAAAAAACATGTGGCATCTCTCAAATAAAAACAAGTTGGTTTGTTACAGAATCTGTCACCTACACCGCTTCCACACAACATTTACGCTCATCAGGAAACACACCAACAACACCTCAGAAAGAAATTCGCCAAACAGGGCCTTTAGCAGTTCTAATTCAAACTTTTATAAGTCAAAATTAGTACTTGTCTTTAATCTTCTTTTGAAGATTTGATAATTAATCTTTATCGTTTGCTATTTTTTTGAAGTTCGAAGAATTCTGATGTACTTTTTATATAAATACCTTTTTGCAGATAAAGTTTGCATCTTGAAAAATAAATTAGTAAAATTGTTGCCTTAAAACTAAACGCGAAACTTTGCATATTTTTTATGCAAATTTAAAATTTTTTAGACATCTTTCTTCATTCACATATAATGGACTTTCAAAATAACTTTATTGTGCTATTACAACAATCCAAATTGAATTATATCACAAAGTAATTATTTTTCAAGAATTTATTTTAATTTTAAATAAAGTTTCTTGTACGCTGGATGTCATGGCAACGGTGAAAATATTGAATAAATATTTTCTAGCATGTTATTTCAATGTAGATTAAATTTTTAGTTATTTAAATTTTAAATAAACTTCTAATTAAAAATTTTTAATTAAATTTGGAATGCAGCCTAAACTGATTTTTTGCTTCAAAATGACGTATCCCACTTGTTTGCGAGACTTTCGGCTCGTTCTGTGAAAGTGGGTGACAGACGGACGGGCGGACTGCACGATTATAAAACCTTTTCCACTTTTTACGTTATAAACGTAGTGTGGAAGCTAAAATTTCCAATTTTGCCTTGATCATTTTTTAATGTCTTATTGCTGCTGAGCTAAGGGGCCAGCCACTAACCTAAAAAAACATACAACACATAGTGGGCCAACTGTGATTGTTAAATGCCTCAAATGAGTTTTCCTTTTCATGAACATATAGTCATACTCGGTTTGAACGACCTCGTTTACAATGATAAATCGTTTATTACACCATAAATGTTCTTTCCTTTTTACTGCCTATAGACATTAATGATATCTTGTTAAAAAAAATTAATTAACCCTTTCAGTCCCAATGACAATTTGGCATCAACATTTTGATTTTTTTTTAATCGTCTATTTATAGCCATTTATGACATCAAAAAGCACATCATTCGATTCTTTAAACTTTTTTTCTATAAGAAAAAAATATTTTTTATTAATCCCAATAGATGTCAGCCCTATTATTTTTTTTAAATTATGATCAGAAACATGATGAAATGGTCCTCGGTTATAACGTTAAAAATATACGTTTATTTGATTTTCAAATGCCTCCAGGAAAAAAAATTAAATCTATTTATTTTTTTGTTATAAAAAAAGAGGGAGATTTTTTTTAAAGAATAAAACGAATGTTTTTTGGGAGTTTTGGCTCATAAACTTCCTTTTTTTTAACCCTTTCAGTTCCAAAAATTTACTACACTACAGAAACATCTGATATTCACAAAATAAGCTTATTTTAGGTCGAACATAATAGTTCCATAACAAAAAAAAATAATCTTAATTTTTTATATGGTTTTTGAAATAATGCCAAAATTTTTTAACTGTGAAAAACAACAAAATAAAAAATATTTATATATTACCTAAAAACACTTCGAGTTATATATTTTAAGGTATCTGACCATATTATTTAAAAAAATTAGTAATTATTTTAACCAATAGTTTTAATTGTGTTTGAAATATGTGGAACTGAAGTGAAATTTTCGAAAATCAGGTGAATCGCTTGTTGGCTATTTTCTAACTAAAAAAAAATAGTAGTTCTGACTTCTATTGTGATTAATGCAAAATATTGTCTAGTCGAACAAAGAGTGAAGAATCGAATGATGTGTGTTTGATGTCATAACGGGACATAAACATTTGCAAAAAAATATTGAAAGTGATGATTCCAAATGGCATCACTGGGACTGAAAGGGTTATTCAAATCTTGAAGAACTTACTGATGAAATAGAATTTAATAAGAAAAACGTCACGATAAAAATCACGATCATATTTCTGAGTTACACTCGTATCGTAGCTTCAAAAATCTGAAGATAAAAATTCATACAAAGAAAATTTAGGACATTACAATTTTGGACATTATTAATTTTGGACTGTAGGGTAGACCGGGGGGAATCGCGTCATCTTAACTGAAATGGAATTTCCATGCAGAGTTGTGTTAGAATAATTGTAAATTGTAGCAAACATAGCATACTACATTTCACCTGTCTTGGAGTGATTGTTCAAACTTGAGATTTTTAATAAAACTGAATAAAAAAATATACTAACAGCTTGCAGAGTGGCCGTATTATCCAGGTACCTGCGGCTACACCACCAAAATACAGCAAATAATCTATGAATAATGGAAGAGGATGTCATAAAGCACAACATATAGCACTAAAATAGGTTTAATTAAATGAAGAACGTAATTAAGAAGTATATAAAAATTATTTGATAGTAAAATTATTATGTTTTCAAGGAGTGCATCAAGTTTATTAAAGCTTTTTTGCCGTACTTCAAAGCAATCTTCTTTTTGGAAGGCACCGTCTTGGTTTCTCTTACTACCAATTTTGAAACTAATACTCAGATTGCCATTAAACCAGCCATCTTAAAATGTTAAAGAAGGTCGCTAACTTAATTTTGACGACAATATTCTTGTCATCATTTAGGTACTGACAGGGTTCGGAAAAACCGGTTTTTTCAGAAAAAACCAAAAGAACCGGTTTTTTGGTTTAAACCAGGTTTTTTTGGTTTAAACCAAATGTTGGTTTTTTTCCATTTCTTTTGTTAGAAAGAATTGCAACGTCAAATAAGTTATGAGTTTTACATTATTACACAATTCAGAAATGTACATTTTATTAATTTTGAGATAAAAATTTTACACTTTCTACTTTATCATTCTTATTTATTCAAAAACTTAAACAAGTCAATTTGCTAGCTTTTACTGTTCTCAGTCTATTTCGCAAAGTTAGACTGAATTGCTATTGTGCTGCTATTTTTTGATTGGATATAAAAGTTGAGTCGTATCTCAATTTAGTTTTGGTTGAGTTGTTTGCATCATAATACTCAACTTTTAAATTAAATGAATTAAAATTAATTTCAGAATATAAATAGAAATTTTGAAAAAACCATGTTGGTTTTTTCAGGAAAAAACCATGTTGGTTTTTTCAGGAAAAAACCATTTGGTTTAAACCAAGTGGTTTAAACCAGCGAACCCTGGTACTGATGAATAGATAAAAGGGTTTTTAACCTGACAATTTACCAATCCACTTGAAATCAACTGTAACTTGTCAAGAAATATTTGAAAGTGTTGATTTTGATCAAAGGTATTTTCAATAAAAAAAATTAGCATTTGATTAAGATAGGGAGTATTTTTTTTAATTAATTTTATTTAGTGAAACCGGATTCTTCATAGAATATAGATAGGAAAACAAAATTTTGTTGTAACATTCGTAAAAGAGTAATTCTAAAGTTTGTGTTTTTTTATTTATGTAAATGTCATCTGTAACAATATTTAGAGTTAAAACCATGATTAGAATAACATTGGCAAATTTCAAGCACCAATGTCAAAAACTTGTGTGAAAGCAGACCTAAAAAAATAATTCTAAAAATGAAGCAATGGAAACCTCTTTATATAAAACAAATATTTATTTACAGTCACGAAACTTTGCGATTCAAATTTGAGAATCCACAACCGACGCAGGTTAAATAGACCTTGCTGGTTCCCAAAAGCAGCTTTTCATCTTTTTCAGTCTCTATCTTCATTTTTACCTGAAGAAAATCCTCCATGTGACGCAAAAGGCTTATTCTAGGCAAAACAAAAAGGTTGTTATAAACATGACAAAAAAATAATGTTTTTTTGACACATTAACATATAAATATTTTTTAATTCCTTAAAACCATGCTCAAAAATTTTGATCAGGAAAATGCAATGGGCCAAATGAAAATGTCAAATCAACTTTAAAAAGCAATAGATGCATATCAGATCTGAATATTTCACAGCTTATAAGTTACATAAGTGCACCTATAAGAACCACAAAAACGTGTACCATATCCCAGATATATGCTTATTGTGTAGATTCAATTTGTTACCAATTCACAACTAAAAGAATATTTCTTTTAAGTTTAAATATGATACACTATCTGATTCTTTCCTTGGAGAAAACCACTAACATGACAATCAATGACTATTAATATGCAATTCTATTAGAAGATAGACTTTCCTGCATATAAACCCATTAATATGTTTAAGTTCTCCAATGGAAATTTCAAATTTTTTTTATAACCTGATGATGCATTCAATATTTCTAGATAAAGTTTAGAATGACTTTTAATCTAGTTGACACCTTCAATTCGATGTATCGCAATCAAAGAGCTTAGTGGAAGAACATGCTCATGCTCAGTGACATTTTTGAAAGAATTGAGATTTTTATATCAATGAACATGTTAGTCCTTCTTTAAAGATAACAAGATTATCTGTTTTCATAAAATTAACGTTAAGTCTATTTTTTACCCATTGTAAGAACCATTTTTTAAAGCATGTAAGTGCGAACGGAAGAAATTTTTAAAGCTCGTTTTCACTTTTTTGTCACTAAGCACTTCGATTATCTGTGACACTTGAGTTGTGAATGCACACATGGAATAGAGACAACATAGCAACATCTTCGCAGTTTCAACTTTTCAGTCACAAGATATTTTAAACAGGGTGGTTACAAAATCTAGAGAAAAAAAGTTCCCTGATATTTCCATGATTTCGCTGATACGTTCACAAAAAAATTACCCAATTTTACAATTACCTGGAAATCACATGCAATAGACACAATTCAAAGCAGAACAGAAAATTTAATCAAGACATTGCGGGAATTAAGACTTTTTGGGTTATGGGTTAGCCTACCTAACTTTTCTACATTTCTGAAAATCTGAGTTTAGAGGAATCATGTTATAACATGAGAGAGATTGGCTGTTTTTCCAAGATTGGTCCTTCGGGCAAATCGGATCAACCAGAATATATTTTTTTTAAATCAAGTGTCCGTTAGTAGTGATTGCAAGAGCCTAAACCTTGGTTTAAGTAATCCAAAATGGAAAAAAAAATTCCTGATATTTTGCAAAATTTGAAAAAAATTCATGAGAATTCCCTGATATTTCCAGAATTAAAAAGTTCCCTGAGAATTCCCTGATTTCCAGGTTCTGTGACCACCCTGTTAAATATTTAAATGGGCTAAATCAACAACCACCCGAAAAATACTTACGTGCATGGAGATAAAGGTCCATATTTAATTTTGGCTACATCTGGTGGTCCCAGAGCCATAAGAAGACATGCCATACTCTGAGCATTTGAGTCAACACATCCTCCCTATAAAATTTATAGGAAACATTAATAAAGAAATACAGGGTGAGGCAAATAAAAGTGTCCCCGGTCTAGAGATAGGAATACGTTGAAATGCTCAGCAAGAAAAACCCTTGAAACATCATGAAACCTGTTTTTGCATTGGTTGGATCGGATTATCTTCACATTATAGCTACTCATAGACTAGTGGCGAGTGCAGATCTTAGTTCGTAATTGTATGAAGATGTCCCCTAAAGCAAATTTTGTGTCTTGCAATTAATTTAGAATGTTTTGTATAAACAAAAACAAAAAGGTCCGATTTTCTTGGATAAATAAAAAATTGGCCGAAATAATCACTTGTGGGAACTTTTTTGTTCACAACTCTACAAACCTTGTTTATATTTCACTTCAACTAGCTTCTCAAACATACGCTTGGCAAATAATTCGCCAAGCGTTTACTTGGGCTCAATATTGAAGCGATCAATAGCTTCAGTTACAAACCTGTTTTTGTATTGGTTTTGGCTTGGCAACATTTCTGTCGTATTCTTATCTCCACGTTGGGGCCACTTTTATTTGCCTCGCCTTGTATAATTTTAGTAAATGTCAATGAAAACTCATAGTTCTTTTGCGATTTATATTTTATGTACCTTGTGGCCTCTGATGTAAGTGTGATAGATGATCAAAAGTGAACAATGTGAATGAACCTTACACACTGGGAAGATGTGCCAAAGAAGTTACCATAATGAAAAAAAAATAGCAACACCTGAGGTACAATGCACCAATCTTGGTCATGCTTTGGAAGTCACAGAATCACATCATGAAATAGGAAAGCTGTGTAGCAACTTAACTTAAACCAAGCAAACTTCCCAAAGCAAACCGAATGATTACCTTTGCAACAAATACTCAATACTCTTTCCAATCACAATACATGCTTAAAACACTTTCTACCAATACCCTCTAGTACTTAAGTGTGTGAACATCAATGTTTTCATTTTATCCCACCCTAATTAGGTTTGACTAGGTTTGGAGTGTTTGTGCTGGGTTTAAGCCCCAAGCAAGGTAGGTTTTAGAATAGCGAAACACACGCTTTTTCTCGGAAAACGCACAAGGGCGTAGTTGAAGAAATTGTTTTCGAAGCTTGCATTGTAAACAGAAAGAGTATAGAGTTACCTTAATTAAATTTGTGTATATTTCTAGCCAATAGGAGGCTACTAGATGGAAATTTTTGATAAGCACTGTTTCTGCTAGAGTACAGATTACATATTTTATTTTGTTGTGTATAAAATTTAAGAGGTTAAGAATATTACTGTATAGATTCTATAGCTGATGTTCCTGTAATATTAGTTTTGTTATGATCATAATGCGACTTTTGAATTAACCCGTATGCAGAGAGCTTTAACCATTTGTATTATGATTAGTGGTTGTGTTAATAAATTAGTATTTTTGATATTATTAAGTGTGTCAATAAAAATTGGCAGATAAGTTACCCGATTAATTTCTTCAAACAGATTGAAGCATGCCTGCTGGGCAACATCTTCAACAACAAGATCTCCTTTGGAGCCAGAAGGATTAGAAACGGCTTCAGCAGTGTAGAAAACACCAGTTGTGCTCTCGGCTACTAATATCAGGCCAAATCCAGGAGACCTAAAGAAAAAAAACCAATGGGTAGCATTAAACAATATGTTGAGCCAATATAGATGCCGTTTTATATGTATTTTAGCTTTCTAAAACAATTGCTTCTATTACAACTGACAATTTCATGTACGAAACTGATACCAAATATTCCGTTCATTAACAAACCGCAATACATGCAGAGGTGGCGTGAATCGTTACAAGGCGGGCACATTTTCGCACCAACAATTTTCCCTAGAGGGGGATTTTTTTCCTGATAGCCGGCGTTTGCTTTGCATGAGAACGGGCCCTAATTGAGAACATCATTTCATAGCACTGCCATGTGTGGGTACAGTATCTAGACCAATTGACTTGGACCATTTTGACAAGCACTAAATAACTCTAACCTCTAAGAAAGTATGCTGAACGACTGGTTATTTCATAGCGAAAATGGTGCAATCCATCCTTGCGGTTACCAGGCATGAGTTTGGCAAAATAAAAAAAAGCTGAAACTAAAATGCATAATTGTACGTGTAAAAAAAACATTTTGAGCGATATACTTAATTCGCGAAATAAGCTGTTACAATATGCATGACATAATATACCATATCCTAATTTAACCTCCTCACTAACTAATTTTTGTTACAATCTGTTATTTGAACTTGTTGTTTATTGAAATTTAAGTTTAGTTTCACTGAATTAGGGTGCGAAAAAAATTAAATAATCGTTTGAAAAAATTCATCACAGTTGTAGCAAATAGCCTTTCATCAGGCGCAAGGAAACTGACAACCGATTTTAACGGTGATTAAACTTATAAATTTGTTAATAACGTAAACAAATTAGGATCAACAATTGATCAGGATGACCATCCAGCCAATTTTAGAGCTTTTGACACACTTTTAAAAAAAGGTTAAGTTAGTTAAAAGTTAAGCTAAAGGTTAGGAAAAGTTAAGTTAAAAGTTAAGAAATTTGGGCAAAAAAATGCTCATTAACTCGTTGCTTTGTCAATTTTGTGAATTTGGAGGGTCGATTTCCGCGATCGTAATTTTGAGAAAAATGCGACGGGCCATCTTAATTTTGTGAAGGGGCTGCTATACGGCCACAAATTGGCTCTGGATGGACCCCTGATCTGTGAAAGGTTTTTCTGTGTGTGAGGGATTAGAACAAGCAAAAAACGGAATTTTTGAGCAGAATTAGAAAAAGCGGAAATTTTTTCTAAAAAACTGATATCTTTTTTTTCCTAAAAAATTAAAAAGCGGAATTCCGCTTAAAAGCGGAAAAAACTCATCCCTGGGTTACTGCAGGTTATTTACCCGTGGCAGAAGCTAAATTCAAAACTAAATACTTTTTCACAAATAACTAAGTTATGAATTTACAAGTTTTCTATTTTATTTTAAAAGTTCCTAGGGGACCATAGTGCGCAATATGAAGAAAAATATTCACACAAAAAAAATTATAATGTTTTTTATAACTATGCAATACTTGTTTTTAAGTGCATGAAAATGTTTATGAGTACACTCCACCACAGATTAAGTTTGCAGTTGTGAATGCAGTCGCGGAAGAAACGTCTGGAGTAAATAAACCTCACTATCCAATCAGAGCAGGCGACGGAATTTCACCTGCCCTTTGAGATACTCTTATATTCATGGGCCTTGCTACGTCAAAATTGAAGAAAATTAAAATTACTCTAACTGAAAAAAAACTAATAAAACTATGTCCTGAAATAACGAATAAAGTGGCTTATTGAGAGTGAAATACTTTTTTTATCCAATTCTCATACTCGAAAATGAGAACTATTTACCCTTTTTCTCGAAGAACATTTCACTACTGCATACTTAATCTGTGGTGGAGTATAGTGATTTTAAATGTTTAGTTAACTAAATAATAACCACATTTTAGCTTTAGTTGTTTTTAGTGTCAATAGCCTCATAATGCTTATTTCAGTTAGTTATGCACAAATACAAATAAACATCCTGAGGGACTATAGATTCCAAAACCTATATAAAAGTTAAAAGGACTATTAAAAAAAGTCTTACTTCTTTACTTTACTTCCTCTCTCAGAATCCTTCATATTACAGTGATCTGTATAAATATAAACATCAGTCAAAAACTTCAACAGCAGTTCCTTTGATTTTTCCACCATACGACTTGCCATAGCAGGAGAAACCCCCACAGAGTATGCATATCCTCTTATCCTTTTAATATTACCTGGGTTGAGGAATTCAAATTTACAAACTGTATTTATGACGGGGCAAGTGAATAAAACTTCTCCACCTCCCTCTGGTGGCAACCCACGGCTGATTATCTTCACTTCCAGGTTTTTGACTTCTTTTATGAATCGTTTTAGAACAGGGAGAGAAGAATATTTTATTGCGTCCACCTGGAATATGAAACAAGTAGGTTATGGAAAGTTAACTTGATGTTCAAAATAACTAACACAATACAGAATAGTCAAAATTAAATTTTTTGGTAAATTTGTTGGTTTGATTTTTATCTTTTTTTTAGTTTTATAGATTATTTTATTTTAATACTCTTTATTTGAACAATATTACTATTGTACATTATAACTTTAAATTAACTCACAAAAATTATAAATATTATGGCACACAAACACAGTATGAATTGTATATGAATTTTTTTACAAGATTATAATTATATTAATTATTCTTCTTGATATAAACTAATTGTTCATTGTTGTGGAATTTTGGTAATTTTTCATCACACATAAATGATTTTAACACAAAACAGCAAGTTGAGGTAATTATGATTAGATCAATTGTGACTGCTGATAATCTTATTAACAACACATGTTAAAGGAAAGAAAGTTTTATGTGAATGTTTGGTATTTAGTAAACTTTAAAAAGATTTTTTTATTCACTTTTGTTACTGCACTGCTCACAACAATTAGGAGAGCGCATGGTTTAAACTCTCTCAACCCCTAAGTTTCCATTTGGAATTATGAGCTTGCGATTTTTTAATCACTAAGTTGAGATTGCACTAATTTATCGTTAGATAGAAGAATCATGTATTTTGAGGATGTAAATAATGTTTGTTTCAATAAAATGAAAATATGAAAACATGGTAAAATAAAATTCACTCCCAAAAAAAAATTTTATGAAATAAATTGAGCCTAAATTCTTCACTCTTGCATTCTCAGATGTTTAAAAATTGATCTTACCACTTTTTTGCAAATAAAAATTTGAAAAAATTATTGCAATAATTTATTCTTAATTTTTTATTCCCCCCCCCCCTTAAATTTAGTTAAAAAAAATAAATATTTTCTACTTGTTTTTTAACATTTCATTCTGTATGAATAAGGAATCTATTTCACAAATTTTAGATTTTTAGAATGAAAAACAAAGCGCTGAAACTGAAAGGGTTAACAAAATTACGCAAAGTGCTCCCCTAATTGTTTTGAGCAGTGTAGTAGCAATTATCCTATATTAAGGTAAAAATTACTGCCTTAATAGGTATCACTTACAGAAGGATCTACATTGTCATTAGTAATGCCCCTTAAGGTTATTTGTAGAGGTTTCTTGCAGAAGGGTGCTAGGCAAAGCAAAGGTTCAAGAAAGTATCCTATAGCTCTTTCTGTGCCACAGTCATGTTGCAATTTACCTCCAAGTAATAAACCAGGCCTGTATTTTACAACAGTTCCTAAAATAAGAATTAAAAAACATACAAATAACCATCACAAACAACATTGACATAGCAAATTATTGAGCAATATTGTTATGTTTTGATCCGATTGAGTTTTGGTCATTTGGTTTAGTGTTGAATTAGAAGTATACTTCCTATTTTGGCTCAAAGACAGGGTGAAAATATAAGTAGGTGGATATGCTAATGCAAATTAATAATTATCATTATGTGAGTAAGTAAAGTAGCCACAGTTGTTATGATTTTACCGACCCGAAAAAACCCGGGTGTTTTGTTTTAAACCCTAGCGGGCAATTGAGCTTAAAATTTGCCTTTACTGAAAATTAAATAACTTTCTATACAACCAAAAGATATATATCAAATCATTTTTAATTAATATTTTAGTATTATTCTTAATATACCTTTACATTTTCACTTATTTTTCACACATTTTTTTTTTTTAATTTTTTAAATTTTTCTTTTTTTTTCTTTTTTTTCCTTCAATATTTAGAATGCATTTACAAATTTAAATTGATACTAATTAGTAATTATTTAAAAATTAATTATAACTATTACATTCTTTTAAAATTCTAATTTAAATTTCTATCGTTACAATATTCCAGATTACATAATTTAGCACAGACACAAACAAACCTGACTTTGGTTCCAGACAATACATTTGTAAATTTAAATGTACAGTTATCGAACTATATACAATTATTGTGGGTTTTTTTTTTTTCTTATTCTTATTTAAACAGGGTGCGAAATTAGCGCTAGACCTCTAGACAATGCCGATGTTTTTTTGGAAAGGCCGATAAAAAATTCCAACTTACTAGACCGCCAGTCTAGCAAAAATTTTGACACCAAAAATTTTGACACCAAACTTTTGTGACAAATTTTGACCCAAATCATCACCCAATTGATGCAAATTAGACTTCACTCTCCCGAAATGATTTGATCCAGAGCAAGCCTTTCAAGTTTGGAAAAGTGATAAAAAAAAAGAAAAAGAAGGCCAAACAGAAAGCCATATTTACATAGAGTCGCTTTTGAATCTAAAACCATGAGAGTACTTCTGCAGAAGAGTCTGCATTAAATGAAAGTGATAGTAACAGTACTTTCACAGAAGAGTCACACAATTGATTAACTAGTGTTGCTGTAAAAATTAGTTAATAAATTAAATTTTAGATAGTAAAATTGACTAATTTTTTTGGTCTTGCAAAATTTTTCGTTGTCTGGTACTTTCAAGTTCCAACTAGACCGGTTGTCTAGTGTAAAATTTTCTTAATTTCGCACCCTGTTTAAATTATATCATTCCTGATTATCTCTCAAGATGTTTTGTTAGTTTTATAAAAAAAACTGTAACGAATAGTTAAATACAGTAGACGCCGCTTAATGTGATCACATCGGGACCAACGTGATTTGATAACAATAACCGATTGATAACAATACACGAAAAAAAGTTTAAACTAAAAAATGATTTTTTACATACGTATTAAAAAAAAAAATTAATTAGGAGTTGTTGCTGTAAAACCCTATAGTATTCAATTGAAATTAATGCACACTAAAGAAAAAGAATTACTAGTGAGTATGCTTACGTATTGAATGATAAACTGCAGAAAACAATGCAAAAGGTTAATTCTAAACAGAAAAATAAGTAATCAATTATCGATTGTTTAGCATTCTTTCGAAGCAAGTCATTTACGAATCGCTCATAATCATAATGTTTATGAAAGTGTTCGGCGCCGGCTTTGTTTTGCACACCTAGATTTGAAGTGCCTCCCTCATCTTAGCAGGAGTCGGAATTTTGATGAATTTGAATGAACCCCGATGTAGCACTTTTGGGTTCATCATTGTCATCAAAATCTTGTGAGGAAGCTTCATCTTTGACACATACAGCTTCGCAAATATCCTTATCAACTAACGACGTAGAAGTCGCAACCTTCTTGTCGATCTCTATCCATGCTTCGAAATCCTCAACATTCATATCGGGTTTTTTCGGGAAATTTACATATAAACTGATAACAATAAACGAACATTTGATTACAATAAACGATGATTTTCCAATGTATTTTGATATAAGGGGACGGGACTAAGCGATTTTGATAACATTAAACGATAGATAACATTAACCGTGATCACATTAAGCGGCATCCACTGTAATTAAAACTTCTCTAAATTAACCACAAAATCCTGAAAAACATCCAAAATACCGAAAAAAAAACATAAAACTCTGAAAAAAAAACCCTGAAAAACCCAAGTGGGTTGGTTTTTCATGAAAAAAAACCTGGGTTTTTTTTAACAACCGAGTATAATAGTTTTGTTTTGTCGGAAGATAACTATAATGTTGAGCTTTAAATAAATCTGTTTTCTATGTCAGAATATTTTACTTCTAAGTCTTCTTTTTCTCTCTTTCTTATTATCCAGTAACAAAAACTATAATTTGTTGGCTTGTTTTGCAAGTTACGTTAAAACAATTTTAAACAAATTATAAAAAAAAATACTTGCATAAGCCAAATGCCGTAGCTGGAAGTTAAATAATTTCTTATAAACAGGTTATGGTTGAATTTAAATAATAAATAGTAATGTTTTACACGATATTTTTATCGTCACACTCAATAAAAATATATAATATTGTAAATGGTTACATTGAATATCACTATATACGATTTCCCATTTTTTAATTTTTGCTTATAATTATTTTAAAAAGTTCATCACACAATTATTTCTGCTGGACTTTCAATTAAAAAAAAAACATGAGTGTTGTACAAAAACTTGGGATCATTTTGCACAGTGTTGTGTTTCATCTTCACTTTGAAAGAGGAATTCACCTAAATTTGTACTACTATTATAAAGTAAAATAACTTTTAAAGAGAACATTTACCAGATTCCATAATTGTAATAGCAGCCCCATCTGTAAGAGTGCCCAGCAGTTTCAAGAAACTTTCTTCATATTCTGAAAAGAAAAAAAAATGGATTTAAACCAGCACTAATTTAATGTCTTTTTTGTATTTATTTTCAATTGATCAATTCATAGATAGTGTGATAATTAAATACATATAACTTATATTTAAGCACATATGATAGTTCAAATAGTAAAAAACAGTCTCTAATAATATGCACCAACAAGTTTTACACTGTTAACAAGCTCAGTTGCACCTTTGTTGTATATTTAAAAAAATCTAGTCTCAGGTACGATACCTGAAAGTAAAACTGCTTATGTCTAAAGAATCCAATAAGTTTCTTTTGTTAGTGTTAAAAAATATAATTGGAACACCTATGTGTAGGAGCAGATTTTAATTTTATGATTTATTATTTGTGGCCAAGCAGCAATAAACATTAAGTTAACGATGCATTCCAGTTCCCTATTAATTTTTTGGTCCACTACATCCAGTAATTTTTAAACCTTTCAGTCAAATTGATGCCATTTGGTATCATGTTTCTGATCATAATGAAAAAAATAATAGGGCTGACATTTATTGGGATTGATACAAAACTACTAAAAAGAGATACTAAACTGCTAATTTATAAATGCTTAATCAGACCTATCCTAAGATATGCCTCAGAAACTTGGACAACAACACCAGAAAGATGAGAATTCCTTGGGAATCTTCGAGCCTCGGATCCAAAGATCCATTTTTGGAAGCAAACAAGTTGATGGTACTTGGTACAGACGTTCAAACTCGGAACTCTATCGGGCTTTTAGAGAGCCTGATGTTGTCCGATTTATAAAATTCCAAAGAATTAAAAGGGCTGGTCACATTATGCGAATGAACAGAGAGCATTCAACAAACATAATCTTTTTGGCTCAGCCCATACGATCGACCAAAGCTGAGATGGGCTAACTGCGTGGAAAGAGACTTATCAGTCTTAAAGGTCTCAAATTGGAAGACCACTGCCAGGCAGAGGCAGGCCTGGAGGAAATTGATTGAGAAGGCCAGGGCCCACCCAGGGCTGATGTGCCATTGAAGAAGGAAGGAAGGATAAAAAAATATTTTCTAAAAGAAAAAAATGTGAAGAATCGAATGATGTGCTTTTTGATATCATAAATAGCTATAGATTATCAGAAAAAAATTCTAAAATGATGATGCCAAATTGTTTTTGGGACCGAAAGGGTTAATCATGAAGAAATTAACTAAAAGTTCACACATATATTAAACATACTAAACACACTTGTTGTACTAAAACACCTAGCTATGAAACAAGTCTAATAGTAAGCGGAATGCACACCAATCACCATATTTGTGCAATTTTGCATATTACCTACATAAATGAACTTGTCAATTTGATGATCGAAATCAAGGCCAAAATAAATAGAATATTGGACTTAGACATCCCAAATTTAGCAATGAATTTAAATTAGTTGTATAGAAGGTTATTTCACTTTGTTTGTGGCATTGCAGTTTAACTTGATTGAATGGGTATTCAGCATACCGAACTCTACTCCAGTGAAGCAGGGGAAATCGTTACAACTAACCCAAACACTGCTTCAATAGGCTACTTCCATACAAAATTACTGTTTCTGTAGTGTAAATCATGTGTGTAAAAAGTGATTATCAAAGTTTGAACAATTAATTAAATATATTAGTGGAATAGATAATCTACTCCATTACGCCTTGATAACAAGCGTATTCACAAGCGTATTCACTTATTGCAACTAAATAATGTAACGTTCAGTCTTTATATTTGATTTCATTTTCTTTTCAAAATTAAAAAGCTTTTTTTAAAGTGCGACTTTCACTACAGCTACATGAAATTAGCCATTAAATGTATAACATAGAGTTAGGAGAGGAGAAGAAGTGTATCAGTTCAAATGGCTTGAAGCAGGGCTGTCAGGTTTCTCGAGCTACTGCACATTACAAACCAGCACTGAGGTATCCCAAGATGAACAGCTTTAGTGGTTTTTTGAGCTAGTGTGCTTATCATAGTAGCCCAAACTGAGAAAACTGGCACTGAGGTATCCCAAGATGCACCGCTCTAGCCTGCCTCTTTTGTGTGTTGCTGCGCACATACATGGTCCGCTCTATTCTCTTTCCTAACTCTATGATGTATAATCATTTCCTCTTTATCTCTAGAGTGGCGCTTCAACAATGTAACCCAATCCATATACACTACAATTACACAAACGCTTGTTATCAAGGCGTAATGCTCAATTTTATTTGGCTTTATCCAAATAAATAAACATTTTTGGGGTTAATGCAAATTAGCCAATAAAATATTAGGGAGATAAACAATGGATGAACTAGATTGACCTGTAACTGTAATATATTAAAATAATTACTGTGTTATGGTAGATTCACTTTGAACGACTCTGTTTAATACCGCAAATTGGGGAATCAAGAATATAAACAACTCAACCATTTATAATACCAAAGTCTATAGATTGTTCACAAAAGCAATTTGTTTTTTTCCCTGGATAGTTAAGAGATGGTTTCGAAACCACACTGATTTGCGTTTAATTAAACGGATATCTTAACAAGAATAAGAACTTTCTTGCAGACAAAGTGAAAATTTTGTGTTTTTATATGATTAAAAACAAAAACAAGTAACTCAATTCTTTTTAACAAATTAAAGAAGAGAATAGACAAAAGAATGTCTAGTAGAAGAGAAAAGACAAAAGAAGAGGTGAAAACCAACTATTTAGTCCAGGATCATCGTACGCGTCTCTGATATCTTTAATCACAATCGGTTTTCCACTTAAGGTAGACAATATTAACCGTTGTCTAAAGAAACTGCTTCCGTGATAATTACTCATTTTTTAGAAGAAAAAAATAATATCCCTATTAACAGAACACGTGTAGACAGTAAACAAGTAAAAACTAAAATGTAAATTTAAAGTGTAGTGTAATTGTTTTTGGCTGCCTATTTTCAGCCTCTATTAGGAGCTTTAACACAGCCAATAACGTTTCGTAACTTTAAACCTTGGTAAAGTGACAAGGTCAACACCTGAGTGGGCACCCAACGGAACTTCAAGCGACATCGTACGCTAACACCATCGAGACTTAGGACTCCACAGACTTACCGAGCACGTCTGTCCCAGTGTACTCGGGCCCATCCGTCACGAGTTGGACTCTTTCCCAGTACAGATATCCGATTTATAGGATGACTTGCCAGTCATCCTATACGTTTGATTCGAACCTCCGCACTCCTGAGAAACCGAATCCCGAGGCTGTTGTTTTAACCTCTCGGCCACGAACGGTCCTGTAAATTTATAGTGTAGTTTAATGGTTGCCTATTTCCAGCCTCCATAGAAGCTTTAACAAAGCCTGCAAATATTGGTTTTTTTTATTTGTTTGAATTGGAAGAAGTAAAAGTAGAAGTGAATACTCTAAATCTCTGTTCAAAGTTGTAGTGTGTGTTTCTACGTTCTTCCATTATTTGGTTTCTACTTCCATGATGCCTTCATTTTGAACTCCAGTTCTGCCGGTGAACGGGTACGGAACACAAGAAAATAAACCAAACTTGGTATGCTTGTGACAATGGAATTAAAACAAGTTAAAATTAAATTATTTGCAAACGATATTATGATTAATTATATAACAAGCAATGTGTATTACGAGCCATGGATGTCAACAACTCTATAATGTCAATTAAACCAAACCAAATAAAGTTTTTAAAAATGATCTGGTAGCAGCGCCACACTCAGTCTTTGAACTATTGTTGTTGTTTCTTTTTTGCTCCATGCTTTTTGCCAATTTTCTCTACGTAATATTTTTTTACTTTCTTAGTTAAATACTAATCTTTCCCAATTCTTCCGAGTCGTAATTCGTCCTCGCGAAATACGTCGATGTTCGAATGCCAATTACCTGTTGTCTATCCTAATCTATAAGATACGAAATATGAATGAGTTTCCCATTCACGATGCTATCCGCGCGAAAGACCTTCGTAGGGTAAGGCAACTCATCAAAGCAGGAGTGAATGTGGACACCCTCAACGAAGAGGGCGAGGCCCCTCTACACTTGGCAGCTTCTTATGATCAGTACAAAGTGGCGAAACTGCTCATTAATAGTGACTGTAACATCAACATCAAGGATCGTTATGGTCGTACACCTGCGATGTGGGCTGCTCATTGGGAGAAGAGGAATATTGTAGGTCTGCTCCTTCATCGTGGAGCCCAAGTCAACTGCGTTGATGTCAAAGGGTCGACTCTCCTACATTCCGCTTGTAGTGCTGACGGTTGGGCGTACATCGTGCGTCTTATCCTGGACAAGGGAGAAGCAGATATCAATGCTATAGACAGGTATGGGAACTCTCCTCTCATGTATGCCACAAAGTGGGAGAACGAGGAGGTCGCAGTCCTCCTCATCCAAGGTGGAGCCGACGTCAACAGAAGAGGTGCAATTAACAGGACTGCCTTGCATTGTGCTGCTGACTTGGATCACAGCAGCGTGCTGCCTATTCTTCTGGAGAAGGAGGGACTGGATCTCAACCCCCAAGATGCCAATGGCAACACGCCGTTGCATCTCGCTTGCCAGGAGTTTGGCTGGATGTGCAATCAAGAGATCATAAAGCAACTCTTGGATGCAGGCGTCGACACCACTGTGAAGAACAACGAAGGCAGAACTGCTCTGAGTGAAGGTATTTGGGAAATGAGTATAGGGACACGAGGAAATCAGGTTGTTTGTTCAAAAAGGGGCCTTTTTAGAGAACTGTGATTACGAGTGGATATCCAAAGACCCTACTCTCAAAGAGAATGTTCTGAAAGATGTGGAATTATGCACCCAATCCGTCGTTAACAAGTTCAACCATCAGTCCTTGCCTGCTCTGAACAGCATTGCTTACTTTGCTAGAAGGCTCCCAAATATCGATCACTTTGAGTTAGGACCTGGAGCTATAGAGGAAGTGGAAAACTTGGTCAAGTGTGAGATAGAGAGGAACACTTTCTGTAATGTGGTCAAGGTACGCCCAATAACTTTAAGCGCTCTTTGCATTCTATCTATTACTTGCCAGTCAGGCAAGAAACGAGCTGCTTCTCCAGATTTCGGTCATTTACCATTTAAAAAAAATCGTAACTAAACTGCATAGTATGCCCTTTTTAAATCAAGAATTGTATTATATATATAAATTAATGTTGAACCTATATTTCATACAGTAGAATATCTCAAATCCGGAATCGCCGGGACTTCGGCGATTCCGGATTTCGGAAAATTCCGGATTCCAGATAAAATTTAATCATTCTTTAAAAATAATGACAAAAATACAATGTAAACAGAATAAACCAAGGAAATAGGACTAAATATTAGTTTATTTTCTTTTAAAATACATCTCACTTAAGGTTAATTGTTTTAGTAATTTAGGTTTTTGGGCAATTAATTTTTCTCGAATTTTATGCACTGCCATTACTTCTGATTCCGAAATAAAATCACGCTGTTCTAGTCCTTTAATTGCAGTGTTTAGCACTTCTATCAAGGTGTCCATAGGAATCTTTTCTTCCACTTCGATTCGTGGCGAACCACGCATGCGCTATAAGGAGTGAAACTTTGTGTTCTTCTAAGAACGCTTTCTCCCCTCTCCACAAGGTTCGGTTTCCAACATGTCCGATTCGTATCGTTACTTGATGGAAATTTTCTTATGGAAAGAAATAAAAAAGAAGTAGAGAACGAAAATAAGATAAGAGATAAAAAAAAATTGGGAAATCGGAATATTTTTGTTTTAAATTCCCTTTCAAGAAATCGATTTTTTTTAATTGAGAAAAATGAAAAAAAGTTTTAGGTATTTAGATTTCCGATTTAGGGTTCCGGATTTCGGATATTCTACTGTATTACAAAATATGTTATCTGTTGTTTAGTACCTAATGCATATTTTTTTTAAATCATTTCTTTTCTAATAAAAATTTTTTATTGTTATTACACAATATACTTACCTTTACCCTGAATATGTCATCATAGTTCTCTTCTTGGTTCATATCAATGTTTGTGACACTTCTTCGGACCGCCACATGTTTAGGGCTAAAATGGTTGGATTGTAACTTATAACTTTGATGGTTTGTTGATTATGTCAAAGAGTTTGTAGAATATGTGTGCAAATGCATCCTTTGTGATACTTTTCCCCCCTTATTGCAAATTAGTATTGTATCTTGATGTCTGTAATCTGAATTTGTTTGACGTGATGGAAATGTCAGTTCGAAATTACGCTAAATATAACCATGCTTGTTCAACAGGCTGTTGTATTTGTTAATGGTAGTAGTATATTACATGCAATATGTGCTTGCCACCTAGGCTGCTTATTTGTTAATGCTATGTTTTTTTGCACTAATAAGAATCATAAACTTGCCAAGTTTACTTTGCTTGATCTGAATTTTTATTTGCCTCGGTCTTTCTGACTGGGCTTACGTTGCATTTTATTAGGCTTTTGGTACATTGGTTTTTCTCCATTGATTTAACCTTACACTAGATATTTACGAGGACATTAATTTATTTATTATATTTATTATTTATGCTTGGCATTGAATTAACATTTCACTAGAGTCACTTAACTTAAGGGTATGCACATGGGTATGAACTTATTTATTCTTTGACATTGAGTTAAAGTTACACTAGAGCTTTACAAATGCATATTTATCTATATATCGATGGATGTAACGATAAAAATATAGATATCAATAAGCTATGGAAATATATCTGTTAGAAGTTGTGTTAAATATATATTCATGGTTATTCAACATGCTATTGTATTTGTTAACCTTATTTTTTTTTCTTAGCACTTGCACTTAATAATGTAGTATTTGGCAACTTAATTTTTAAAAAATCATTTCTTTTATTGTATATATTTCATTTACTTTACAAAATTATTACTATTGTATAAGCAAAAAAAAAATGCTTTTATTAAAAGAAATTGTTTTATACGATGCACTACAGTTGTTTTCTTTTTCTCTGTAGTGCGATTTCTTTGGTTTCACTCACAACATCTCCTGAAAAAAAACTTTTCTTTCTATGCAAGCTTTCTTTAACAAATATTTTGAACAGCCAACAGCACAGCAAGAAGTTTCATTAAAAAAATAAGTAAAATATTCTTAAGAAACTCATTAACATCAAATAAAATGGATCATTATTGGTAAAACACACATACACAAAATTTAAAAAAAGAAAACTGTAGTACAGTTTCATCAATGTACACTTTCAAAAGCAATTTTCTGGCATGTTAAACTTTACTTATGTGCATTAGTTTATAAATATTTTTTTTAAAAAGTCAATAGAGATAATAATGTAAGTTATTAAAATTATGCACCATGTTCAAATATGTGATAATTTTCATGTAGTATATTTCACCGTATCTACAGTTCCCTTCAAAGATTTCTAAAAGTGTTACACCTTAATAAAAACATACAAAAGTTTTGCCAAACATTTTATTTGTTGTTAATAAGATTAATAAATTTTTAATTTACAAAGTTTGATATAATAAACTAATTTCCGACAAATTTTGGCTTTACAGTAGTTTTTTGCATTTAATTTACATTGCATTAATTCTCAACAACACAACCAAGCATGGATGGGAACCAATCACTGGGGGTTCCGCATAAGATTGACCTCCTTGCAGGACATATGCTTCAAAGTGCTTTTGGTCTTGAGAACTAAGATAGGCACAGCAGGTCTTTACCTACTGTGGTCTATTGCACCAGTAAACAAAAAAATTATTGTTTTTTCTAAACACATTTTTAGTGGTTAACTTTCCCCAAAAATTCATAGTAATTTCTCTTTATAAAAAGGATGGATGGGATTTTAACAAGTAAATCAATTTCAAATTCTGTATTCTCCATGCAGAATTGTAGAAGAATTTTTACACCAAAAGTTGATGGAACGTATTGGATATATTGATGTTCTATGCAAAAAAGAATATAATTCCCTTACTTTTCCTTCTGAAGAGAAATTTCGAGTTAACTGATCAGGTTTTTTATGTTGTTAAAAACGCAGGTATTTTTCGTGAAACACAAAACCCATTGAGATTTTTAAGGGTTTTTTCATAATGTAAACACTAATAATTACATATAATTGTTATATAAGTATCTATTGCAATTTATAAATGTTTTGTCTGGACCCGGAATATTGCAACTATAGAAATTTAAAAAATGTAGGGGAGACCACCAGGGCTAGTTTTCCAGGTTTTTTTTTTTTGAATGCATATTTTTTTACTTTCATTAATTTGAAGTATACAAGATGTCATTGTCTTTACATGCTTATCTGCAAATTAGCATTAATACTTTTCCAAAAAAATAAATATATTTGGCTGCAAGTGGTTAAATGCAAGCATGTAGAGCTGGAAAACATGCCCATATGTGGGGTAAATTTTCTTAAACTGCCAAAAAGTAATGGAGCACATTTTTCAACTATTTTTTAAAAAGATTTAACATGTTTGAAATACAATTCGAAAATTTTTTACTCAGGTTATTTGTAATCTAAAATAGCTCAAAAGAGTATACCCAGTATATATGTTTTTTTTTTTTTTTTTTGCACAGATTTAGTCAATGTGAAGTGGTTCTTCCGCTATTGAATTTTTCTTTAATTTTGGATTTTTTTTTATTGTTAACAAAATAAAATTTGACTACCTACTGGGGTAATGGGGGGAGGGGTTCTGACCACCCTACAACCCCCTGTGGATGCACGCTTGCCACTAATCCTGATCATAATTTTATACTAACATTAATTAACTAAAACCTTTTGGTTAGCAAATAATCCAAAAAAATACACATAATTTTCAAAAATCAAGTTCAACATTTGATAAGTAGAATATTTGTTCAATAAAAATTATGGTTTTTGATTTTAAAAAGATAGCTTTTTTCGGCTGTACAAGTATTTAAGAAAAAATACGTTTTATAGTTTAGTAATACAAATTAAAATAAATGTTTAATCATTTGAATTTAGCATCGATATAAACTGAAACATTTCTAATTTGTATAGACTAAAAAGAAATTTAAAACCTTAAAAAATTACATAACCCGTATTTAGATCGATTTGCTTATTTTAAATTTGTTTAGCTATTGTTAACACTATATTTATGAAAATTTACATTTAAATGTTATATTATAAAATAAGAATAAATCATTATTTCACTTTTTTTTAAAAAAAATATTTTATAAAAATAGCAATAATCTACATCGATTAAAAGTTGTGTTGGCAGCCAATTTTACCTGAAAATATAACGAAAAGCATTTCTAAAAAAAATCTCAGATACTCAAATATGAAATTCTAAGTACCTTTTAGAATACAATTTTACCAAAAATAAATAGTTTATTGTAGGTACATAACAGAACTCAAAAAGAATTTAAAAAACACATAAGCTTGCTGTTTTCTCAAAAAATATCACATTTTATTGAATAACAAATACAGAAGAAAAGAAACAGTTTGATTGTAACATAAGAGGTTAATTTCACACTTTTACAAAAGTAGGGGGAACCAGGAATGTTTGACCCTTAAGAATACATGACCCAATGCCCTTTTTCTCAGCATTGGAAAGGTTTTATAAGTTAAAAGTGGCATCATTTCTTTCCTTTCAGTCAGCCGACCACATGATGAAAAACCCAACTGAATCGTTGTGTACGTGTTTAGCTATACGAAGACATTTGTTTGCATGCACTGAAAGTAAATTTTTGAAGTCATACAATTTTTGGGTCTAAATTTTTTGGTTTAAAGGAAATATTTTTTCAGTTACTTATTTTGTTCATGCTTTTAGCTATGATTACATAAAAAATAGTTTTATTGTATTTCTTTGCAAAATATTATTTTTTTTGGGGGGGGGGGGAGGGTTAAGTAAAAAAAAGTGCACCTAGGGATACTTGACCCAAGCCACTTAAGGATATGTGACCTAAGTAAATAATACAAAAAGTAGACAATAGCAGACCAAGAAAAAATTTCAAAAAAAAACCACGGGAGTCACAGAAGTAAATGACTGGGCTCTGACCGAATATTTTGGGAGAGTGGAATATAAGATTTGTTGGGAAGGTGCAAGAAAAAAAATTATGACGAGCTTGCAATTCAGTTTGAAAAAAGAAACAATGGAAAATATTTTTAATGACCTGAAATGGATAATATATCCCAAGATGATATTGACAAAATAAAGCGATACTTCAGCCACTTTTGTTTTCTCTTCAAAATAAAAGAATCGCCAGTTATGTATTGAAACAAGACTTTACGTTTAAAATTGAATAATTCGTTAATATAAGAATAGTTAACGGGTTAAAAATATGTTATAATTTTGTCTGACAAAAATGAAAAATATGTATAAAGACTTTATACGATGTTAATTTTGTTATAATGTTAAAGTATTTTGATATTTTTTATTCATTTTACCAAATATATGGGTGGGGTCACATATCCCTATTGGGTGGGTCATGTATCCCTATGCATTGGGGTACATGACCCCAAACTAAAGTTTTAAATATTTTACTTATATTGCAGTTAATACTTCGGTAAAATACTAATATATTATTGTGCAATACTTTATGAAATATAAATTGCCTTATTTTGAACATCCATAAATGATGCTTTTTAAAGTTACAAACCAAAAACTACAAGTTGTGACATATATACCTGGTTTCCCTATAGATGAAACAGTTTTCATGTGTATAACAATGAAGCTAATTTATTTATCTTTATTTAAGTAAACTTAAGTTAGTGTTATTAAATCAGAAAATTAATTCAATTCCGTAAATAATAAAAGTTCAATAAATATTCTAATAATTTTTTTCTAAAATTGAATTTCATCAAGTTTAACATAAAAACACCTCATCACTTTAATTCTAAAACTTTAAAACATTGGCCTATATATAGGATATACAAATTGATACACACACAATTATAGTAACTAGTCAAACACAAAAACTCACCCAAAAAGAGCATGATTAAAAAAAAATATTTTACATTTACAGTAAAATTGTGATTTATAACATTCATACTTGGAGGTTCAATAAAAAAAACATTAATAAATAGAACATACACTAATAACAAAAATTTCATAACATTTTAAGGTAATTTAAATTTTGGTACTTAAGTTATTATAAAGTACATAATTATATCAAAATAGTTTTCACTATCAAAGTGTTATACATAATAATATACATATATATATTTATATATAGCATTTTTTTTAAAATTTTTTTTTTACCAATTGACAAACAAACACTCAATTTTATATAAAGAAAAAATAAACTCGTAATAAACTATTATTTATTAACCCTTTTAGTCCCAGTGATGCCATTTGGAATCATCACTTTCAATATTTTTTTTCCAAATATTTATGTCCCGTTATGACATCCAAACACACATCATTCGATTCTTCACACTTTGTTCTATTCGACAATGTTTTACATTAATCTAAATAGAAGTCAGAACTACGATTTTTTTTTATTTAGAAAATAGCTAACAAGCGTTTCCCCTGATTTTTGAAAAGTTAACTTCAGTTCCACATATTTAAAACACAACTTAAACTATTTCGGTTAAAATAATGACTAAATTTTTTTTTAATAATGTGGTCAGATACCTTAAAATATATAACTCGAAGTGTTTTTAAGTAATATGTATTTTTTTATTTTGTTGTTTTCCACAGTTAAAAAATTTTGGCATTATTTCAAAAACCATATAAAAATTAAAATGAATTTTTTTCTCTTATGGAACTCTTATTTTTGACCTAAATTAAGCTTATTTAGTGAATATCAGATGTTTCTGTAGTTTGTAGTAAATTTTTGGGACTGAAAGGGTTAAAGATAATGGTTAAGTGGTTTACTATCACCCAATGAAGTAGAATGAAAAAAAATCGTTTAGATTTAGGATGAATTTAGGTAATTAATTGCCAATTAAATACTAATACTGTGTTGCCACTTTATTTTTATCTACTGATGAAATGAACCCAAATGGTGAAAGGTGCCTACCTGTTGCTTAGAACCCTGAAGCAAAACTTATCTAACAAAATAAAAAATAATTAATTGGTCAGCATTGCCAATGTTAACAGTATCTTTCATTTTAAACTTATTTGGAAGAAAATTAATGTAAACGGATTACTAATATCTCTTAAAGACATATAAAATGACAATGAGATTTTTAGTAAAAGTTTCTAATTTTTAAAGAATTGGTTTAAAAAAAAGGGGGTACATAGGTTTAACTACGAAAAATATGATTTTATCTACATTTAAAAAATGAAATACTTAATGACATCATTATACGTTTCAGTCTCTTTCTTGCTCCAAACAATATTTTAATTGCATGTTAAAATTCATATACAATATATAAAGCCATGCATACACATTATTTAGTCAAAAAGATTATTAAAACTAAGATTTTAGTTTTCCAAATGGTTGAAAATCAAGGCTTTGGAGACTAGTTATAAATTATGATAGTTGGATTGTTTGAATGTTATTTAAATAGTTTGAAACATAGATTGTTTCAAACAATCAGTTGACTATTTGAAGGTTATAAAAATATAAATATGTACTAAGTAGAAAAGGAATAAATATGTAACATGGCCACTTTCAGCATATGAACAATAACATAACACATATTTCTATTTTTACAGCTGGGAAAGAGTATTGCCATGATGCACAAATATACCTTTAAGTTGAAAACAAAAATATACTGCCCTCATTGTATTTTAGGGAGATAAATTTAGCGTGGCAAACATTTTTTTTTATTACTTTACTGCTTAAATGTAAATTGATATGATTTTTTAACAACATAAAAGCTTAAAAAAAGTCTCCATACCATTTCTTTGCCAATATGTACGATTATGATGCACTAATTTTAACAAACTTAATATTAAACCAGTCTCATAGTTCTTGATGTTGAGGACTTTTAGCAATTGGGAAAGCCCAGAAAGATGACTGTAGACCATTGGCTTCCCTCTCCCTTATGGCAAAGGCACTGAATGAAGAAATGCAGTTGGCGATAAAGTGGTTTGACAAACCCAGGATGGCCAAGTCTACATGGGGTCGAGATTCTGGTAGCTTGTATGCACGGACCTAGAAACAGAGTTTGGAAGAGAATTCAAAAAATGGAAGAATATGTATTCAAGTTTAATAATAAGAATCATGGCTTTATACAGAAAGGAATATTATCTGACTTAGGATGGTTCTTCCAACACTTTGAAATAACCAATATTAACGACAAACAATAAATGATAGAGATGCATGTATAAACCAACCGTGTCTCGCTCAAATGGCAATGGATCTGGAAAAGTGCAGCCATTGCCGGCAGCTCGAGTACAACTATGAGCATGCGCAGTAAAGAAAATTGACGTCATTTGGCAGTTTTTACAAACTTTAACCGCCAAAGACAATTTTTTTTTAAATTTAAATTTCAAACTAGGTAAATAAAACTGGAAGTAGCGATCTAGTGCTAATACATATCTACTTCTGCAACCAATACTGATGATGACGGTTGATGAGCAAGCACAGTTTTATTCTATCAGACAAAATTCCTTGGAAATGATCGAATTTCAAAAAAAAAATTCGTAAAAAAAACTTTTATTTCCCTTCATAGAACAAAAAATGATGCACAACGTTCCAATTTTCTTTAATACAGACTGCTCGAAAGTTATTATTTTAATTAATTGGATTACTTTTAATTTCTCTAGTAATTATAATTTTTGTTTTATCATACCAACTGAAAAGTGAAAAATGGGAATAAGTATTTTGGTCTCTCCAGTAACATTTATAGATCGATGAAATCGCTGGAAGAATTGGAGCCAAGTAAAAGCGCCAAATTAGAAACGAAGCCAAATAGTTGTCCTCTGCGCGGTGGCAATGGCAGCGTTTTTTTAACATTCAGTAGTACATCCATTAATATACATCCATGGTATAAACTACAATCAAACAATTAATAAATTTAGATCAACTTCAAACTTGAACCATAGAATATTATCAATCACAAACAAAATCACTTTCAGCATTAAATAAAACTACACCGATTAAACAAGCTTTCATGGGGTCCGGATGGCCGAGTGGTTAGCATTGCAGGCCAGCAGTCTGCGATGCGGGGTTCGATTTCCGCATTGGCCCTGGATTTACTTCCTTCCTCTGTGACAGTAAAAACTCTTTCTGCGTCTGTCTTACTTAACAAAGGCTTATAAGCGGGTCTCTGATCAAGCACACAAGCCAGAATATGTATGTACCAACTCTACTCTACAAGTTTTCACTAGTGAAGTTGTGTTACAATTGTTGTGAGAAAATTTAATTATTTTTTCTCCTTCCTGTTTTAGCTTCCACACTACGTTTATAACCTAAAAAGTGGAAGGTTTTATAATCGTGCAGTCCCTCCGTCTGTCTGTCACCCACTTTCACAGAACGAACCAAAAGTCTCACAAACAAGTGGGATACGTCATTTTGAAGCAAAAAATCAGTTTAGGCTACATTCCAAATTTCATTAAAAAATTTAAATTAGAAGTTTATTTAAAATTTAAAAAATAAAAATTTAATCTACATTGAAATAACATGCGAATTCCATTTTTATTCAATATTTTCACTGTTGCCATGACATCAAACGTCTGAGAAACTTTATTAAAAAGAAGAATAAAATTCTTGAAAAAATATTTATTTTTGTGATATAATTCAATTTGAATTGTTTTAATTGCACAATAAAGTTATTTTGAAGGCTCATTATATATGAATGAAGAAAGATGCATAAAAAATTCTAAATTTGCATAAAAATATGCAAAGTTTCGCTTTTATTTTAAAGCAACAATTTCACAAATTTATGTTTCGAAATGTAAACTTGTGGCTGCAAAAAAGTAGTTATTTATAAAATATATAATTATCTTTCGAACTTTTAAAAAAAATTAGCAAACGATAAAGATTAATTATCATATCTGCAGAAAAAGATTAGAGAAAATTATTAATTTTGACTTATAAAAGTTTGAATTAGAACTAGCTTAAGGTCTTGCTTGGCGAATTTGTTTATGAGGTGTTGTTAGCGTGTTTCCTGTTGTGTGTAAATGTTGTGTGGAAGCGGTGTAAGTGACAGATTCTGTAACAAACCAACTTGTTTTGATTTATAAAACAAAATAAATCCTGCTAAACACAATCCCAACCCATTTAAAATACTTTCCCTTAGCAACAAAACTCACCTTTAAATCTTTGAGCTGTGACTCAATATCAATGATCATATGATCATTGTCGGAGGCCACGAACACAGACCTTGCCTTCAGAGCTTTGACCTTGGACCTCAGTTGCCGTAGGATTATCTCCTTGGTGGGCATGCAGAGCTCGGGTGTAGCCTTTCCCATCTCCCCACGCCACCCGAGGCACTGAGGGGCGGAGAAGAGGAGGGGAGAGTGTTCAATGTGCTCACATGCACGCTCCTGGAAACGGAAACACATTTATGACTTAAGTAGAGCCTCCACTATCTGTCCATCTTTTATTCTCTGTTAACCGAGCATACCCAAGTCCAACATATAAAAACTTTCTCCGACAATGTCATTCTGTGTTATTCACAAAAGAAAATACCATCAGAATTCTACGGCGATTCTAAAGTGTGGAATCTCTTTCGATTCTGAAATCAGGAAATTATGGCGCTTGTGGCTTGGTTTGAATTATCGTCGCACTAGAGCTACACGAGGGCTATTAGCGATGGGCGTCGAATTTTTAGAACCACAGTCAGGTGACGAGCCAACACCTGAATAGGCACGCAACGCAACTGTTAAGGGCGACATCGTACGCAACGTAGGACTTTGAAGGATATTTAACGTGCACTCCCTTACACGGGGTATTATTCGTCGGACATTTTTGGCTGCATGGGCCGTTTATAGGTTGGCATATGGCGTTTGTGAATTTGGTGAATTCCAAATATAGAATTCCAAACAAATACAGTATCAGAATTCTACGGCGATTGTAAAGTGTGGAATCTCTTTTGATTCTGAAATTGGTAAATTCCAAATATGAGGTGCGTAGACCTTTGGCGTTTCTCTTTTTACTATAAGTTTTACTATTAAATTAAAATTCTCAATTATAAGTAATTTTCAATTATCTGACCTACCTCCGGTCCCAATTAAATGGGATAGTTGATGATCTACTGCAGTATGAATAAACATGGTTCGAACATCAATGCAATATGCACTCTGTAGCTGGAGAGATATAACTCATTGCTACTAAATGTAGAACTGTTGTAGGTGGCGAAAATAAAAGTAATGAGTGTTCAATGTGCTCACATGCACGCTCCTGGCTACAGAAAACATTTATAAATAAGCTTAATAAGATACATGATTGGAACCAGTGTTCAAAACTGGATAAGGAAATTTGGGAGCAATTTGGGACTCACTAAAAAAAGGAGCAAATTTTAAAGGAGCATTTTTCAAATTATAAAAAAAAACTTCTTGACATTTCCCCCGCCATTTTTGCAGTCTACATTGCCTAACTGGATGATTTCAAAATTTTGTTATTTAACGAAGTTCCCCGAAGTTTCGCAATTTGTAGATCAATGCAGTGCAATTTTATGACTGCTGAATTTGTGAGATTATATGATCACAACCATGATTTCAAATATTTATAATCAGTGAAGATAACTGTTGTAAAGATAATTATTTTTAGAAAGATTGGAAACCACAATACAAAAAAAAAGGAGATTGATAATTTTTTGAAAAACTATAGTCGTAATAACTGCAATTTAGTTTATTTAGCGACCATGACATAGCGACCATGAATTTTGAACCCTGAATTGAACATCAATGCAGTATGTACCAAACCTGGGACCTTCCGCATGCTAAGCCAGTGCTTAACTGACTGGGCTCCCCAGCCCCCAAGGAAAAAGTAACTGAAACAAAACTTTGCAATAAAAGTAAGTTCAACAAATAAGGTTGCAAGAATTACAGTTTTTTTGGAAACCAAGTTGTTTTACAAATGTGAATTGCAGAAGTGTTGTTTACAAGACCAACCTAATACTAGCCATTCCGATACTAGAAAATGACCCAGTTAATTATGTCAGATTTTTTCTAAAAATTGCTTTAAAAAAAGCTGGCAAAATAAAATTAAAAAGTAAAAAAACAGAATACAAAGAAAACCTACTGGACATGAAATAAAAATCTACTTGTTGATCAACTTAAAATTAAATGCAGGGTGGTATAAAAATATCCATTTTTATATACATGCCATACATATATTTTTTGTTACATATCTAACTCATTATCTATGTGCATTGAGTAAAATGAAGTACAGTGGAGTCCCGCTTATCCAAAAGGTACGCGACCGAAGCATTTTTGGTTAATCGAGATTCCATAGGAATTTGACTAATTTATTTTATTATTTTAATAATAGTTAATCAGGAATCATCCATTTCACAACTAGAAAAATGCTGGAAAATTGAAAATTTGACGTCATAGTGTTCGCCTCGTCCTTATTGGCCGAAAGGACCTATGAATGAAGAACTTCCAGATTCCGAGTCTAGCAAGTGCAGCATTTCGCATCTGGAAGCTTAAAAAATATCTTAGGTTAGGCCCTTAGATACATAGAAAGGCATGATAAAGAAACTATGTCAGACATTCACGTGTTTAAGTAATAGCGGGACAGGGCTGCTTTAAAACGAATCAAAATAGAGAAGCAATAGAATAAAAAAAATTATTGTTTGAGAATTTCTTTACTTATGAGCTTATGTGTGTACATTTCGTATTTTAACAACAACAACAGAATTCTGGAGCCTTTCGGTTAAACGGATAAAAGTATTCCAGTCTATAAAAATCTATTAAGAGCTTTCACGGACAAAACCAGCACAGCTTTACATTGAGTAAAATTAAGTATTTCAAAGAATCTCAAATAACAATAAGTGACAGCCTATAAAATTCAATTGGAAGGCAATGAGTTTTCAAGGACAAAAAACAACATTAAAGATAAAGTACATGCAAATACATACCCAGTCTTGTCCGTTTCGCAAGTGTATGCCAACAAAAGGTCCCCTAGGTTTCATACTAGTGATGAAGTTAACAGCAGCCTTTTTGATGGTTTCACTCCACACCAAGTATCGGTGTAAAGGTCTATCCTCTTCACGAACAGGGAAAGTTGCAGGGGCACCAGTGAATGCCAATACGGGGAACTGATCAGAAGGAAATCTGAGAACATGAATTATTTTTGTTTATTTGATCATAGACAGTTTAAGGTATTTCAGACAAAATAGTATGCTACATATTAATATAGTTAATTATAATTACAATTTTTAAAAAAAAATATATTTTTATTTATACGCCAAGTTTATGCATTTCTATTTTAATATCAGAATAAGCTCAATGTGGCATTTCATCTCTTTGACAATATTTCAATCGATCATTTATACAAAAAAAAACTTTTATTAACATGCTAATTACAATCATTTGTTATCATTCATCGATTGTGTACATACAAGAAATCAACCTGATTTATAAAGCGACTTAAATTTAAACTGATCATTTCATGAGACATTTCAAAACAAACCACTTTTTAGATGGGTAGTAATAAGGGCAACCTATCACTATACCCTTTCTATTTTGAATGTAAGCTTCGAAAAGACTCTCTTCCCCCATCCCTTCTCTGGGTTTTCTACGAAAAGGGGGGAAACATCGTTTATCTAATACTAGCGAGCTTGAGGTTTACAATCAAAACAGTTAGTATTTCCCCATGTAGGGTGGGCAAAAAACCGAAACAGCTATAAATCACCCCGTTCCAAAAAAACCGCACTCGTGGATGGGGGAGGAAATGCTTTCCAAGCTTACATTCAAAATAGACCTACTTTAACGAATGCACATACTTGCAGATATAAATCACAAAAAGCTAAACTGCTACCAACCTTTCTACCCACTGCTTTGTTGTGTCTCCAAAATGCACATCATAATGCAGGGGTTGGTAGAAAATAGATTCATCAAAGTCCACGCCAAATGTATCCCAGAATGGACCGAATGGGTTACCATCTTTGGCATTGCAGCCCCCGCTGTTTCCCCTTGCACTGTAGCACAGAACTGCAACATAAAATGAACTGATCACCCATTTTACCTTAAAATTTTATTTGAAAAAAAAAAGTAGAGAAAATTCATGTAGGCGAAATTTAATTAACAATGGATAACATATTCAAAGAAACTAAACTCCTCGGTGAAACAACCCATTAATTTCTGCTTGCGTGACTGTAAGGATCAGACGTTAACCAATCCCCATCACATTAACTGGAAGAAGAAGAACAGCGAACTAACTGCAAATGTTCGTCATTAGGTTGTCATGAGAAACAAAGCCGAATAATAGCACATAAAACAAGGATGAAGGTGGTGAAGATTCTTTTATTGTAATTTTAACTTAGTTTAAATATTCATTAATATAAAAACAAACATTGTATAAAGAAACTTTCATAAAACACAAAATTTCCGTTTCTAACACTCCTTACAACCACAACCGACACAGTCACATTTAGTTCGCTGTTCTTCTTCTTCCAGTTAATGTGACGCGGATTGGTTAACGTCTGATCCTTACAGTAACCAAGGGCTCTCGGGTGCTAGGCATATGTCCCAGTTCGGTTAGGTGGTCAACCTCATGCGTAACCCCCGGTGTTTTGTTCCCAAACCTGCCTGCCTGGTTCTCATTTTATCGACCCAACTATGGGATGAAAGGTAGAGTGAACCCAGCCTAACTGGGGATTTGAACCCCGGACCTGTGGCAAGGCGATACAAAGCACTACCACTGCGCCCCGGGGCCTCTACATATTCAAAGGGCTAAACTATTTTTTGGTATTTACAAAAAGATAAAATCTCAACAACAATTAATTTTTCAAATGCCAAATGTTTTTATATTTAAATATTATTAATCCGAGATTATCTAAAGAACTATTTAAAAAATAATTATCATAACTAACATTATTTTTCACCAAGAACTTGTTTGAAATTTACGAAAAAGAAAATTGAGGTCTTTTTACTCTTCTTCACACTTCAAGTTCAACTTTAGCATGAATTTATCGTTAAGCTACCTTTGGATAAGCAAGATCCCATTAAAAACTGAAAATAAAATACAACATATGTAGATAAGTAATTCATGAGAGGGCTTTAAACTTATTTAACCATTTAACCAATAAATTTAGTATTCAAATTGTGAAATTTATTTGTAGTTTGCAAGAAATTTCATATCGTATATAAATAATATTATAGTATATAATTTTTAAAAAAAAAAATATTTTCCTAAAGTATTATATTTTTAAATTCAAAACTTTATAACAGCTAAACCATTTTCACGTGACGTGCTTTTACTTAACATATTGCAATTTAGGTTAGATTCAAAATACAAAAATATAATAAAATGAACTTGGTTGTTCTAAACCAGTTTTTTCATCATGGGGTACAAACATTTGAAATTATCAAGCTTACATTAAAAAAATAGTTTAGGAATATATCCAGAATACAACACCAGATTTTTTCCGAAAAATATTTTGTACACTCTGTGCCAATTTAACTTGGGTAAAAACAAAGAGTAAAAAGGCAGAGAGAAAAGTGTGGTTGGTACATTAGTTGGAAACTCTTGTAAGGTAACATTTACATACAAAATTATCTGAATATAATTTAACCAACATACACTTTTCATTTTGATAAAATTGCCAAATTTTCCCAAATAATATACAAATTTGTTAGACCTTAAACGAAATTAATGTTTTAAATATGTTTTCTGGATGGATTCACCGATAATTTATTTAACTCTTTGCATCCGCAAAAGGATCTTCTCCATAGAATATTTCTATTTCAGAGTGACTAAATACCTGCCCAAAACTTGTAGTAGAAACTAGACAGGGGGGTTGCTTTGGTTTTGATGTCAAATGCAGGAATCGCCAAATGCGCCTTAATTGAGAAATGAGCCGTTTTTCTGCTTGATTCCGCTTCTTAATTCAAAAAATATTTCTGCCCGAGGTCTTACATTTAAGTACAAATACAATAATTAAACAATTTAAAACATAATTTTTAAAAGGGCAAGTGATTTAAATAGTACAGTGACATATTTATAGTTTTAAATAAACGAAATACGGTAATATTACATGGAAAGAGCAATTTGATCTTTACGGTTGTTCTTACAGTACTATGCTTGTAAATCGTGCAGAATTGCAGACATTTTAAAGGTTTAAATAAATGTATTTTTTAAAACTAAATTTAAAGTCACATACCCTTGCGAGAGCATTGCAGTAGAAAAAGAAATTGAATAATAAAATATTTTAAAAGGTTTCTTTACTAGTCTAGTGAAATTTTCTTACATTCATGGGAAAAAATGCTAAAGAGTATCTTAAGAGAAACGAATCAAAAGCTTTAAAAAATATTAAAAAATTAATCACATGCTCAATTCAATTAAACTAGCAATAGATCGCCGATACCTGCCGCCTCGCTACATGGGAAAACTTGTCCTGGGAGGGTTCTGGGCAGGTACAAAATTCTAGAAAAAAAGTTCCCTGATATTTCCATGATTTCCCTGATACCTTCACAAAAAATTCCCTGATTTTACAGTTACCTAGAAACCATGCAACACATACAATATTCAATGCAGTACAGAAAATTTAATCCAGACATCGCGGAAATTAAGACTTTCTGGATTATGGATTAGAGTACCTAACTTTTTTACATTTCCAAAAATCAGAGTTTATAGGAATCATGTGATCGGAGAATCATGTTATAGCATGATTCGTGAGAGAGATTGATCCTTCTTTGAAGATCGGTTCTTCAGACAAATCGGATCAACCAGAATATATTTCTTTTCATCAAGTTTCCGTTAGCAGTGATCACAAGAGCCTAACACTGATGTTTAAGTAATCCGAAGTCAAAAAAAATTCCCTGACATTTTTCTAAAATTTGAAAAATTCCATGAGAATTCCCTGATTTCCAGGTTTTGTTTCCACCCTGTAACTTAGCTTTAGAGTTTCTATTTACCTAACTTAAGGTTACAGAGGAGTGTAGTTATCTTACCTTTCCTCTTTCCCTTAGGCCAGACAGTGTCAGCAAGATGTTTCATGAAGTATTCCATTGTGACTACTCGATGGAACTCTTGCAGAGGTTCAACTTTAAAGTAAGTGTCAAATGGGACTTGCAGCTGGTATAGAAGAATAAAAAAATACAAATACAGAGTAAACTCCCGATTATCCGCGGATGGATTATCCGCTTTGCGAATTATCCGCGGGCCAATATCCACCCCCTTCCCCCTCCCATTTTTCAGCTCAAATTTAAAAAAAAAATCCGACATAAAGGAATTTTATTTGTTTCAAAACTTTTTGGAAGAATGCATCCCAAGAACAACAAACACATTCAAAGAATGACGAATACATTTAACAAGAACAACGAATGCATTAACATAAGAATGACTATAGGAAACCTATGGTGTTCTGCTCAGCCAGGTGCACATCACGAACAGGTTTTTGTCAAAAAGCGTCACTTGTAATACTGCCCGCTATTTTAATTGAATTGCATTATGGGATTTTGATACTATCGAAATGCGTTGGAAACTAAAAAAAAAGTTGTTTTGACAGTTCAAGACGAACTATACAACTCATTAAATAGATGGAAAACGGATCCTCTAAAAATCAAAAGTGTTTGCAGTATGGCATAGGATAAACGACAGTAATGACATTTTGAAGTAAGTAAATATTTACATGCTACATACGATTACTGTAATTTACTTTAATAAAATCCAGAAGAAATTTTGTTTATATTGGCATGTTCTTCATTTTTGCGGATTATCCGCGAAAGCCGCGCCACCCAATTCCGCGGATAATCGGGAGTTTACTGTATACATAGCGTTGTGCCATTGTTTTAAGTTTATAGCATATTACATCACAATAAACAAGATTTTGTTTATGAAATTTAAATTTTAAAACATAAAAGTGAAAATTATTGTCCTCTTTGTAACACATCGACTGATACAGATTAAAATGGAGCCAAAATGAAAAATAATGAAAATCTAGAGGGTTTTTTACATGCCAAACAAATTGCATATTATTCAAATGCGAATACATCTAAATAAGAAGGGATTTGCGAAGTATCGAACCCTCATGAGAACATAATCAAATAACTGTAAAAGTAGTTATATTTGAATCACCAAACCTCTTAAAAGACACAAGAAGTTAAGTTGAATGCATCTGATATGGAGCTGACCTATAAACTTTCTACGTCTAACGTGGGTTAGTTTAGTTTGAATTATTGTCTCACTAGAGCTTCACCAGGGCTATTGGCCACGGGCCTCCTATTTTAGAACCACAGTCAAGTAATATGCCAACACCTGAGTAGGCACCCAACACAACAGTTAAGAGCGACATCGTATGCAGCATTAGGACTTTGAAGGATATTTAACGTTCACTCCCTCTACATAGGGTATTATTCGTTAGGCATTTTTGGCTGCACGGTCCGTTTATAAGTCGCAGTTATTTTGGCCATGCCCAGACCCAAACCTTTTGCATGCTAATTGAATGCCTAACTGACTGGGCTCCACAGCCCACTGTCTAACAAAGAATACATATGGGAAGATTTTGGGAAAATATTACAAATCGAAGGTCATTATGTTATAAATGTTAGACTTAAAATTAGGGGAGACCGGGGCACAATGGACCATTTTTTCATTTTTTGCGCTATAAGTACAAAAATATTCATCCCACTTGTTTAGAATAAGGTATATATATTTAATATATATCCTTGTTTAAAAATACATTACCTAAAAAGTATAATTTCAATTAATTTTTTCTGAATTCACTTTTTTATTTCAAGTGAGGAAATGGTCCATTGTAAACCAGGTTCGGGGTACAATGGACCACATCACGGGGTGCAACGGACCACGTTATTTTTTGCTGAAAAAAATTTAGCTGCACTCTTTTGAAGATTAAAATACATATAAATAATTATTTTATTTGAATTTTAAGTATCCAATTGCATAAAAATTTCTTTTAGTGAGAAAATATACAGTCAGTCAATATTGAAAAGATGAGGAACACAAAAAAAAGTATTATCGAACATAAAAATTTGCAAATGAAAAAAAAATTAGTAAGAGCATTAAATTTTATCTTCAAAATTATAAGATCACTTTAAAGTTAAAACACTTTTTTTTATTACTATACACAACAATACCAAAAGTGTAGGGCCAAACTGTGGATCAAAGAATCTTCTTCTTTATGCGAGATTAATATTTTAACTTTTTTAAAGTCTTCCTTTAATCAATGTGGTTGAAAATTTTACTAACAAAATTTCAATTAATGTGCATTTTACCAATTCTGAGAAAATGTGTTTGTTACTTAATTATTTATAACTACAACAAATAACTCACATTTTTGTTAGTAAAAAATCAACAGTAATCAAATATTAATTTAAAAATTTATGATATTGTACTTGTACTTCTGTTATGTAAATGTAGAAATTTATTTTACAACCAACTCAAATTTCTAAACTTCTTGTTTTAAATAACTAAACGCTCTAGTATCACATTCGATTTTAAAAATACAATTCTCATTCAAAACACTTATTGTTTGAAGTCATAATACATAAATTAAAACATCAGTTCACAAATAATTTGTTACTTCTGGTTTAAAAAAAACAAGCACTATTAGTAGATGGGGGGGAAAATCTATTACATTCAGAAGTGAATATTAGAATATACCTTAAAAAATTTCACTATTATAGCAAATTTAACTTTTAATAACTAGGAAGGGCGTGCATCAATGTATTTTTTTTTTTAAACTAAAAGTATTTCTAAAGTTGCATTGGGTACAATGGACCATGGTCCACTGTACCCCAGATTTTGTGGTCCATAGTGCTCCACATTGTACTTGAACAAAAAACAAAATTAAAATGTGCTGAATTTTAATTTCAGAAATTAATTTATGGATCATATAGAAAGACAAATATCTTGCCTTTCAACTATGCTAAGCCACTTTATCCAACTATTGTTACTTTAATGATGAAAAGATAATTTCTAGGAGAGAGCTTTTTTACTTTCACCTGGTTAAAACACATCAATAATAAAAAATGGCAAATGTGTGAGCTCACAACATGCTTTTTCATAATAACTATACCCTTTCCATTTTGAATCGAAGCTTGGAAAGCATTTCCTCCCCCATCCACGAGTGCGGTTTTCTTGGAACGGGGTGATTTGTAGCTGTTTCGGTTTTTTCCCCACCCTACATGGGGAAATACTAACTGTTTTGATTGTAAACCTTAAGCGCGCTAGGATTAGATAAGCGATGCTCCCCCCTTTTCGTAGAAAACCGCACTCGTGGATGGGGGAGGAAATGCTTTCCAAGCTTCGATTTAAAATGGAAAGGGTATAGATCAAGACTGTTGTGTCATCTATTATTTATAATAACAGCTTATTTGGAAAATATACAAAATAAATAATAGGGGGTGGTCCATTGTGCCCCTAGGTCCATTGTGCCCCGGTCTCCCCTACTTATAATTTTCAAGTGCAAAAATACTCACAGATTTCAGATATCCTGTTTTATATTCTACCCAAGGAGGAAGTGCCAGGGTTCTATTTAATGCCTTTGCGAATGCAAGGGACCCTAAGAAGTGGTCAGCTTGATTACCAAAGCGACCTGCAAAAAACAAAAGCTGTTACATATACGGCTCACCACAGTATGAAACTATGGTACTTATTCCTTTAAACATATCACTCACTACAAAAATAACTTTGCAAAGGATAAAGTGCCAATCATGGCAACATGGCCATGACACAAATTACTTAATGCTCCATAAGATTATGGCAATCCCATGTGTAATAAGGGTTTAAGTTAGGGGTTATTGCATAGAAGTTATGCAAAAAATATTGCATAGTTACAGTTAGTTAGGTATACAGTTATTTATACAGCAACAGTTATTTTTCTAAAGCATGCCTGGTTGCTCAGTCAGTTGTTTGCGCATTATCTCACAGAACTATTAGGATCGTCAACAAGAAGGCCTCGTATGACTGTGCGGTATGCTTTGAGGCTCATCTGGTCCATCAAGGGTTGTAACGTTGAACTAGGGATAATCTGCTTCCGAGACCCTTGTCGAGTGAACTTCTTTTTATGTTTATGAATGTTATGTTACACACTATCACTGCATTTTCAAACCTTCAGATGGTCTTAAGGATACGCTGTCGGTGCTCCTCACTCAGATTCCCAGCAGTGGTTTAGACGTATAAACAAAAGCACAAATTTTCCAACAGCACAAATCATTTTATAGGATAGCTGGTAGATGGGAAGAAGTTCCATACTCTGGGAACATTATTTGCTTATTCCTCAAGCATCAAGTAAATATTCCGAAGCTATATCAAAACAAAACCAAATGAAGTCCACGAATCTATTCTCTTTGGATAAGATACGTTGTAGTGCGACTTTATTTTAGACAACCAACAAAACTAATCACTATGCCAAATACCTGTTCTAAATAACCCAAAGTTCTTCCCAATGGCACATCATGAACTGTAAGGCTACTTTTGGGCCACCCTGTATATTCTTTAGGGGAAGGAGGGGGAAGCAAAAGAATTTAAATAAATACGGATGTTTCAGATAAATGTTAGAGTATTATTTTTTAATGTTTCACATAAATGAAAATATTTAGGTAATTAAATAAGAAAAAAGATGATGCGACCATTGAGCTTAAGGCATTGTCATATAGAGGCGAACAACTGTAAAATCAGAAGACTACTTATTGACAATTGACTTACCCATACAAGGACAATATAATATGTATCCGTTCGGATCCACATCTATTGCATTAGCTATATTAATAAATAAATATATGAAAATGAATGCCGACATTGGAGCCATAGCGAAAATACGAAATACCGCAAATTTGAAAACAGTAAACAAACAAAACAACAATAACCATAGATTTAGAAAGTAGCAGATATGCCATTGCGCAATCCCGTACAACGCAATACAAACGATTGTGTGGTGAATCCACATTTCGCCATTTTTACAATGCACCATGGGGTACTAGTTTCCGAAAAATGGTTTTGCCGAAGAGTTACATGCAATAAAAACTGCATTTTTAATCTGCTTCTTTTATGAATATATACCACATGTCTGCTAAAAATTATCAATACATATCCAGCTATAAGCTCATGCTAGCGAAACTGGTAAAAAACTTTAATTAGTCAATATTAAGTATATATTTTTTATTTGTTCGAATTATCTCATAGTGCCATCTGGTGGCGTATGGCATGCCATGTGCTAGAGCTTGCGAACTGCCTTATGGGATACTAGTTCACAAATGGCTTCACCTTTCTCCCTAGGGGCAGATCTGCTACTTTCTAAATCTATGACAATAACAATTAACTCGAACGAAGTTGCCATTCTTGACTTGCTTAATAATAGACGTCTTCTTCATTTTGGGCACATTCTCATGCAGAGCAAACGCCGGCGATTCGCCGGCTATCAGGAAAAAAAAATTCCTTCTGTAGGGAAAATTGCGGGTGCGAAAACGTGCCCGTCTCGTAGGTAGTAACGATTTCACGCCACCTCTGAAAGTTTTGCGGTTTGTTAATGAACGGAATATTTGGTGTCAGTTTTGTGCATAAAATTATCAGTTGTAATAGAAGCAATGATTTTAGAATGCTAAAATACATATAAAACAGAGAATATGCTTTTATTTACTACGGTTATGTTAATTTTCCTTATGTTGTGTTTTCATATTGCTACACATTTTAATTATTCATTTAAAAATATTTATTTTTAAGATGCCTGGCAGGAGGAGAGTATCTTATTATTAATCCTTTCTTTTCAGAATTATCGGCTAAAACTTTAAAAAAAAAAAACTAATAAAGTAATTTAAGCAACTATAGTCCCGAAAATGACACTTTTAAGCTAGTGGCTTTTATTTCACGAGACCGGAGGTCGAGTGAAATAATGAAAAGAGTTTAATAAAGTATTATTTGGAACGTGCTTGCTTGCAATATTTTATAATAACGTGCAAAAAAGTATTTCTACCAATGAGTGATTTTCATGACATCATATAGTTTCCATGGAGATTATTCAAAAATGCAAAGTATAGTGAAAGAAAAGTTGCAAAATAATTTTCTATATTGAATGAAAATAGTATTTACATCAATTAGTGCTACCGAACATGGGTGAAAATGAATTTGAAGTGACGTTCGACCAACTTCCAGATTAATTGAAACGAAAGCTTCGTTGAATCTTCTTCCAGAAAAATACTTTTTGGAGTGAAATTTGTGTTCTTACTTTTTTATCTAATTAAATTTTCTTTAATAATTTTTGCAATACTTGTAGTTTTCATTGCGATATTAGAAAGTGCAAAAGTAATGAACCAATAGAATTAACTGAGTTTCATGACCATTTAAGGCCTTTTCACACGGTATTCCTACTGCACGGAACTGCTCGGACAGGGTTGTCCACCTGCAAAGATTCTGACGTCACACGTTCCTGCAGGGGTTTGTTGTGAATGATACTTATCGCTAGACTTGGCACATTTTTTTTAATTTTTCAATATTTTTACAAATTTCTATCACGTGTAGGAATTGGTTGGTAGGTATACATATATTTTCAGGCTTGTGTGCTTGGTCAGAGACCCGCTTATAATTCTTTATCATGTAAGACAGACACAACACACACGCGCACACATACATGACAGATGCTGCCATCTATCGCGCACCATTTCCACAATATAGACAAGTCCCTGAAGGGGAGGGAAATAGTCTCCTGCTCCAGGGACCTGTACCCGTGGGAAAATGTGCAATGACCACTCACAGGACTTTCGGTCTAACAGATTTAACGATCACGTACTCTGCATATTCGGTGGGTCTTCAGTGGTACCGAGACTCGATGGCGAGACCTTACGATAACGAGATCGAGATCTTAACCACAAGGCTCCCCACAAGCCGATTTAACAAAGAGTACTTACCAACGAGCTTATAATAGGGGTAGAGCGGCCTAGTTAAGGTTTCTACTACGGAGTCGGTGGCACTCACATAATTTCTCATACAGTCACGTGGTTTACCACGTGACTATGAGAAAGAGAAGTATATTTGGCAAGTTATCGTGCCGTTTGGCGCTTTTTGAAAAAATAGCGCCGAATTTCAAAACATTTTGTGTTTATTTTGGAATGTTTTTTTGGTTGGATCAATGTTGCAATAGACCTACTGATTATGTAGGTCATTTGATAAACACTTCACGTTAATTTATTAACGGCTAGGATATTTTTATGCATATTTGTAAAAAATATATACAAATGTGTTGTGTGTAAGAAAACTTAAGAACACACTGTTCACTTCATTCAACTAATTTTGTGAAAATTGAGCCAAATCAAGCTTTGAAAAATTATATATAATACTTCCTCCTTTCTTATGAACTTCGTTGCAGTTAAAAGCACAACAAGAAACAACCATTTTTGCAATAATTTAGCTGCTGCGAATATCACGAACCTTTCCTATACCGATTGCCATAGCAAAATACATACACAGCCTGCTCGTAGTAGGAGATGCAATCACGTGACCCTAGGAGGAATTCTCTTCATGTTGGTTCCACGGTATGGTTGCCATTAGCCGCTCTACCCCTATTATAAGCTCGTTGGTACTTACTACAAAACTCAACATTGGCGAGCATAAGTAGATTTTTCTCCAATTGGCAAACTCGATTTTGCCAACAAGACGTCAGAGCTATACTTGATGCTGATTGGCTACCTATATCTCTCCGCAAAACCGGTTTACCGATTTTCGTGTCTCCAAGAAAAAATTCAATGAAAAATTCTCTACAGCTGTTCTCCATGTTATTCCTATGGAAGTTCCGTGATCAAGGTGCTCCGTGTGAAAAGGCCCTTAGTTTCCACGGAGATATTCATGACATCAATTTGTTTTTCTACCAATCAGATACTCTTATTTACTTTACCGCACTAGTGTCGAAAACCTCATTTTCGCCACTATCTGTGACGCAAGCTCGTAAAGTGTTATTTTCACAAAGATTTAACAAAAAAATAGTTTTTTAAACGAGAATTGCCTAAAATGGCGAAAAGAGCAACTGACGCCACGACACCACTTCCACGATGCCGGCGTTTTCGTGTGAACGGGGTTATAAGGCTTCACAAAACAGCCAGCTAAACGCCGGCTATTTCCCAGCACATGTGAACGCGCCTTACACCCTCTCTGCATGCATTGCAAATTTCTGTTGATGAACGGAATATTTGGTGTCAGCTGCACGGCCATAAAATTGCCAGTTGTATTAGAAGCAATTGTTTTAGAATGCTAAAATCCTTATAAAGCAAAGAGTATGCTTTTATTTACTAAGGTTATGTTAATTTTTCATTATATTGTGTTTTCATGTTGCTACACATCTTAATCATTCCTTTGAAAATATTTATTCTTAAGATGCATCGCAAGAGTTTATTTTATTATTAGTTTTTATTTTCAGAATTTTTGTTTAAAACTTTAAAAAAAACTATCAACTCAATTTAAACCAAAAATATAATTCATTACAATTTTTTTGGCTATAATTGTAACTATGAAGTTAATTGTGTGGATTAAAAGCTAATCTTATTTGTACGCATTTATAATTTTTAATAAAAAATGTTTTTTTAAATATAATTGCCAAAAACGGAGAAAAGAGCAGCTAACGCCACGACGTCACTTCCACGATGCGGGCATTTACATGTGAACGGGGTTATAAGGTTTCACAAAATAGCCAGCTAAACGCCGGCTATTTACCAGCACATGTGAACGCGCCTATAAAGTGCACCGTTTAACATCTGAGCAGGTTGTTTCCATCTTAAAGCGAGGATTTTGTCCATCCCGATTCCCAGTCAAGAGTCAAGTGAACCCCATTTTCGAGAAGATTTCGATAAAGGAGTAAGTGATGAATCGCTATTTAAAATCATTGCTGTTCAATTTAACAAATGTTCGAATTTTTGAATACATCAATAACTCAAAAACTACGATACCAAAAACAAGTTTCTTTTTTTGGCCAAAATGTACCAAAAAAATCTACTTTTAAGGTTTCCCAAGATGCACCGCTCTATCCTGCTTCTTTTGTGCGTTACTGTGCACATACATGGGCCGCTCTATTCTCCTTCCTAAACTCTATGGTTCATAGCTTACAATAAAACTGGATAAAGGTCCTTGGTAGCCTTGTGGATTCGATTGCAGCCCTATATGCAAACAGTCTGTGACCGGATGCGATTCCACCAACCTACACTGCATGGAATATACCTTGATGCTCGAGACAAACTTGAAATTTCAGAAGTGTGTAGACTACTTATAAGTTCTAACACGGCATAACTATACAACCAACCAATGCAACAAACCCCCAATATTTAACTTGCATATATTTATTCAAAAAAATAAATTCTTGTTCTTCGGAACAATCAAGAACTATACTAACACCAACCGAGATTTAATTTATTTGTAAATAGATATTTTATTCTATATTTTAAGCCAATTATTTAACCAAACAAACATTAACAAGCATTCAGACCTGTATATTTTAATTTATCGTCAATTGAGAATTTTCTGCAAAAAAGGGTAAGTATGCTATTTAAGTACTTTCTTAGTTTGTATTTTAGATTGAAAAATGAGCAAAATACGATGGCTCCACTGAACTGAAATTTTTATTAGCTTACGAAATTTATTATTCAGCAATCAGCACCAAGAGATTACATTTAATCATATCAACTTTTTGAGATGTTTTACCAGGCAAGAGAATCATTATAACAGCAAAACGAAACAAATTTGAAAAATAAATCTGGTTATTTAATAATCAATCGATTAAGTTTTAAAATAGTACATAGTTATCTATTCAAGTCAGAATATTTTGGGGTAATTAAAATGTTAAAAAATATCATTAAATAACCAGATGATTATAGTCTACCTTCAAATTTATTTTATTTTGCTACTATGGTAATTTTCATATCTGCTGAGAAAACCTGCTTACATTGCAACGCAATACTTTCGCAGAAGTTGTGATCTCAAATCTATTGCATTAATTAACCTGACTATCTATTTTAAATAACTAGATAATATTTTGTCTCTAATTTGTTTTAATTTTGCTGTTAATGACGATTGTTATACCTGTAAAAAATTGATTACGTAGCACAAAGCAATACTTTCACAGGAATTGGAATTTCAAAACTAATGCACTGTCTCTTCGAGACTGACCAAATCTCATTCTCTTAACTATGCGGTGGTCGGGTAAACTACAGTAACCACCTCAATGAGTTAGACCATTTTTACTATGAAATAATCGGTATTTAGTATACTTTGTTCTGGGATAGTTTTTTTCTAGTGCTTGCAACTCAACTTGCAACCGATTCTCATTCTCTTAACTATTCTGCTGTGGCAGGGTAAACGACCAGGGGCGTAGCCAGGAATTTTTTTCGGCAGGGGCTGAAACCTTCAAACTAAAAGTTGAATAAATAATATTCATTGCAAATGTTTTATAAATTAACGTTTGATTTTCTATTTTTACAGATAAATTTGTTCATTTACAATGTCATCAGGAATATTGACTTTTCTATGTACATTTAGCAAAGCTAGTCCAGTTAATCTCCGTTCGTTGGTAGTATTTCTTAGGTAGGTTTTTAAACCGCCTCAGTGTAGAAAAACTTCTTTCGGCAGTTGCAGCCGAAACTGGTAGTATTAGTCAGGTCGCCAAGGGGGGGGGGGGGAACCCTGCACTGAGAGGTTAAGTTTTTTTTATTGATGATTCTTACAGATTCGAGGGTGTAGATTACGAATCTGGAAGGTACTTTTTTGGTACCCTTGAGCATTTTTAGTTATTCAAGATGGCGTCTCCGCCATCTTGAATTTTGTAATCTTAATATTTGACGATCTAATCGACAAAAGTGAATAGTTTTTGTCTTTATAGATGCATTTAATAATAAAGATTCACAATTATCAAGAAAATTTCAAAAATAAAAAATTCGAAATGGCGGAATCCGCCATATTGGATTTTTTCACTTTTAATACTTTTGCTTTATATTTAACCCAACAAAATATTTATATTTTAACTATATTTTTTATACCTAGTTACTATAGAACATTACTTTGAAGAAAATTTACAAAATCAAGATGGCGGCATCCGCCATATTGGATTTTTTCACCGTTTATATAAAGCGATCCATAGGTCCTAAATTAAAAATTCTTTTTATTTTAGTTATATCTTAATTTTAGTTTCTATTTCAGTTTTAATGTATAGATTATGAATCTAGAAGATATTTTTTCGCTACATTTGAGTATTTTTTTTATATTTAAAATGGCGTCTTCCGCCATATTGGATTTTTTTTCCTAATTCAATTTTTCGGGTTCTTTTAGGCCAAAATTAGTAATTTTTTCTTTTATAGGTGCATTTTGTCGTAAATAATTACTTAAAAACTTAAAAAATCCCAAATCAAGATGGCGGCTTCTTTCTAACTGAGTACAAATATGTCAACTCAAGGACCAAGTTGCTTAGAGTTGCCAAGTCCCTTAGAGTTGCTGGCTTTAAAGTTTTTCTGACAATCCTTTTTGGACAATGGCCAATGCTTTTATGTAGTTTCAATCCACTATTAATTCATTCCAAACTCCGGCATGTGTCTCATATAACGAGATCCGAGTTTTAAAAAGTTCTTTAACACATTTTAGGGAATTTTTTTTTCATTTCTCTTAAATAAAATGATACATATCATTCATAGTTTTGATAACCAGATGCAAATAAATCTGGTAGAATTGGCGAGCAACTTCAATATGAAGGGCCCAATATCCTGCCCTTCCAGCTCCCACATCTTGAAGAAAACTGGTTTCAATAAACAGTTCTCCGATACTCTACTAGTGTTGCAATTCGTCAAAACCCTTTATTTTTAAAACTGACCGAAGATCTCCGCTGCAGTTTGGCTGAGATTCCTCATATAAATCCCGCATGACTTATTTTGCAACCATTCTTGAAGTCCTGAAGTTTTGGAAACTTCTTCCCTTTCTGCATCTGTTGGACTCCTACAAACACACTATAGACATAACTTTGGATAGACCACTACCCAATATTAACCTCACACAACCTATAAAACTTATCCACATGATGATTTGCAAAGCCATCCTACAAAACTGATGATCCCAAGTAAATGGCAAACTCTTGACCAGCTCATTTAGTGAGTCCCTGGGCTCCTCTGCTAAAGATGTCATGGTTGTATCTGTATTCTGGATATGAATCAGGTATCCTGTCTAACAGTGGTTGATACTTTACAGCAGTTCCTGGTTGAATCTGAAATTCATATTTTCGGCCAATTTAAGTATTTATTCAACTCTGGATAACGTTCTGAGAATGTCTTTGAATAATTTGAAATCTTTATCTCTATAGCATTGTAAAGAGAAACTTTTCCATCACAATAGTCTAAGCGGCAACTCTGTTATATTAAAGAACATTCAAGAGTCAGGCGGTTTATTTTCAAGATTACATGAACGATCTTTAGGTTGTAAGGTATAGGGATTTTGACATTTCTTATTTTTTTGTATTGTTGAAATTGTATCCCTCTAGTTTTCTAATAAATAGATTACCACTTCTTCTGGTTGAATGCATTATTTCTTCCAGAGTCTTCTGAGTGTTTACTAACTCTTGAACCCATATTTTTATAATTGTACCACTCCACGAGATCTCAGCAAGTCCAAAGCCATTACTTCGCTTTATAAACTCCTCCTGCCATTACTTAAGAGTATTCTTGTTTGAAACGAGGAAGCATTTTATACGAGTAGAGCTCTTAAAAGAGATTGTGGTAGTAATTTTGCCGGATGAATAACAAAATATTTAAAATACTTACTTTAATATGGTGGAAAACATCTTCAATATTTTTCCTTCAACAATCATGGTTTTAAAGTATTTTAAACACAATATGCAAAAAAACTGAAAGAATTTTTAATTTCACTCCAATGGATCACGTAATATTAGAAGGTAAAAAAATCCAAGATGGCGGAAGCCGCCTTCTTGAATTTGGTTTTTTAAGTATTTAAATAAAACTTTAGGATGATTTTAATGCATTTTTTAATAAAATATGCAAGTAAAACCGAAAGAATTTTTAACTTCAAGCCAGTGGATCACGAAATATTACAAGGTGAAAAATCCAAGATGGCGGAAGCCGCCATCTTGAATTTGGTTTTTTAAGTGTTAAAATAAAACTTTATGATAATTTTAATGCATTTTATAATAAAATATACAAGTAAACCTGAAAGAATTTTTAACTTCGAGCCAGTGGATCACGAAATATTAGAATCTGAAAAATCCAAGATGGCGGAAGCCGCCATCTTGATTTTGGATTTTTTGAGTTTTTAAGTAATTATTTACGACAAATTTCACCTATAACAGAAAAATTATTAATTTTGGCCTAAAAGAACCCGAAAAATTGAATTAGGAAAAAAAATCCAATATGGCGGAAGACGCCATTTTAAATATAAAAAAATACTCAAATCTAGCGAAAAAATATCTTCTAGATTCATAATCTACACATTAAAACTGAAATAGAAACTAAAATTAAGATATAACTAAAATAAAAAGAATTTTTAATTTAGGACCAATGGATCGCTTTATATAAACGGTGAAAAAATCCAATATGGCGGATGCCGCCATCTTGATTTTTTATATTTTCTTCAAAGTAATGTTCTATAGTAACTAGGTATAAAAAATATAGTTAAAATATAAATATTTTGTTGGGTTAAATATAAAGCAAAAGTATTAAAAGTGAAAAAATCCAATATGGCGGATTCCGCCATTTTGAATTTTTATTTTTGAAATTTTCTTAATAATTGTGAATCTTTATTATTAAATGCATCTATAAAGACAAAAACTATTCACTTTTGTCTATTTGATCGTCAAATATTAATATTACAAAATTCAAGATGGCGGAGACGCCATCTTGAATAACTAAAAATGCTCAAGGGTACCAAAAAAGTACCTTCCAGATTCGTAATCTACACCCTCGAATCTATAAGAATCATCAATAAAAAAAAACTTAACATCTCAGTGCAGGGTTCGGCCAAAAATCGGGGTTTGGCGACCTGACTATATGGACAACATTTTTATTAAAATGTAAATATTAGGGAATATGTTTTTTGTTGCACTCGTAGAGTGAGCCAATTGCTGTACATGGAAGAATTTCAGCGGACATCCACTTGTTTTTCCACAGATCTCATTCAGCCTCAAATTCATTTTGATAGGTGTGTATATCATCTTCATAAAATAAAATATCTTCTTGTATATCTTTAAATTTTTTGTTCAAGGCGTTTTGGGGAATAAAATTGCTAAGGGCACGTATTGTCATGCGGTGTGGCAAAAAACATTCAGTTAAAGAAGAAATTAAATCGTCTAAATAAGGTAGGAATAGATAGTCACTCTGTAATAATCTTGAGGTGTTTTCTGTACGATGTTAGATCTGTTTTTCTGTCTTCCGCAAATTCTTGGGGTTATCACTTGTATGTCGTTATACTTTGCTATGTTTTCAGCTTCTACAAAAAGGTGTTGAAACTTAATTTAGTTCTCCTCTCTAACGACTCTAACTTCTTGTAGCATGCTGCTTATTTCAGAAACTTCATCTAGAGCATGTGCCAGATCAATATGGCTAATGGCTACTTTGGAGATATTCGGATAACGGGATAAGTTAACAGTGAAACCAAGAAGTTTACTTGCGACGCATATAGATATGATAAAAGGAAAGTTACAAACGTTTTGCAAAAGAATGGGGGCTTTTTTTGAAGAATCGTCTGCAGCAAGGCTCTCAATTTGTTCTAATACAGCTATTATAGGATCAGTGAATTCTTTAAACATTAGAACTGCATCATGGCGCGCGACCCAACGAGATTCACAGAGTTTTTTCAGTTTTGTTTGTTTCTCCTTCGGTTTCAACTCTTTTATTTTATCGGCAAGAATAGTACTTCGTTTAGCCGACATATGAAAAAAATTGCACACTTCTGAAATTACTCCTAGTTCATTTCGGATGCCTTGAATTTTAGTTGAGTCCGATGCACAGAGATTGAAAGAATGGGAAACGCAATTTGTGTGTATAGAGCTTTGGGGAATTTATCCTCGACTAAAGACTGGACTCCTCGAAATTCGTCGCGCATGTTGAATGCACTGTCGTAGCCTTGTCCACGCAGTTTGCTTACATCAAAGCCAAGTTTTATTAATGTTTCCAAAAGAGTTGCAGTAAGTTGCAGGAACAAAGCCGAGAAATCTTCCTTAGTTTGCATTGTTTTTTCATCAACATACATGACGCATAAAGAAAGTTGCACGATGCTGGCTACGCGCCTGTAAACGACTGTAACCGTACCACAATAAATTGGATCATTTTAACTACGAACTAATCGGTATTTAGTACACTTTCTTCTAGGACAGTTTTTTAATGCTTGCAACTTGCAACCGATTCTCATTCTCTTAACTATAGTGCTGTGGTCGGGTTAACTACAGAAACCGTAAAACTATGAACTGTACCGTTTTTACTATAAAATAATCGGTATTTAGTATACTTTCTTCATGGATGGTTTTTTTTTTTAGTGCTTGCAATGACAGTCCAAGCCATTAGTCTATACACTGCAGTTTACTTGACCACGGCAGTATAGCAGGCAATATTTACCTTCCTATCGAACGTAGACATCACAACCCAGTGAGTCACACAGGCAGAGAGATAGTAGCCACTCGTGCCCCCCTTGCCAATGATCTGGGTACAAAATACACTTTTTTCTTGTTCACATGTGATTAAGATTTCGATACCAAAACGGTCACAGCTTTCCAAGTAAACAAGCGTTTCGTGGGTTTCGGACATTTTTAAGCAATGCCATCGTATAAGAAAAGTCACTTGGGGGCGAATCGACTTGGAAGCTTGAAACGAACGAAACGACAAAGAGATATGAAAGGAAACACTTATTCTGTGCTATGTGATTCAAGTACTGACATGGAGGTAAACGTTTATTTTTATAATATGCATTGCTGAATAAAAATGTAATTAAGTATATTTATCAGTAACACATAATACACGACTTTTTAATTATCACTAACCCTCTAAAAAGTGTAGAAAATACAAAATCTCGGTTTCAGAATTTCGAGCCCATCGCGTAGAGTGTAGAAAATACGTATAAAAAGTGTTGAAAATACAAAATCTCGATTTCAGAATTTCGAGCCCATCGCGTAGAGTGTAGAAAATACGTATAAAAAGTGTAGAAAATACAAAATCTCGATTTCAGAATTTCGAGCCCATCGCGTAGAGTGTAGAAAATACGTATAAAAAGTGTAGAAAATACAAAATCTCGATTTCAGAATTTCGAGCCCATCGCGTAGAGTGTAGAAAATACGTATAAAAAGTGTAGAAAATACAAAATCTCGATTTCAGAATTTCGAGCCCATCGCGATACTTTCATTACTTACTATTTCGGAATTTTGAACCCATCGCGATGCTTTCATTACTTTCTATTTCAGAATTTCGAACCCATCGCGATACTTTCATTACTTTCCATTTCATATTAGGTAATTGAAAGTAATAAGTAGCAGCGGATATTTAGATTTCTGAACAAACCACTTTTTAATATCTTAGTAATAAGTTTAACTAGCTCTTGCAATGTAATTACTTTATTAAAAAGAAATATTCACAACAAAATCTACATTAAATTGAAAGAATCATAATCACAAAGCGAGGTGACCTTAACTTATCTTCTGAAGTCGACACACCCACTAAACGGTCAATATAAACATGTCTGAAAATAAGATAACTGTATATATATTGACTAGCAGTATGGTCCCGCCTTACTGGGAACCCGTTAACTTCGTATTGCTTAATTTTAGAGGCATGCTTACTTGTGAAAATACACTCAAAATCAAAACAAAATAAAATTCTTGTTGGCGCATGCACACTTAAAAAGGCAAACCCTAATAGAGGATGACGCAGCCTTAGGGCGACCACATATCTCAACCAAACTCAATCAATCAAACTAATAGAGGATGGCGTCAAGTCCCCGTTTCGGCCTGGTCCATGTGTTTTCAAGCCCTGTTATGGTCCCGCAATTCCACGTGGATGACGTTTTTTTTAAACTAATTATATTAATTAAAAATCACAATCAAATATGAAAAAACTAAGCCTCAGGTGCACACGTAGGTATTAAAAGGAACCTATATTAAAAATTTCGAATTTTTTAGAGCAGTCTAAGTAGGTTTTTTGCTATCCACAGACATACACACAGACAGACACACAGACAGACTCTTTCTTTTATTATTATAGATTTTGTTGATATACTTAGTAGTAAATTAAAATTAAAAATAGGACAAAAATAAATTGTGCTAAACTAAATGATTAATAAAGGGAGAAAAAATCATTTTTTTTAAACTTAAAGTAATAAAATATTTTTTATGACAACGTGCAAAAAAGTTCATTTTCTTAGATCATATTCATTCATAAATCGTTGCGAAAATGACACTTTACGAGCTTACCTCACAGACAGTGCCGAAAGTTCTTTCGGCACCAGTGCGGTAAAGTAAATAAGAGCATCTGATTAGTAGAAAAACAAAATGTCATAAATAACTACATGGAAACTAAATGATGTCCTGAAACTCACTTATTATATTTCTATTGGTTCATTACATTTGCATTTTCTAATATCTCCATGGAAACTGCAAGTACTACATAAAATATTAAAGGAAATTAAATAAGATAAAATTAAGAACAAAAATTTCACGCTTTTGCACGTAGTTATAAAAAAATATTGTAAGCAAGCGCGTGCCAAATAATACTTTATTCTGCTCTTGTCATTATTTCCCTCGACCTACGGTCTCGTGAAATAAAAGCCACTCGCTTAATAAAGTATTTTCTTCACTAGTTGCTTAAATAACTATTATGCATAGGTAGGTTGGTACACACTTGGAAATTCACGAACTTTGTTAATTTTGTTTAATTCTGCTTATCCTCTTCGCTTCAGAAGCATACATACGTGAACCTTTTTAGAATTCACTTCAAAACTTCAGTTTCCAATTTTTTTGAATACTTCTAGCTCTTCTATCATATAATACACATTCAGGTTTTGCAAATATTTCGATAGTGCAACTTTCGATAAGCAACTGACTTATTAATTGAGTTAACCTCTTGCGACCTGGCGTCCCCATTTGGGGATATTTTTAAAACCTCCCCACAAACAATTAACACGTTAATTAGCTACAAAATTGACCTGGTCCGATAGAAGAAGATCCAAATATCAGTTTTCAGCCTTTCATTAAAGGTATCGGTCATTTATTTCTACAAAAAAATTAAATTGAATGAGGGTCGATACGATATTAGAGTTCTTTAAAAAAAAAAAAAAATTTAAAAAACTTTTTTCAAAAAGTTCTTTTAGTAGTTAATTGTAAAGACATTTTGCAGTTAAAACAATGTTAAAGTAATCTGTTAACTACTAATAAGTGATACGACCTTTATTGTTGCATTGATATCACAAAATCTGTGTATTTTTAGAGTTTTAAAGGCGCGTACCTAAAGCTATAAACATACCTTTAAAAAAAAATTCTTTGCAAAACATACTTGTTAGCATATGTTTGTATGAAAAGAATATTTAGATTAAGAATATACGTGTGGTATTTCGTTCGGGTCTTAAGAGGTTAAAAAAAATCTAACATAGTAAGTGGTTCAAGCAGATGAGGTCTTGCAAAAAACTTTCAGAGGTAAATTTATGTATGATACACATTGCATTGAAAACAAATGTCAGAATTTCCTATTAATTGCAAAAAGCTTACAAAGGTACTTCGTAGCACACAAATATGTGAATTTTTCCGCCGCTGAAAACCTAAATTTCCACTAAACTGATGTGCCCCTCAGCAAATGTAAAACGCTAATTATTTCAAAATTGCATAAAAAAACATACTTTTCAACATACAATTATGTTTGAAAAATATTTTAAAAAGGGATATATGTGCATGGGAGGGGGGGGGGGCAGATTTCTTTTCAAAGGTAAGAGGTAATGGGTTTATTTATGCAATTTGTATTTTGTTAGGTCAATTTTTTTTAATCGCGAAGAAATGTAATATTTTTTTAAATAGCTTAATTTTTTAAGGTAAATGTACAAAAAATGAAAACAAAGCGCTATTAAACTAATTAATTAATTATTTATTTTAGAACGATAATTAAGTTAATTTCTTATTCAAAAAATTAACATCATTTATAACTAAACAAGTATGCTTCGAAATTGACATCGCGTTTTTAAATTATATGAAATTTTTCTCGGAAAGCTTCAATAAAAAAAATTTCATATTTAAAAAAAATTGCACATCACGCATTTCTGTTGATTTGGCATTATTTCATACAGAAATTTAAAAAAAAAAGCACTTTTATTTACGTAAAGCATTTAAAATTCTGCTCCAAATTTTAGGTTTTGCATTCAAATCCAGGCTCCAGATTAGATTGTCATAACCTAGACCTTACTTATCTGCAAAGCGTTTTTGAAGACCTTTTCCCACAATGTCATGGTAAGACCAAATGCTCTTTACTATCCATAATGCCGTAATGGAATAGTAAAAATATATCCGAAAAATCGTGATTATACAAAAGAAAAATATTCAGTTTTTAGAACTGAAGTTTTACACTTATTTCGACCTATGTTTCAGAACCTTCCAGAATAACGAGTCTTAAACTTTAGCGGTGGTGTAAACATGTGCTCTTGGTTCTAAAATATTTAAATACAGAAAATTGTGCTTTTAGAGGTTATTTTTTTAAAAACGTTATTTACTTTTTTTTAATAGAAAAATTCCTATTAAAAAAGTGAATAAAGATTTTTTTTTTTTTTTTAAAAAAAAGCACAATTTTATAAGAGCCCAATTTTATTGGTGTTTCATGAATTTAAAATACTGCATCAAAATATTCCTATAATTTCATTGCTGTTATTGGAATAAAAACCATTTTTCCTAATATATACTGCTCAAAACAATTAGGGGAGCACTTTGCGTACTTTTGTTTACCCGTCCAGTTCCAACTTTTTATTTTTTATTATAAAATATAAAATTTGTGAAATATGGATTCCTTATGCATGCATTTTGAAATGGTAAAAAACAGAGAAACAAATATTAATTTTTTAACTAAAATTAAAGGGAGGGAAAATTGGAATCATAACTTTTGAATAAATTATAACAATTTTTTAAAATTTTAATTGTAAAAAAAATTAAAATCGAATTTTAGACTTCTAAAAATGCAAGCGTGAAGAATTTAGGATCAATTTATTTCATAAAATTTTTTGGCGGTGAATTTTATAATACCATGTTTTTCATATTTTCATTCAATTAAAACAAACATCATTTAATTCTTTAAAATACATGATTCTTCCATCTAACGATAAATAAGTACGAGTTCAACTTAGTGAGGAAAAAAAATCGGAAGCTGATGATACCAAATGGAATCATTGGGGGTGAAATGGTTTAAACCATGCATTCCCCTAATGGTTTTGAGCAGTGTACTTACCATTAGCAAGCCCGGTCGAGTTTATGCCCGATTTCCAGAAAAAAAACAGTTCAATTCTACAATAAGATGCACTTCCAAACGTATTGGATGTAAATTTAAATTAATCAATGTTGAAGTACGTTTAACAAGGTCGTCAAGTCAACGATGTTGATCGTCAATAGCCATTGCGTAGCTCTAGTGTGCCGATAATTCAATATAACCTAATAGTATGGTGTGGTGACCAGGGTGTTGTAGGGGAATCAAGATGATGATCAGGAGTTTTTAAGAGATTTAAGGGGTCACAGGAGTCTTAAAAATGTGCAAAGAAGATACTACATAGCATAGTTTGATCTCTCTTGTAATTTTTTAACTACCCAATAAATGAGTGTAATTTTTTTATATGTAATTCTACAAGATTTATTTATTATAAAACAAGTTTTAAAATTTATGAAACTTTAGCCAAAACTAAAATAAATGATATTAAACATGACGGTACTTGAACACACTGTGATTAGGCTTGCGCGGCAAATTGTGAGGTCAAAATTGAAAAAATGACCAAGAAAATGACTTTATATTGTACAAATATGTACAAACTAGGACTTATACCTAAATTCTCAGCTCAATTTTAATTAGAAATTATTTTAAGAACTTTTTTCTAAAAAAATTAATAAAAATTTAAAAATTTTGATTTTAAATTTTTAAAAAAATAATTTCTAATTAAAATTGAGCTGAGAATTTAGGTATAAGTCTTTGTTTGTACATATTTGTACAATATAAAGTCATTTTCTTATTCATTTTTTCAATTTTGACCTCACAATTTGCCGCGCAAGCCTAATCACAGTGTGTTCAAGTACCTTCATGTTTAATATCATTTATTTTAGTTTTGGCTAAAGTTTCATAAATTTTAAAACTTGTTTTATATTAAATGAATCTTGTAGAATTACATATAAAAAAATTATACTTATACATTGAGTAGTTCAAAAATGACATGAAAGATCAAACTATGTTTTGTAGTACCTTCTTTGCACATTTTTAAGACTCCTGTGACCCCTTAATTCTACTAACCACAGCACTAGATACAGGGTGGTTATAAAATAACGCTAGCTATAGTGGTTTGTAGCTTGAATGAATAATCCGATTGCATCAAAAATTGAGACACTTACTAATCAAGAAGTTGGGGGGGGGGGGAGAAGGGGGAGAATGGAATCGTAAAAAAAGTTAGAATCCTAAAAAATAATCATAAAAAACAAACTCGTCTCTTGACCATTGTTCTAAATTACGAGGCGTCGTCAATTATGGCCAATTACGGCCAACACAGCTAAGTACGCCTCGCAATTTAGAACACTGGTCAAGAGACAAGTTTCTTTTCTTTTTTTTTTTTCGAAAAAGAATGGAATGATAAAAAATAAACTCGTCTCTTTACCAAGGTTCTTAATTACGAGGCATAGTCAATTATGGCTAATTACGGCCAACACATTCAATTAAGCCTCGCAATTTAGAACCCAGGTCAAGTGAAAAGTTTGTTTTATGATACCATACCATTATTTTCCCCCCTTCTTGATTAGTAAGTGTCTCATTTTTTGATGCATTTGGATTATTCATTAAAGCTACAGACCACTCCGAATAGCCAGTGTTATTTTATAACCACCCTGTACGTGTACATACCAATATGAAACAATGAGAAGATTGAGATTCAAACCATCACAGGACCTTTCGGCTTGAGAGAGATGGACCAAAAGTGATGTCTTGTTCGGTTCGAATCTCGCTGGGAATTAACCCTGTAATGCATGAATTTTTTTTTTCAACACGAAAAAATATACGTGTATCTTTAATACTCATACATTATGGAGAAAATACTGAACAAAAAATTAAATGCATTTGACTTTAAATAATTTAAATTTTTAAAATTTTTGCCATGTGGCAAAAACCAACTACAAAATTTCAATTTTGATAAAAATGACTAGAAAACTACTTAATTTTATTTTAAAATAACCCTCTTGAACTATAATTATTTTGTCAAAACAATTTGTATTTATAGTACTAATATTATTATACTTTGAATACTGCCAAAGACGTAATTTTTCAACAGTTATTAACTTTACTCTTTAATTTTGAATACACTGTTACTACTGTGATCTATGAGGGTTATTAGTAACTAAAACTTTAAAATGGAATAATAGATAAAAAAAAACACAGATTTGTCGAGAGGGAGCTCTACTTTTAATAGAATAAAGTGGACTATATTACTAGTTTCCATATGGCAACAGTATGCATGAGAGGGTTAAAATAAATTAAATTAGCTATGATTCACCACACTGGAACGATTTTTTAAAATTTTATATAGGGGGCATATTGGCTGAAATAACATAATAGATTTTTTAGACAAGCTATACATTTTAATTCAAGCCTATTGACAGTGCCATAATCTCATTAAACATCCTTACAGCTGTCAAAGACAATAGTATGGCCCATTGATGTAAAACTACTTTGAATGTGGCCATCTGCTGAACGTTGTTGATCACCAATAGCATTTGTATAGCTATTGCGCTGATAATTCAACCTAACCTAGAATGAAAAATTCGTTGATTTTGTATGTACATTGGCTAAAATAAAATAATACATAATGGACTTTCTAGACAAGCTATACATTTCAATTCAAGCTCATTGACAGTTTCATAATCTCATTCTTGTATATTCTTAGAGCTGTCTAAGACAAAATAGCCTATTGATTAAAAACTACTTTTAATGCAGTCCTCAGTTAATCGAAATCAGCTAGCCTTTCACTTCTGTAACGACCCAAGCGGCTGCACGACTAAAGATTCGATAATGCTAATCCTATCGCATATTACTCGGAAACAAAAATCCTGCGTAGTGAAAGTGTTAATGTTGTTGATAACCACTAGCATTTGTGTATCTCTAATGCGCCGATAATTCAACCTAACCTAGAATGGGAAAATTCGTTTATTTTGTATGCATATATTGGCAAAAATAACTTAATGCTAGCTTTTTCAATTTGATGTAATTGACTGTTCAATATTATCATTTTACAGCTTTTGAATAGCCCTCGTGTAGCTCTAGTGACGTAATTCAAACCAATCTAACCTAACCTAGAATGACTTCTTATTTTGTATGAGGGCACATTATAGCTTTAACAAAAATATTATAGCTTTTTAGCGAAGCTATACATGCCAATTCAAACTCTTTGACTACACTCCTTGCCAACCTAAGTTGGGTAAATAGATATATGCTATGCATAAGATCCTTCCACGGAAGTAAAGAGTTCCATACATTACTTGTGAAACCATCCAGAAAACATGTTTAAAACATTGATTTCTTTTAAAGTCTAACATATTTTAATATTATTTGAGAAAATTTGGTAATTTTATATTACGCTACAAGAGTTACCAACTAATGGACCAATCGCGCTTTTCCCTCTGCCTTTTTACTATTTGTCTTTACCCAAGTTAGGTTGGCACGGAGTTTATTTCATAATCTCATTAGGGGCAGGGGAGCCCAGTCGGTTAAGCACTCGCTTAGTATGCGGAAGGTCCCAGGTTCGGGTCCGGGCATCGCCAAAATAGCTGCCGATCTATAAACGGCCCGTGCAGCCAAAAATGTCCGACGAATAATACCCCGTGTAAAGGAGTGCACGTTAAATATCCTTCAAAGTCCTAACGCTGCGTACGATGTCACCCTTAACGGTTGCGTTGGGTGCCTATTCAGGTGTTGGCTCGTCACCTGACTGTGGTTCTAAAATACGACGGACGCCCGTCCAGCGTTACCAGATTTTTGAACTTGAAAAATACTACCTTTCCTCTGAAAAAATACTACAAAATACTACGATGAGTTTATAACCCTCGTGTAGCTCTAGTGCGACGATAATTCAAACCGAACCTAGCCTAACTACGATGAGTTTCAGATGACGGAGCCATGGCAAAAGCAGAGTTAGAAGGAAACTGTGTTAACTTTTTCACCACATACTAAAATGCACTTAATTCTGATATGTATTCTTGGTTTGGTTTGGCTTGAATTATCGTCGCACTAGAGCTACATGAGGGCTATTTTCGAAAGCCTTCGTATTTTAGAACCACAGTCAAGTGACGCGCCAACACCTGAATAGGCACCTAACGCGACCGATATGATTGATATGTATTCTTGAATGTGATACATATATAAAAATGTAAATATTTTTTTTTTCAATTTGAATTGTTTTGAGTCTATTTTTTAATTTTACAAAAAATACCACAAAAATGCTACTTTTACGTGAAATACCACAAAAATACTACATCACCGATTTTTGGGCAAAAAATACTACCTTAGTATCAAAAATACATCTGGCAGCGCTGCGCCCGTCGTCAATAGCCCTCGTGTAGCTCTGGTGCGACGATAACTCAAACCTAACCAAAACCTAACATATAATATCCTTTCAGCATTAGGGCTGTAAGGAGCCTAGTGGTCACGATCTCGGACTCGAGATCGGAAGGTTGAGAGTTCGAGACCCGGTGCCACTGAAGACTTACCGAGTATATGCGGAGTACGTGCTCGTAAAATCTGTTGGGTCCGAAAGTCCTGTGGTCGGTCATTGCGCAGTTCACCATGGGTACAGGTTCCTGGAGAAAATTTCCCTCCCCTTCAGGGACATGTCTAAATTGTGGAGGTGGAGACAGATGGCAACATCTGTCATATATGTTTGTGTGTCTTGTGTTGTCCTACTTGACGATGGTTTATAAGAGGGTCCTTGCGACCAAGCACACAAGCCTGAAAATATATGTCAACCAATCCAATCCTTTCAGCATTGGCAGAGAACATGGCCCACAAACATCCAACCAGCCACAGGCATGGCCGCCCCTTGCGTCTTAGCATCCACGCCCACGACGCCCGCCATCTTTTCCTCCGCATCAAGGAGTATCTGCCCCACTGGGGGGATCTGGCCGGAGACACGGTCATGGACATAGGACTGGGACCGGAGCGGAACTGCTGCGCCCTGCTGGTCATCCTGTACCCGAAAGTGGGGAGGGTGGTGTCCATCGACAAGTACAGCTTGAATGTCGAGAAGGCAAGGCTGTCGGCGCCGCATCCGAAGGTGGAGTATGAAGTGGCCAACATTTGGGACAGGTGAATCAACATTCGATTACTTTTACTCACAACAATTGCTTTAAAGCCTCTTAGGTCGCCATACCACACCGTGCGCGGAAAAGTTTATCGGACAAATATGATTTTTTGAGTTGAAAATGCTATATTATTCAAAATTTAAATATCTAGCCTAGCGATTAGAACAAATACTTAGTCATTTGGTAAACAAAATGGAAAGCACACGCGAAACCTTAATTTTTCTATAATACTTCAGACGATTTTTCTGAAAAACTAGCATTTAGCTCATAGGTCACTTTTTCGCGCAAGGTGCGATTTGTTCCCCCGCATCAAAGAGTACCTGCCCCACTGGGGGGATCTGGCCGGAGACACGGTCATGGACATAGGACTAGGGCCAGAGCGGAACTGCTGCGCCCTGCTGGTCATCCTGTACCCGAAAGTGGGGAGGGTGGTGTCCATCGACAAGTACAGCTTCAATGTCGAGAAGGCAAGGGTGTCGGCGCCGCATCCGAAGGTGGAGTATGAAGTGGCCAACATTTGGGACAGGTGAGTCAACATTCGATTACTTACAACAATTGCTTTAACAATTGTTCAACGGTAGAATCTTAGGTCTAAGTATCCCCGCCAAAGGACGATGACCATACGACACCGTGCCCGGAAAAGTCTATCGGACAAATATGATTTTTTGAGTTGAAAATGCTATGATATTCAAAATTTAAATATCTAACGATTAGAACGCCATTTGGTAAACAAAATGGAAAACATAAGCTAATCCTTATTTTTTTCTATAATGTAATGAAAAAATAAACTTCAGACGATTTTTCTGAAAAAACTAGCATTTAGCTGATAGGTCACTTTTTCGCGCACGGTGCGATTTGTTCTTCCGAGTCAAAAATTATCTGCCTCACTGGGGGGAACTGGCCGGAGACACGGTCATGGACATAGGACTGGGACCAGAGAGGAACTGTTGTGCTCTGCTGGTCATCCTGTGGGGAGGGTGGTGTCCATCGACAAGTACAGCCTGAATGTCGAGAAGGCAAGGTTGTCGGCGCCGCATCCTAAGGTGGAGTATGAAGTGGCCAACGTTTGGGACAGGTGAATCAACACCAGGGATTGGAGTAAGGCGTTACTTTGTAACAGTTACTTTTTTTTTACTAAACAATGAGTAAAGCCGTTAGCTTTTTCAGAAAGGACTAACTTATTCAGAAAATATCTTCAACCGTTGCGCATGATACACGAGAAGATTCATGAAGCAAGCAATGTAGATTATTGGCTCAAATAGTTTATTGGTGCAAATTTGCATGTTTCAATGAGACTCAAGACACGCTAACTTTCATCAGAATGGCACACAACACCAAATTTATACCAATAAACTATTTGCGCCAATCTAAAATGTTTACTTCAAGAATCTGTTCTGTTCCTCCGCATCAAAGAGTATCTGCCTCACTGGGGGGATCTCGCTGGAGACACCGTCATGGACATAGAACTGGGACCAGAGAGGAACTACTGTGCTCTGCCGGTTATCCTGTACACGAAAGTTGGGAGGGTTTTGTTGACAAGTATTGCTTGAATGTCGAGAAGGCAAGTTTGTGGGCACCGCATCCCAAAGATGAGTATAAAGTGGCCAACATATGGAGAGGTGAGTCAGCATACGAGTCAGGGATTTGAGTACTTGTAAGGCCCTGGTTTTTAAGAACACAAAATCGGCCACTGAGCTGTGCTTCCTACCTTTCTTATGGCAATTGTCATCACGTGACCGGAGTGCCAAAAATAACGTTGATTCAGCTTCCGTAAATCTCGAATAAGTCGTGGTTTGATTCGAGCGTCCAAGATGTGCGAAACGGGCATAAAAATGTATCTACCTATTCGGAAAAGAAAATTGTGGCCTTTTCTCACTACGCATGCATGAGATCTGACGCATCACTTGACGATAATCCTAACAAACCACGCAAGTGATGGTAAGACGTTGATATCGTGGAGTAGGAAATTTTTTAAAGTCATCACGTACGCCTTCAGTACCTAAAAACCATAGTTTTACAGTTAACCCTCTAATGCATGAATTTTTATTTTCATCGCAAAAAAATATATATGTATCTTTAATACTCACACATTATGGGAAAAATACTAAAAAAAATTTAACTGCTTTAGAATTTAAATAATTTCAATTTTTAAAAAAAATTCTTTATGACAAAAACCACCTGCAAAATTCTAATTTTGATAATGACTAGAAAACTACTAAAAATATTTCAAAATAACCCTTTTTAACTATGATTAATTTTTCAAAACAATTTATTAGTATTTATTACTAATATTATTATTCTTTGAATACTGTCAAAAACGTAATATGACCAAAGTTAATAACCTCACTCCTTAATTTTGAATACAATTTTACTACTGCCATCTATGAGGATTATTAGTAACTAAAACTTTAAAATGAAATGTAATAGATGAAAAAAACACAGATTTGTCTTGGAGGAGCTCTAATTTAATAGAATAAAGTGGACCATGTTACTTGTTACCAAACGGCAACAGTATGCATTAGAGGGTTAATTTTTTTAAGCCAACGCCGAGTAAAGCAGTAATATTTTTTCATAAAGTTACTGTAATTTAGTTACTTTAAGCAGTAACGAAAAAAAAAATTTGTCCCTTTTCCATTACTCCTCACTCTGCATTTCACTGATATTTTTGGCTGTTCGGTGTTTGGCTCAATTTTTTTAAATCTAACTTTTAACAACGTTGAATTTTCTTTCTTAATTACTTTTTGGTTGTCCTTATTTTTTTTAATATTGGCTCTCTTTTATAAAGGTAAGAAAGTGTTAACCCATTAATGCCTGGCGTCCCTTTTTAGGACACTTTTAAATTTATTTCTCAATTTGTAATGAATCAACTTATCTATTAAAAATTTGCTCCGTTGTATTCAATAGTGTACATTTCAACTGACCCAAGGGCATTGATGCTGTTTAAAGCAACTTTTCCGGTGAAACTCTTAACATTTTTGTCTCATAACCTTAAATTAGCGCCACCTGAAGGGGTCTTAATGGGTTAAACTTCAATTTTTCTTATACTTTAAAATTTCTAAAAGTAACTGTAATTATTTACTTTTAGGTAAGGAACTGTAACAGTTACTTTTTAAAATCAACTTCCCAATCCCTGATTCGTTTATATACTTAAGTCGGTTTTATGTTAGTTTGAAAATCAGTTATCCCGGTGCAGTTGTTTTTCATTGACAGAAGCGCCCTAACAGTGAAACAACTTTTACAGAATTCATTCCAGGAAGGAAAAGTTAATATAAACATACTGTAATTAGTGATTCCGACAAGGTTGTTTCTGTACTACAGGAGTGTCCTTACAGTAAAACAATGTTTACAGAAATTATTCCAAAAAGGACAAGTATATGGTACAGTCCTGCACAAAAGTTTAGACACACACGCAATTCATGAAAAAATCGTCAAAGTTTCTATTTTTCAGTAGTTTTTTTTTAATATATTCTTTAGACAGCATGAAAAATAATAGGGTAAAAAGTTTTGCCAAAAAATATAGATAAATTTGACTTCCATCAACAAATTAAAAATGTCCATACTTTCCTTGCCACAAAAGTATAGACACAAGTTTCACAGTTTTATGCAAATTCTATGCAGGAAGTGATTGTGTCATCAAAGGCGGAGGGGTTTTAAGTTGCTTTAAAAGGTTGAAGGTAATTTTCAATGCTTAGAACCATTCTGAAGTCAACTGAAATTTTGTATGACGAGATTTTAAGGATATTGACATTAAAATAAAGAGGTAAATCTGTTTATGATATTTCTACTGAATCAAAGCGTTCGAAATGAGGTATTTATAGTTTCAGCACGTGGCTATCAACATCCACCAAAATCGCGGTCAGGAAGACTTCAAATCACCAGAAAACGATAGGACAGACAAATAAGAAAATTGGCTTCAGACAAACATTGCTCTTCAAATCAAATTTAAATCCCAATTGTGGCTTAATTTTTACCAAAAACTATCGGGAGGTGAATCAATGAATCTGGATACTTGATAAAATCCAAGCTGATAGTGCAACCTAGCTTGTTATCTCATCATGAAGATGCAAGACTGCAATGGATATCTGTAAGACATGTGTTGTTGAATCCATTGCAGTCTTGCATCTTCATGATGAGATAGCAAGCTAGGTTGCGCTATTAGCTTGGATTTTATCAAGTATCCAGATTCATTGATCCACCTCCTGATAGTTTTTTGTAAAAATTAAGCCACTGTGATGATTTCTTAGACAAAACTATCACTCAAAATTTTCTCACTAACTTATCTTGGCTTCAGTCAGTTGCTCATGTGTTTGAACACTTTAATGTGTTAAATTTGACTTTACATGGGAAAAATTTATACCCATTCAAAGTTGTGAATAAGATTAGTGCTAATAATCGAAAAGTGTCACATCTGGGCATCAAGAACAGAAAACACAAGTCTCTTAATATAACTGTTCTGGTTTAAAACAATTCTTGGAGTTGGAGAATTTGTCTGACCAGATCAAGATCAATGTAGCTGAGCCACCACTTTTATAGAGTATTTCCCTGAACCTTACCATGACGAGGGATGGATTCGAAATCCCTTCAGCTGTGAAGAAATACACAAAGTCTAAGGCCTCACTGAAAAAAAGCAAGTTCAACTTGTGGATCTGTCCACCTGTGGTACGATAAGAAACATTTTCATCGATGATAAAATTACATTTTTGGCAACAGCACACGCAAGGACTACAAGAAACTTTGAGATAATGCAATGAATAAGATTCTCTTCAATTTGCAACCACATATCTGTGTAAGCAAGCATTTTCTTCCATGTGTTTCATGAAAAACAAATATAATAAACGGCTTGACATGCGGTCGGATTTCAGAGTGAAAGTTTGGAACCTAATATTTAAGAAATAATGGGCTCAAAGGACAGATTTACCTTTTCTCATTAGGAACGGAAAATTACAAATCAATCAATGATGAATTACAAATCAATGTATTGTAACTGTACAAAACATATACAATATAAAAAGACCCCGAATTTGGCTCTTTTTTAATTTTAGAATTAGGAATTAATGGGGGTCCCTATCGCAATAACGGCTCGATAAGGGATCCACGAAAAAATTTTGTTGGGAACCCCTGGTCTAAAGAATATATATTTTTAAAAAAACTACTGAAAAATGGTAACATAGACGATTTTTTCTTGAATTGCGTATGTGTCTAAACTTTAGTGCAGGACTGTAGCATATCAACTAAGTAGTTATCCCGGTAAAGTTGTTTTTCAACGACAGAAGTCCCTTAACCGTGAAACAACTTTTACAGAAAGCATTCCAGAAAGGCAAAGCATATGTTAGTATACCAATTAGTAATCCTGGCATGGTTGTTTCTGTACTATAGAAGTGTCCTAACAGTAAAACAAGTTTTACAGAAATTATTAAACAAAAGGACAAGTATGTGGTAGCATATCAACTAATTAGTTATCTAGGTAAAGTTGTTTTTCATTGACAGAAGTCCCCTAACAGTGAAACAACTTTTACAGAAAGCATTCCAGAAAGGTAAAGCATATGTAAGAATACCAATTAGTAATCCTGGCTAATGGTTGTTTCTGTACTATCGAAGTGTCCTAACAGTAAAACAAGTTTTACAGAAATTATTTCACAAAAGGACAAGTATGTGGTAGCATATCAACTAATTAGTTATCCAGGTAAAGTTGTTTTTCAATGACAGAAGTCCTTTAACCGTGAAACAACTTTTACAGAAAGCATTCCAGAAAGGTAAAGCATATGTTAGTATACCAATTAGTAATCCTGGCACGGTTGTTTCTGTACTATCGAAGTGTCCTAACAGTAAAACAAGTTTTACAGAAATTATTTCACAAAAGGACAAGTATGTGGTAGCATATCAACTAATTAGTTATCCAGGTAAAGTTGTTTTTCAATGACAGAAGTCCTTTAACCGTGAAACAACTTTTACAGAAAGCATTCCAGAAAGATAAAGCATATGTTAGTATACCAATTAGTAATCCTGGCACGGTTGTTTCTGTACTATGGAAGTGTCCTAACAGTAAAACAAGTTTTACAGAAATTATTCCACAAAAGGACAAGTATGTGGTAGCATATCCACTAATTGATTATCCAGATAAAGTTGTTTTTCATTGACAGAAGTCCCCAAACAGTGAAACAACTTTTACAGAAAGCAATCCAGAAAGGTTAAGCATATGTTAGTATACCGATTAGTAATACTGGCACGGTTGTTCCTGTACTATAGAAGTGTCCTTACAGTGAAAGAAGTTTTACAGAAGTCAATCCAGATTGTAAAAGTTTATGAATGTTATCAATAATGACGAACACGAATCGAATGACAAATTAGGCAATAATCAAACGCAATATTTGTCATTCGTTATACAATGGCTACACTGATTTTAAGTGAGGACCTCGTCACTTATGGTTCTGTTGAAATTACAAAGTGGTAAACTTCATGCTTAATAATGCAAATAAAATAGAAACATTTTGTTTTTATTAACTAGAGCAGCTACTTTTTTTATGCGAAATATTAATAAACATAATATAATAATAATAAAAAATATCAAGAGTGATAGCGTAATATAGACTTATACACTGACTTTAAATAGATAATGAGAAATAAGTGTTATACTCAAAAATTTCGTAATTTAGTGCAAATTTTAATAATAGTAATAACAGAAATAAAGAGAAAAATCGTAATTAACGGAAATATAGGATAGAAAAATAGTAATTAACGGATGTAGAAAATAGTAAAATGCTAGTAATTAACGGAAATAGAAAATAGTAAAATACTAGTAATTAATGGGAATAGAAATTAGTAAAATACTAGTAATTAACGGATTTTCTTAAACATAAGATCTCGTTTATTTAAAATATTTCAGACTAGACCTAGAACCATGGATCGGAACTATCGACAAGTTGGTTTCTGTGAACTGCTTCAACGGTGTATACGACCAGCTGCTGGCTTTCGAGAACGCGTGGCGACTCCTGAAGCCTGGTGGTGAAGGGGCCTTCATCTTTAACCTACGATCGGGATTCTTTGACTGGTTCCAGGACTTGGCAGAAAACCCCAAATGGACTCATTATTATGACGTAAGATTTTTGTTCTCTAATGGGGTTGCAACATTGGCGGTTAAGCCTTTGCAGACTCGGCATTATCCCTAGAACTGAGAGTCATTTTTTTGTGGCACCTACACTCTTAAAACAAAAGAGTGAAATCCACTCCAGTTGGAGAAGTGCATTTTCGACACTGGAAAGGATTGAATTTTACCTCAGACTGAGTTAAAATCACTCGTTTGGATTGATCCTGTCGGAGGCTTAACACACAAAGAATCCGCTCCTTCCGGGTAAGTGCATTTTCCAGACTGGAGGAGTGAAATTAACTCAGACTGAGTAAAAATCGCTCGTTTGTTTTAAAAGTGTAGGCGACTCTCGCTACCAATTTCGACGAGCAGATTATTTTGCCGAGAGAACCCATGCCAAATTGGCCCTCCAGGGATCTTTTGCATGCCACATAATCATGACATGCGTACCCAGGATTTTTCCATCTAGAAAATCCGACGACTTAGCCGGGGCTCAAACCCGCGATCTTGGGCTTCCGAGGAGGAAACGTTTAACCTCTCAGCCACTGAGCCGCTATATGACGCGTAAGATAACTTACTACAGCGTGGCTTGACTAAATGCTATCTGAATTTCAGCTTGATGTTAAATAGTAAATTTTAAATTGGGTTTGCGCTACTATGCAATCCTTAGTTTACTTACAAGCATTTGCATGCATCTTTTAGTAGTATCTTTTTGTCGACCATTTTAAAAAATTTCGAATGGAATTCTTTTTATTTCAACCTTGGAATTTATGCCTTATAATTTTTTAAAGAGGCGTGCTTACAATTCTCAGAAACTTTGAGCAACTGTTTTGTGGTAGGTACAGCTGGGGAAAAAAAAACGAATCACCCCTCGTTTCTCGGCTGGTATTGATCAAGGAGTTTTGTGTAAGGTGTCAATTTTCAGGAAATAGCGTGAGGAATTGGGAACTGGCAACAAAAATTGTTATAGGGGTCGTCTACATATTAAAACGAGTACCAACTTTGAAAATTCCAATGGCAACACCCAATTTTTTTTACATAAAAATGTTAAGCACCCTCAAAATACCCCATGTATGAAAAAGAATTATTTATTTTGCATTATTTGCTGAGATATTAAAGCCTTAATTTTGAACTCGGTTAGGGGCAAATCTCCTAAGTGAAAAAAGGTAATATTTTGGTTGTGTCTTTTCAAAACGACAAGCTAAAAAAGGGTTAGCATAATCTCGCCAACGGATGCTAGAATTTAACTTTCTTCAATAATATTGGGATTTTTCTAATGTTTTTTTTTTTTTTTTAATTTTGGATTTTAAAATTCAGAATTAAAATAAAGGCTAGAAGATGAAAAGTTTTAATTTTAAAATAAGTCGCATATACGGTTATTTATAACGAACAGATTTTCAAATGCTATTAGTTACAATCAGATTGAAAAACATGATTATTACACTTATACTTTAAACTTTTTATGCACATTTTTGTTTCATTCGCAAACATTGTCGCAGAAATTTTGTTTAAAATTCGTCGCACTCTATCGGTAATATCGGCCAAGTGGCTTGCTGGTAGTGCTTATTTCGCATTGTCACGCCACAGGTCCGGGGATCGAATATCGGATTGGGCGAGGTTGACCCATCCTTTCATCCCCTAAGTGGGTCGATAAATTGGGGACCAAGCATGCTTGGGGAACTAAATGCTGGGGGTTCCGCGTGAGGCTTTCCACATTACCGGGACATATGCCTTGCACCCCAGAGCCCTTGTATCCCGGAAGCTGAAATGGGCACAGCAGGCCCTGGCCCACTAATGGGCTGTTGCGCCGAGGAGTTGTAGTTTTTATAGGTAAACCACGTATTGCAAATTGAGGGTTACGACCATAATACGATATTTAAGGAAAGCAAAATAAAAATATTCAGAATGATTTGGTGAAGATTTTTAACCAACGCAGTTGGCACTAATCATTAAAAAAAATTAATGTGGTAACAATCAAATGTATTTAAAACCGAATATTAGTAATATTCTAGGGCATTTAATTTTTAATATTAAACACACTTTTGAAATTGTATTGGAAATAACATACATTTAAAAATATAGTAACCTATATCATTTAATGTTAATTATACAAAAAAAATACATTGTATGCACTTGAAATAAGAAAAGATTTTTAGACATTTGACAGAAATCGATAATTTGAATAAACACTTACCAACAAACGCTTTTTAATCACCAAACGATAATGCAATTTAGGATCAAATTTGCCGAGTAATTTTTTACACGGTCCCTTAAATTCGTCTTTTTCAGTTTTTTTACAATAACTCGGCAAATAATTGTTATTGAATTAAAAAATTTGGGATTTTGGTTCTACTTGATCTACTTAATCGATTTATGCGAAAAAAAACTTGGGGTTGCTATTCATGTTTTATTTTTTCTTATTTAAATTTAAATAAAAAATTATTTAAAATAAAAAATTAATGAAAAAACATGTGTGATTTGTTTTTGGAAAATTAAGAAGTATATAATGAAAAAAAATCTTTGTTCTATTCATTTTATTTGTAGAGGTATGAATAAAAGTTTGTGAAACTTTTTTAACATTATGGGCGTTCAACTTTGAATACTTATATCTCAGCAAATAATGCAGTATAAATAATTCTTTTTTATATATGGGGTATTTTAAAGGTGCTGAACATTTCTATGTAAAAAAAATTGGGTATTGCTATTGGAATTTTCAAAGTTGGTACTCATTTTAATATGTAGACGACCCCTATTACAATTTTTGTTGCCAGTTCTCAATTCTTCACGCTATTTCCTGAAAATTGACACCTTACACAAAATTCCTTGATCAATACCAGCCGAGAAACGAGGGGTGATTCGTTTTTTTTTTCCCCAGCTGTACCATATATAGGTAGATTTTACTACTATTTTTTCTTTGTTTTTTTTCTCTACTTATTATAATGAGTCCAAGTTATGTGGGGACGTTAAAATATGTCATTTTAATTTGCCTGAAAATATTTCCCATAAATTGGTTACTTTAGGAATTAACCTATATTTGAATACCTATGAATATGATGAACCTATATATACCCCTGAACCTATATATACCCCAAATTATAAATGAAACATTTATAGGAAATTTGGCAGGGGGGTTCCGACCCCCCTGCTAAATTTGTTATTACTTGTGTCTCAGAGAGTCTTCTTGTTTTTGTAATATAAAATGACTACTTAGATGCTTTGAAAATGTATTCGGAACGTAAATTTTGCGCTAAAAATTTGATTATAATAAAATATACTATATATATAAAAAGTTCTTGGCACAGTTTCAACGAGTTCTGACTAATTAGTACTTCGTCCTTTAAGTTCCCACATGTGCTATCTCATTGATGTGCAAGGATCAAATTTACTATACGGTAACCCTTGGCGCGATTTTTTCGGATTTGGCTGTGAATAATTTTTTGTGGCAACTGTCTGACTTCGACTGATGATTCAAATTCTTTGACTTCCCAACGATGACGTTTTCCGGCAAACCTATCTGACCGTTATTTGCTCCTTTCGGTTGGGTTTTCAGCCGACTTTTGGTGCGATTTCGGAAAGTTCGCCAAGGGATACCGTTCAGTAAATTTCCACCGTTGTGCAAAGTGAGATGGCACATGTGGGAACTTAAGTGACGACTTATGTTAACCCTTTCAGTCCCAAAAATTTACTACGCTACAGAAACTTCTGATATTCACAAAATAAGCTTAATTTAGGTCAAATATACGAGTTCCATAAGAAAAAAAAATCATTTAAATTTTTTTATATGGTTTTTGAAATAATGCCGAAATTTTTTAACTGTGGAAAACAACAAAATAAAACATTTATATATTACCTAAAAACACTTCGAGTTATATATTTTAAGGTATCTGACCTTATTATTAAAAAAATAGTAATTATTTTAGCCGAAATAGTTTAAATTGCATTTTAAATATGTGGAACTGAAGTGAACTTTTCAAAAATCAGGTGAAACGCTTGATAGCTATTTTCTAAATAAATAAAAAAAGTAGTTCTGTTTTCTATTCAGATTAATGTAAAATACTGTCTAATAGAACAGAGTGTGAAGAATCGAATGATGTGTGTTTGGATGTCATAACGGGACATAAACATTTTGAAAAAAATAATGAAGGTGATGATGCCAAATGGCATCACTGGGACTGAAAGGGTTCATTACGATTCTAACAGACATTTTTCTTTGATAAGGGTAAAAGCCAGTTCATCCCTCCATCTCATCTCCATAACTACAGCCACGAATACTACCAGTGCCTTCTGGAGAGTGCCGGATTCGAAGTACTGTTCTGCGAGGAAAAGGAGTTCTCCCATTCCTATACGTCAGATGAAGCGATAAAAGGTAACAGTTGACCATAGAGCTAGGGAAGGATTAGTAGAGGTTCAATTCAGGAATTTATTTCTACATCGTTTCCGAAATCCTATATTCCTTGACATCTTTTTAGTCATGGCTTTTCGTAAACGGTTCGTCCTTTCATTTAAATAATCTTGTCACTTTATAGTTAGATATTACGTCTAAATGGACGTTGTATCTATATTTGTTTTCGATAGTCCAGACGCCTATTTCAGATTGCGTTGGATACAGCTGCGCAAACAAAATAGCTGCCACCAGTGATTTAAGTAGATTGCATGACATAAAATTTACTTAAAAGGACATCTTCATATACATTTTTTATTACCTTTAAAATTTCCTTTGGCAACACCCAATTTTAATAGCTTAGAAATGATAAGCATTCTCGGAAAGCTCAATATATTAGTTTTTGTCATAGAGTTAGAAAGGAGGAGCAGAGGGGTCTACCAATTCAAAAAGGTTTGAAGCATGGCTATCAAGTTTTTCGAGCTACTGCGCACAACAAACTGGCACTGAGGTATCCCAAGATGCACCGCTTTAGCTGCTCATGACATAGTAACCGAAACTGGTACCGAGGTATCCCAAGATGCACCGCTCTAGCCTGCTTCTTTTGTGCGTTACTGCGCACATACATGGACCACTTTATTCTGTTTCCTAACTCTATGCCGTTGACACAATTTTTTTCTAGCGGGGCTGCTTTATTGGTGGCTTAGAATTTTCAGACTCGGCATTATCCCCAGAACGGAGAGCAATTTCTCTATAACAACATCTAGGCTGCTCTCGCTACCAATTTTGACGCTCAGAATATCCAATATATCTGCACTCTTAAAACGAACGAGCGATTTTAACTCCGTCTGAGTTAATTTCACTCCTCCAGTCTGGAAAATGCACTTATCCAAAAGGAGTGGATACTTTGTTTGTTAAACCTCCGACAAGATAACTCCAAACTAGTGATTTAATTCAGTCTGAGTTAATATTCACTCCTTTCCAGTGTCGAAAATGCACTTCTCCAATTGGAGCGGATTTCACTCTTTTGTTTTAAGAGGTTGAGATCTCTGTGGATGTTAAAGTATGCCAAGCTTTAATTTTGCCGAGAAAAGCCAAGCCAAATGGGTACTCAAGGGATCTTTTGCATACCACATAATCATATAGCATGCATGACTATGGTTTTCCCATCCCAAAAATCTGGCAATTCAGCCGAGACTTGAACTCTCAAACTTGGGATTGTCAAGCGGACACGTATTAGCTCTCAGCCACTGAGCCGCTATAACCGTTGACACTAAGTCCATAAAGTTTGAAACTCTACTATTTGCGTTCTGCTATTCTATAATTTGAAAAAAAATGCTTAAACTGATTTCTAACTCTATAATTTTCATTTTGGCGCTGCCAGCAACAGAGAGATAATTGCACAGTCTCTTCACTCAAGATATCCACATATGTAGATCTTATGTAGAATTCACTTATTACTTCTTTTTAAAAGTTTTATTTTTATACTAACTTTTATATTATACACGCTTATTAAAAAAATACAGCTAACGAGTATTATTTGTTAAAAGAAGCATAGCATGAAAAAGACAACCACAACTTCGGAGATCTTGCAAAGTTTTTTCAACGGTAAATTTTTACTGACTATTTTTACTCAAAAAATGCCAGATTTTTTTTTTGTATTCTTAGCAAAAAATTCGCATTTCCGGGGCTTAAAACCTCAAATTCCTTTAAAGTTATTGCCCCTCGGCAAAATTGTTTCCTTTTTTCAAATTTCCTTGGAAAACATGTTTTCAAGTATATATTTATCAAACAAAAAAACGTTTATGCAAAATAATGAATGCGCTTGATTTTGTTGTGGAGTGATAAGGATAGAATTTTTTTTTTAAAAATGTCGATCTTGTTTACTGTTAATTTAAATACAAAATCGTGTAGCCACTTCACCATTTTGAAAACTTTCCCTGTATAAGAAAACTATTTATTTAATACTAAAAATTTTGAAAAATTAACTGAAATGATAAAACTAGAAGTTTTTTAGATAAAATACCGAATTTCATTTAGTAGTTGGCTAGCTCATAATGGAGGCCGTTAAAAAAATTCAATGCATTCAACTACCCCCAGAAAAACAAATGGTTTTACATAAATTTATTGATTTTTCTTTAATTAAATCGAAAAAAGTAAAAGCCTTCATTATCCTAAAAATCATAGCACATCTAAATATAAATAAAGATCGTTATTCCAAACCTTCTTGATTAATCTACTTTCAGTACATAAATTGCTCTTCATCATAATTATAGCAGCGTTTTTTAATAAAACCAATGTAACTAAACATTTTAGTATAAATTTTGTTATTACTATGAAAACATAACAAAAATTTTGTTGATTTGTTAAAGAATTAACCCTTCCAGTCCCAATAACAATTTGGCATTATCATTTTTAGAAAAAAAAATTTCTGATCCACTACAGCCATTTATGATACCAAAAAGGCACATCATTCGATCTTCAAACTTTTTTTTATTCGAAAATATTTTTTTATTATTCCCAATAGATGACAGCTTAATTATTTTTTAATTATAACCAGAAAAACGATGACGCCAAATGGCATCACTGGAACTGAAAGGGTTAAACTGATACTTTATTTGTAATCCCTCTGTGTATTTATACTTCCCGCCACCCTTATTTGAAACACTTTAGGGATGGAAAACCGAAACCGGTTTTTTTTTTTTTTGGCCTCTGACTTGAACAAAAATAAAAGGGTTTTCATAAGGCCGGCCGGTCTTAAGGTTCAGTAAACCGTAAAAACCGGTTTTTGAAACACTTTATTTTTCTGAAAAACCGCCATCCCTACCGTTTCTTATGTGGTTTGCGCCGAGTATCGTGGTTTTTTTTAACGTTTGGTACTTACAGTCAACCACAGATTAAGTATGTAGCTGCGCGCGCCGTCGTGAGTAAATAAACCTCACTATCCAATCAGAGCAGGCGACGAAATTTCGCCTGCTCTGATTGGCTGCCCCTTTGAGATGCTCTGATATTCGTGCGCCTTGTTACGTCAAAATTGAAAGAAAAAATGATTAATATTACACTCTAACTGAAAAGAAACTAATAAAACTAATACAAATACGTCTTGAAAAAACGATTGAAGTGGTTTATGGAGTCTGCAATACCGTTTTTATTCGATTCTCGCAATAGGAAATGAGAACATTTACGTGCTGCAAACTTTATGTGAGTTTTACTGTAGTTTAAGAGTCTGTAAAGAACATACACAAATTATTTTTATCATTATAAAATAATAAACAATATCACAAAAAATAAAGATCTAAAACATATTCCACGTATTCACTCAATTCAAAACAGCTTGTTTTACTCAAAAGCGGAATAAACATTCCCATTTTTGCACTAGCATGTACGCCAAATGGCATCACTGGAACTGAAAGGTTTAAACTGATATTTTATTTGCAGGGTAGACTAACCAGTGAATGAACGCTGAAGCACAATTTGTTTTAAGAAAATTCATACATTTAAAGAAAATATAGCTTGTGGGTTTATGACAATGCGAACACATCTGTCATTAAATGTAAATTCTACAAAAAAAGGAGGTGACTTTATATAATGCATTGCTTTGGGTCTTTTAGGGGCCCAAATAAAAAGTGGTACAAAAGCCAAGTGAATAAACAGCTCTTTTACCAGTGAATGAACACAAAAATGTCCAGTCAATAAACATGTTGGATTTTCATTAATGTCCAATTACAACCAATCAGATGTTCCTACAAGATGGGAGGAAGTCAGTGTTGCCAATCCATCCAGTGGAATGATTTTTAATCCTTACTTTTAAATGTATTTACAAATTGTTCATTCATTGGGTCCTGTTCACTCACTGGTCAGTCTACCCTAATCCTTCTGTGTATTTAGTGGTTTTTTTTACGTTTGGTACTTAGATGCAGCCGCAAAAGCGTGCATTTTCAACATGGAGATACCGCACCACCTTCTGGCAGAGTTCAAGGAGGACGCATTCGAAGTCTTCCTCAGACACAACTCCAGAGACCAAGAAGGGAGACCAAGCCTCCAGTACCTCTCGTGCACCGTCTTAGTGAGAAAGCCTAACGAAGAACTGAAACAGTCGTAATTAGTCGGAAAACCAAGAGGACTTGAAGAGGGACTTTCTGTCATGTTAGAAGTTCATAATTATTTAAGCTGCATTTGTTTAAGATATTTATTTTCTTTTTTTTTACGTTAAAAACGAAGTAAGTAGTAGGAAGTAGGCTTCTACTATTTTAATTCTTTGTTAAGTGTTCCGATTTAGCTGCACCTGTTAAAGAGGGATTGTCAGTCACATAGAGGTAATGCATTAGTTTTGAAATTACAACTTGTGCAAAAGAATTTTTTTTGCCATGTTATCCATTTTCCCCAGGTATGGGAATCGTAACAGCATCAATGTTTAAACATAATTGAAAAGAAAATAACTTCCGGCTATTTAATTATTAATTGATGAAGTTTAAAATATCTTCTGATGTATATTTTTGTATATAAACACCATCTGATGTATATTTTTGACGTATTAAATTGTCAAATATATGATTAAATAACTAGATAACATTTTCGTTTGAAATTTGTTTTATTTCTATTTCATGTTGATTCTCATACTTGGAGAGAAAGGAAAGGACTAACATGGCAAAGCAATATTTCTGCGGAATTAAGTTGGGATTCCAAACTAATCTATTGGCTCTATGGGACTGACAATCCCTCTTAACAGAATTGAAATAGTAAGAGCTTATTTCCTACTACTTACTTCGTTTCTAACGTAAAAATGAGCTAAATTACTTTAACAAATGCAGCTTATATAGTTATAAACTTCTAACATGAAGAAATAAAAAAGTCGTAGCTTTATACAGAAAACCTAAAATAAAAAACTCGAAGAAGGACAAAACCTTAGTTGGAAAACTTGACGAAGATCTGAAACTGTTGCAGCTTTTAGTTAGAAAACCTAACTGGACGGCAAGCATAGATTAGTTGGAAAAATTAACGAACAACTTAATAAATCCCAGCTTAGTTAGAAAACCTAATTGAAATTATATAAGAACTGATGGAGCAGCTGCTGCTTTGTAGGGGATATTTGTACATTTTTTGAAGAGCTAGTTTATTTAAATGGAACTTGTTGTATTTTATTAATGTATTGCTTTAAATGTAAATAAAAATTTATTTTTATAGTGTAGTTTCGTTTAAAAATGAAGTTCAAAAGAAACTAGCAACTTTTTGTAAAAAAAAATTGCCTTTACCACTTTCCTTTTTAAAAAATTTGAATAATTACATTCAGATCACCTTGTTCATCATTCAAATGAAGAGTACAGGAAGAACCGCTTTATTTCGTAGAGGCTTTAATTAGTAGCCTCTTTGGGGATGATAGCGAGAAATCGCCTAAACTGATGTAAAGAAACTGGTTATTCGATTTGTTTATCTTTCGTGACAACCCTGATTCACGCCAGAGATCTGTGGATACGAGTCACGTGTTTGTACCGCGACTGTAGAACCGGAAAAAAACCGGTTTCCGGTAGCTAATGCCCGCCAAGCAGACACAATTACGGAAAGACTCTAAAGAAATCAAGCGGTTCTTTCCCTGTACTCTTCAAATGGTTTTACTTGGTTTTGATTGAAATGTAAGCGAATAATTTGAACACACATTTTCAAGGGCAATATTAAAAACTTTATTCTTTTATATTAATCTGGGGTAAAATGTACTATTAAAAACATTCTTCTTTCGTGTTAGAATCAATTTCCTTCGACATTATTATATTTTTCTGACAATCAACTCAAGCATTCTGCCTGCGTGTGTTGGTAACCCGTCAATTCTTGGGTTCCGTTTTAAAAGAGTGCTCAAAATGTCGTTCTTGAATTCTTCTTGGAGTTCAAGGGGAATGTAGGGCAATAAGACACAAACAGATGAAAAGAAGTCTGAAAAGGTAAGAATAAGAAGTTAAAAACGAACTAAATAAGAATAGCTTAATTTCCTGTTACTTAAATAGGCTTACAACAAGTAACCGGATTCTCAAACCGCTTTATAGAAGATTTATACACCATCGGGAAAAAAACGGCAAATACTGGATTCAATTGTTATTTAAATTTTTAAAAGTCAAAATTAACTAAATTCATTTATTTTTTTACAAATTAATTTTCATTATCGTTTAGGTGCCTGAGTCGAATCCTAGCATCCGTTCCGGCGACATTTGGAGCTTTTAGAAAATATCGCAAAACCAATACATTTAATGACGCAAACTTCTGATTCTTGAATGAGTATCAACATATAAATCTGCATAACTCCGATATTTTCGAAATATTCGAACACTTAAAAAAGAATTGAAATAGTAGAAGCTCACTTCCTACTACATACTTACTTCGCTTCGTAACGTAAAAAAAAAGAAAATAAATTACTTAAACAAATGCAGCTTATATAACTATGAACTTCTAATGTGACAGAAATAAAAAAAAGTCGTAGCTTTATAAACAAAATCTAAAAAAATCGAAGAAGGAAAACAGACAAAGGCTTAGTTCGAAAACTTAATAAGTAATTAACAAAATATGAAACTGCTCAGAAGTGCATTAATATATAAAGAAATGTAAATAAAAACTAATTTATTTTTACGTAAAAAATAAGAATACCTTAATGCCGCTTTCTTAGTAAAAAAAATAATGAACAATCAGATTCAGACTGTGCTAAATTTTATGACACTATTCTTACTGATTAATATGACGAAAATAAATTTTGCTTCAAATATTAGTTTTAAGTTAAGTTTCTCGTGCTATTGTTGATGAAGCAACAGTGAGCTAAATGACTACAGATTAAATTTCAATGATAATTCAATGGTCAATTCATCAACAGACAGTAGATAGATGTCCGTCCGGACGTACAGATAGACGGACAAAAAATATGTTAGATAGCAAGGTATGGATCGGATACCTAAAAAAATAGATTTTTTTAATCCGAAGGATATAACCGATTTGGAAGCAGTAGGGTACGGACAGATACATCTTCAGCATATCAATAACTTTTTTTTTTAATTCCTTTGAATGAAACAAAGGAAAATTGGCTAAAATTACTTTCACTAGCGAGATTTCTTTGGTTAGGTTAGGTTTGAATTATCGTCGCACTAGAGTTACACGAGGGCTATTAGCGACGGGCGTCGTATTTTAGAACCGTCAAGTGTCGAGCCAACACCTGAATAGGCACCCAACGCAACCGTTAAGGGCGACATCGTACGCGGCGTCAGGACTTTGAAGGATATTTAACGTGCACTCCCTTTCACATGGTATTATTAGTCGGATATTTTTAGCTGCACGAGCCGTTTATAGGTCGGCAGTAATTTTAGCGACACCCGAACCTGGGACCTTTCGCATGCTAGGCGGGTGCCTTAGCGACTGGGCTCCCCAGCCCCCTCGAGATTTCTTTGGACGTAACTTTCATATTAAAATTGTTAACTTATTTCGTATATTATTGCTAACATATGCTTTTAAAATTGGAAATCTGTTGTTGCTTATCCTCCTTGTCTCATGGAGGGCTGGATCACTTTAAGAATGCATTTTTCTTTATTTTCAGCATGCGGAAGGTCCCAGGTTCGGGTCCGGGCATCGCCAAAATAACTGCCGACCTATAAACGGCCCGTGCAGCCAAAATTGTCCGATGAATAATACCCCTTGTAAGGGAGTGCACTTGACTGTGGTTCTAAAATACGACGCCCGTCGCCAATAGCCCTCGTGTAGCTCTAGTGCGACGATAATTCAAACCTAACCTAACCTTGTCTGATGGAGTAAGATATAGCTCCAGAAAAGTAAGTGTAGAAGAGGTAGTTGTTGAGATCGGACAACCCTCCTTAGCAAGATCTATAACATTTTTAAATCCGAATAATTTAGGCCACAGTTGATTTTTCATGTACTTTTATACGCAAATTGGCCATTGTGAACAATACAGTGGTGGTCAAAATTATAAGGACAACTGAAAATTGTACAGAACATTTTTATTTCTGAATTAAATGAAAATATATTTAGACATAAAATACTTCTTTATGCTATAAATCATTTAAGAACAATAAAAAAACTTAAACTAGAAAATTTTAGTTTATAAAAATAATAAACAAAAATTGCATTGTTAGGAAACTGGACAAAATTATAAGGACATTTAAAAAATTTCAAGTCCAAACAATTAATAATTAATAAGTTCACCCTTATTTTCAATTACTTTAATTAATCTTGACGTCATAGAGCTAGTTAGCTTCTTTAGGGTGCTCACAGGGATATTTTTCCATGCCTTTTCAATTGATGACATCAGTTCTCGTTTGTTATGGTATTGAGTGCCATTTTTGTAAACTTCGTACGCCAAAATACCCCACAAATTCTCGATTGGGTTCAGATCGGGACTTTTAGGTGGCCAATCAGTCAATAGTTTTACAGAATTAGCGTTAAACCATGATTTTGAAGCTGCGGACACGTGTATGGATGCATTGTCCTGCTGGAATAAATAGTCACCACTGGTTATCAACGGTGCTTGTGGCAAAAGATTGTCACCCAGCATATCAACATAACTATTTGAGTTCATTTTCCCTTGAATAAATACTATTTCTGTAGTTCCAGAGGCTGCGTAACCTGCCCAGACCATTACCGAGCCGCCACCATATGAACGCTTGGAAAAGATTTCTTTTTCTTTGCGAAGATCATACCAAAAATACTTAAAACCATCAGGTCCGTCTAGGTTAAACTTCTTTTCATCAGAAAAGACAACATCATCCCATTTGTCACCCATAGAAATGTACTTTTTTGCAAACTCCATCCTGAGTCTCTTTTGGTTTTTTGTAAGAGGGGGTCGTGACTTCAGTTTTCCGTATCGAACCTGTTTAGCATTTTGTAAAACACGGCGAACGGTTCGAGCACTGTATTCAAGTCCAGTTCACTCTTTATTTCCGTCGATGCTTGCTTTTTTGAGCAAGCTCTACTTATAATTCGTCTTTTATCTCTCAAAGACACAGAAAATGGCCTACCTGGGTGTTTTCGTTTTCCATAATTTCCAAGATTTTTCAAAAAAATTATATATTACAGTCTGTGATCTATTCAATTTCAATGCTATTTCGCGTCCAGTAAGTCCAGAATTTTTATAAGCGATTAGTTTTCCTTTTTCAAACACTGAAAGCTTCGTACCTAGTGGCATGGTTGAAGACAAGTGTAATGAAAATTTCAAACACTTGCAAAATCTTTATAACACGATGGAATGACGTGTACAAGCCGAAACTTTGCGAATTTTATGCTAATTTATGCATTAAACTTACAGAAATACAATTGTCCTTATAATTTTTTCCAATTTCGCTGTATGTTAAATTTTATAACGCATTTTAAGAGGGACTATCAGTCCTATACACGTAATGCTTTATTTTTCAAATCACAGTTTCTTGAAAAGTATTTTTTAAACGTATGATCTGTTTGCACCGGATACGCAAATAGGGATGAAAGACAATTTAAAAAAGATTTGAAGGAACAATATCAATCAGTTTTTTAATTATTAATTTTTTTTAAAAGCTTCATTTTGAGAATCGTGGTGACATCTGTAGGACAACTTGGCTTAATTGATTAAAAAGATTTATTATTAATTTAAATAATTCATTCATGCATTATCTTTGTATGTTAATACAGAATTTAAATGATGCTTTTACATTTCAAGTACTTTTTATGACAAAAACGTTCATAACAAACGAGAATCTATGATTTTAAAATTTGATGACACACAAAAATAAATGTCGCCAAATCGTAGAAGGAAAAAAACGCCAATATCTAAATCGTTCAAACTGTAAACCTAAGCCACATGGAAAAGTGGGCGGAGCTCATTATAAATCCAGTCAAAGAATTTCGCGCGACTTTTAAACTTGACTACTTTAGTTGTAGTATAGGTTGGATACTTTTATATTAGATTTGGTTTAAATTATCGTCGCACTAGAGCTAAACGAGGGCTATTGGCGCTTGGATACTTTTAGCTATTTTGATATGTACAGCTGTGAAAAAGTTCCCACTAGTGATTATTTCGAACGTTAGTCATCCTATAGAACCTTTTTGACTTTGTGTTTATATAACATCATGAGTTAATTGCAGGACAAAAAAATTGCATAAGGAGCCGTCTCCATATTAAAAATGCTATTAACTTTAAAATTTCCAATGGCAGCACCCAATTTTATAATTTAGAAATATTAAGAATCCTCATAAACCCTAAATCTTAGTTTTTGTTACATTTGGCTGAATATTTGACGAGTTATTCAATCGAATCACTTGGTGACCTTTGGTTTACCATTTCTAAAATGACGGCCGTAGTCTGTGGGTTTATTGAAGGGAGAAATATAAACGTTTATTTAAAAATGTTTAGGGAAGGGTCCTGGGATGTATGGTCAATGAGGATGAAGCCCTGACGTTATTTTTAGATTATTTTATAATCTTTTTTTAAATTCGAAAAAAATTTATAATAGAAAAGAAGGTATTGACATGGTAGTCTTCCCAAAGTGTCCCGTCTGGCTGTCCTTACTTCGGTGACGAAATCTGTTTTATCCATCAGATCTTAAGAATCATTTTTGTCATCGAAAGATAGGACAGCAGGGACCTAACTTCATACTTTTTGTTCTTCTGTTTGTACGTCCATACGGACATCTTGTCATGTGGACGAACGACCCATTAAAGTAGCATTGGAATTTAATTTTTAGTCATTTAAATTACTGTTGCCACATCAGCAATATCACGAAAAACCTTATTTGAAATGTTAAAGATTATTAATTTTTTTCTTTGTAAATTGATTTGGAATGGCGTTATAAAAATATACCACAATGTGATTTTTTTTAATGTTTATTATATTTGTTTACTAAGAAAGTGGTTCACAGTGTTACTTTTTTTTGCTTAAAGAGCTAATTGGTATTAATTTATAATTAAATCCCTTTAATTATCAGTGCAATTTGGAGTTATTTCATGTTTATCATTGCCAAATGTTCTGGATAGATCAGGTTTTTTTTAAATATTATGGTTATTGATAGTTATTTAATTAATAGTAATTTAAGGTGAGATTTTCAAAGCATTGCCAAAGATCACGGAAAGGATGCTACAGGATGTGACTCATTCAATTTTACATAATTATTCTTCAAACTGCAAATAAAGTTAGCAAACTATAAAGATTATTTATTTAATTTGCGGAAGAAAAAATGTAATTATAGTGGCCAATTTTTAGAGTTGAAGATTCAAATTGTAACTGAATGCTGGGTTAGTCTATATTTGTTCTGAAGTTATAAAACTTGTGCGGAAGTGGTTATAGGTGGCAGTTAATGTTATTATAATACCCTTGCTTTTCGACGAGAATTTCATTCTAGTATTTAAGTAACTGCACATGTAGGCTTTTTAATTCTTTAAGAACTTCTCGAGCAACAATCAAGAACATGTGTCGTTTGGTGGCAGAGTACTGAAAGTTTAATGTGTAAATCACGCAGTCCGACGCTATTTTAGAGGCCTTGAAAAGTTGCAAAAAACACGAAAAGATTTCCCGGCTCCAAAGGTGTGCAATGTAGAAAGCTTCTTTCAGAACGAATGTACAGATTAGTGGCGGGAGTAAGGCCTGTAATAAAGAGACCAGTGTCTAATTTACAAGAGAGTGCGCATGTTTTTGAAGACCAAAAACCCGCGTTTGTTTGTATCTTGCTGACCTTATTATTGCCTTTAAAACTGCTAATACGACGGATTCATTATACATTGGGGTTTCTACTTTTGCATTAGTATGCCATTAGTTTTAACAAACATAAAGATTGATACGCCAACAATTAAAAGTACGGAACTAGATTTAAGGGGTCATAGTCTTAAAAATGTGCAAAGAAGGTACTACAAAGCATAGTTTGATCTTTCATGCAATTTTTAACTACTCAATATAAAAGTATAATTTTTTTATATGCAATTCTATAAGATTTACTTATTATATAACAAATTTTAAAATTTATGAAACTTCAGCCAAAACTAAAATAAATGAAAACAAACATAAGACTATTGGAACACACTGGGATTAGGCTTGCGCGCGAAATTTTGAGGTCAAAATTGAAGAAATGACAAAGAAAATGATTTTATATTGTACAAATATGTACAAACGAAGACTTATTAAAATTGAGTTTAGAAATTAGGTATAAGTAATTATTTTCAGAGCATTTTTCTTAAATTTTTATTAATTTTTTTTAGAAAAAAGCTCTTAACATAAATTCTAATTGAAATTGATCTCAGAATTTAGGTAAAAGTCTTTGTTTGTAAATATTTGTACAATATAAAGTCATTTTCTTGCTCATTTCTTCAATTTTGACCTCAAAATTTGGCACGCAAGCCTAATCCCAATGTGTTCAAATAGTTTTATGTTTGTTATCATTTATTTTAGTTTTGGTTGAAGTTTCATAAATTTTAAAATTTGTTATATAATAAATAAATTTTATAAAATTACATATAAAAAATATACTTATATGTTGAGTAGTTAAAAAATTACATTAAAGATCACCTTCTTTGCACATTTTTAAGACTTCCATGACCCCTTAAGAACAATACTGTTTATGTACCGAAGCTAAACTAGTATTCCGAAGTTTACAGGGATGACTTTAGAGCAGTTCATAGCGGTATCAAATCTCGGTAATTATAAATAGAAATATAATGTATTAGTATGAGCAAACTAGAAAAGAAATCGTTTCCTGAAAGATCGTAATATTTACAAAATAAATATAATTTATTAAACAAATAAAAAAATTAAATGAAAGAGAAATAACCAAACAACACAATTTTTTTCCCCTCCAGAACATCGTCCGGGCTCGCAAAAGAGTACCGGAACCAGTTTTCGTAAGTCTAAACCTGATTACAATCGAATAATCTTTATCTTGTGATTGAGAAATCTTTCCGTGCTCCACTCCCCAGAAAGAGAAACGTATCCCCTTTTTTAAATCGCCAGACGTATCATTTGGCGAAAATTTGTAACGCCACCTGGCGAGTCAGAATCAAAATAAAGTTGGCTGATAAATCCTCTTAAAATTATGAATTTAATGTATATTTGTAAAGAATCTTATTTAAAATGCTTAATTTACTATTGGCTAGCAGACATAAAATTTGCATAATTCAACCGTGATTTGTCGAAAAGATCTAGCTGTTTTTCCATTGTCCTTATAATTATGACCACCACTGTATTAGTTTTACCAAATGAAATATTTTGATTTTTTACCACCAAGTAAATATCATTAACCATCATTTTCGATAAAGTTCAAAATAAAAAACAAACCTCTGTATAAACTATCTGATGCGAACACATCCGTTTTCATATCTCCATTGTAGTGTTCGATTTTAAATCCAATTTCTGTAACCATGTCTGTGTAATATTCAGGTTGGTAGGATTTAGTATGAGACATAGGTATGGAAGAATTAACATCCTGAAAAAGGAAATTTTATGAAACATAACTTAATATACACTGCTCAAAACAATTAGGGGAGCACTTAGCGTACTTTTGTTAACCCTTTCAGTTTCAGCGTTTTGTTTTTCATTCTAAAAATCTAAAATTTTTGAAATTGATTCATTATGCATCCAGAAGGAAATGGTAAAAAGAATACGGAAAAATATAAATTTTTTAAACTAAAATTTAAGTGGGGAAAATTGGAATCAAAAATTAAGAATAAATTATAACAATAATTTTTTCAAATTTTTTTTTGCAAAAAAGAGTTAAAATCAATTTTTAAACATCTGAGAATGCAAGCGTGAAGAATTTAGGGTCAATTTATTTCATAAATTTTTTTGGGAGTGATTTTTTTACCATGTTTTCATATTTTCATTTGATTAAAACAAACATTAGGGTCATATGGGGGAATTATGGGTCAAAAAATCACAATATTATCCAATTTTTTTCTAAAGTATGAAAGATAAAAAGATTTAATTTTGCATGGAGTAAGCTTAAATAATTTAGAATTTCTTTAAATAATCCCTTTACCTAAAATTTAATTGTTATTACTTTTATTTTAATTATTGAGTGACCAAGAATTACCCCGGGTTTGGGCAATTATGGGTCACAGATGGGGTAATTATGGGTCACCCATTTTTTTATAGTAATGCATGTCAAAAGTAAATTAATATTCCAAATTATATCATTTTTAGCATATAAAAAGATTGTTTTAGCACATAAAAGTAATGAAAGAGTAACTTGACCTATATTTTTATGCCAAGTTAGAATTCTATATGCATCTTTCCTCATACATGTATAATGATACCATCAAAAGAACTCTATTTTGACAAAAAAAATTCAATGGACTCTATTACAGCAATCCAAACTGTATTATATCGCTCAAATAAATATTCTTTCAAAAGTTTTTATTTTAAATATAGTTTCTCGTAAGTTTAACGCAATGGCAACAGTGAAAATATTGAATAAAACTTGAATTTTCATGCTATTTCAATGTAGATTAAATTTTTTATTATTTAAATTTTAAATAAACTTCTAATTTGAATTTTTTAATGAAATTTGGAATGCAGCCTAATCTGATTTTTTGCCTCAAAATGACGTATACCACTTAGCCAAAAAACCTAAAAAATCAAAAAATATCACTGACCCAGAATTACCCCAGTGACCAAGAATTACCCCAGTAAACTGGGGGAATAATCCACTATACCTTTAAAACTATTTTAAAAAATAATAATGAAAAAATTTATACAGGAATGAAAAGTTTAGACCTTTTCCTATTGAAAAATAGCACCAAAACAAAATAGTTAGCTCAAATATGTTTCTCCAGCATGGATCTTTAAAAAAAAATCATGTTTTTCAAAGACAATCTTTTTTGAAGATGTTTTTATAGTAGTGTAAAAAGTATTTTTTTTTCTATTATTTGCTGCAGAGTTACATTGTTTTTGAACTTGATATAACAAAATAGAATGTATAAGGATGACTTGGCATAATTTTTTTTTCTAAAAACCATTTTTAATTCCTAAAACTTAGTGACCATTATTTACCCCGGAAAGAGCCATAATTCCCCCATGTGGACCCTATTTACATCCTCAAAAGACATGATTCTTACATCTAACGATAAATTAGTGTAAGCTCAACTTAAAAAGAAAAAAATCGCAAGCTCATGATTCCAAATGGAAACACTGGGGTTGAAAGAGTTTAAACCATGCGCTCCCCTAATTGTTGTGAGCAGTGTAGATGGAGATTATAGGACCTAACGATGAATGCCTCAGTTATCGTCACTTTACAACTTGATTTGACAGTGATATTTTCATTTCGAAACACAAAGCAATAAAATTTCCCGTAGCAAACATGTTACATAATCCAATAAGTTACCTTTAGATACTCTGACCACTTTAATTTGTTCTCTATCTCCGAACACATGTCGAAGAAAGTAGACTGGAGAATGAAAAAGAACGCAGCGTATCCACCGGGTTGTAGAAGTTGATGCACGTGTCTGAAACCTTCTTTTTGATCCGTCAACCAATGGAAAACATGAATTGAGAAAAAGTTGGAGATTTGACCTTTCCATTTTTCGACACTTGACCTGAAAATAATAAACAATTATCATATTTACGATTAATAGTACCCTGTAAAAATTTTAGTTAATCTGCAACGCCACATATATTAATCCGACGTACGATTAATTAGAGAAAAAAATGTTTGATTATTCACCTTTGTTACTTTCCTAACTTAGTTTTTATACTATTAGACTTATAAGCCTTTTATTATGTTTACGTCGCTGTGAAAATCTCGCCAAATGGTCAAAACCGCATGATTTGGTTTCAAAATGTTGCTACTAACTAAGGGGCAAAGCCCCATGCCCGCTACCGCTCGCCACCCCGAGAATCGTTACGCAATTCCTCGTTGTTTGCTCCGCAAACAAACATGCAAGAGTAAGATATTTTAGTTAAAAGGTCCCGACCAGCGGGGAGAGTGCGCAAGACGAAAAAGGGAAGATGCATCGGCTTCGGCTGTTTTTACGATGCGTGGCCGGAAACTCAAGATCGATGCCATCGATGAACCGATCAAGCGTCCGACAATTACAATTTTATATTATATAGAGATGAAAGGTTCTCTTTTAGGTTATGCGAAATACTTCGGTTTATTACAAAGGGCTTAGGAAAATTAAAGCCTTGCAAAAATATCTCTACTCCGAGCAGGAATTTAAACTTGTATTTTTTTATTTAAATAAAGTTGTTGATTTTCATAATTTTTAATAAATGTTCAACTATTCCCTTTACGAACTCCCCTAAGCTTACCGTCACCTGACTGTGGTTCTAAAATACGACGCCCGTCGCCAATAGTCCTCGTTCGATAGCTCTAGTGCGACGATAATTCAAACCTAACCTAACCCCTAAGCTTAGATCCATCCCCAAACTCAACACAAGGAAGACAGAGAACGGGAAATGGAATATAATAAAGTGAACCCATACTTGTTCTTAACGTCAAAGGATGTCTAAACCTTTTTAAGGCTTCAGGTAAATACTACACTCCTTGACAACCTAAGTTGGGTAAGTATAAATATGCTATGGAGAAGATTCTTCCGCGGATGTAAAGATATCCATAAATAATTTGTGAATCCATCCAGACAACAGTTTAAAACATTAATTTCGTTTAAGGGGTCATAGGACTCTTAAAAATGTGCAAAGAAGGAACTACAAAGTTTAGTTTGATCTTTCATGTAATTTTTTAACTAGTATAATTTTTTTATATGTAATTCTACAAGATTTATTTAATATAAAACAAATTTTAAAATTTATGAAACTTTAGCCAAAGCTAAAATAAATGATATTAAACATAATGCTATTTGAACACATTGTGATTAGGCTTGCGCGGCAAATTGGGAGGTCAAAATTGAAGACATGACCAAGAAAATGACTTTTTATTGTACAAATATGTACAAACAACGACTTATACCTAAATTCTCAGCTCATTTTTTATTAGAAATTATTTTAAGACCTTTTTTCTAAAAAAATTAATAAAAATTTCAAAATTTTGATTTAAAATTTTTTTAAAAATAATTTCTAATTAAAATGGAGCTGAGAATTTAGGTATAAGTCTTTGTTTGTACATATTTGTACAATATAAAGTCATTTTCCTGGTCATGTCTTCAATTTTGACCTCCCAATTTGCCGCGCAAGCCTAATCACAATGTGTTCAAATAGCATTATGTTTAATATAATTTATTTTAGCTTTGGCTTAAGTTTCATAAATTTTAACATTTGTTTTATATTAAATAAATCTTGTAGAATTACATATAAAAAAATTATACTTATATATAGAGTAGTTAAAAAATTACATGAAAGATTAAACTAAACTTTGTAGTTCCTTCTTTGCACATTTTTAAGAGTCCTATGACCCCTTAAAGCCTAACAGATTTGAATATTATTTGAGAAAATTTGGCAATTTTATCGGAATGAAAAGTGTATTTTAGGTTAAATTGTATTCAAATCATTTTGTATGTAAATATTACCTTACAAGAGTTTCCAACAAACCGACCAATCGCGCTTATTCCTCTTCTTTTTTTACTCTTTGTTTTTACCCAAGTTAGGTTGGCACAGAGTGTAAAGGTAAATATATTCCTGTCATTCAGATGAGTTGACCTTACCATTGCGATATATCGCCCACGCTGTACTCCACTTTCGGATGCGAATGGTTCTTTTTTGCATACTCAATCATGTCCGGCAGTCTGTCGACGGCAAGGACTTTCTTCAGATTGAGGAACAGGGGCACGATCAACTTGGTCGTGATATTCCCAGGGCCACATCCCATGTCCATGACCACTTGGTCTCGATGATCCACGTTCGAGAAGGTCTTCGAGACGGGCCCGGCGAAGAACTGACCTACGCTCGTCTGTGGTTTCTCTAGTAAGTCGAAAAGGCTTGGGTTCATGTGCAGTGTACTAAAATCTAATAAAAACGATAAAGCTAAGATTGTTTTACAATGGAAAATAAACTATAAATGTTTAACTATATTACAGACTAGGGTGCAAAGCCCCCTGCTCGCTACCGCTCGCCAACCCCCGAGAATCGCTACGCAATTCCTCTTTGTTTGCTCCGCAAGCAAACATGCAAGACTAAGATATTTTAGTTAAAAGGTCCCGACCAGCGGGGAGAGTGCGCAAGACGAAAAAGGGAAGATGCATCGACTTCGGCTGTTTTTACGATGCGTGGCCGGAAACTCAAGACCGATGCCAACAGTTGAAAAATAAGCTAGTGTCCATGGAACTGCTCCAGGGCATCACGTAGCTCTAGCGCTAAGCAACGATCTCTACCAAAGCCACGGGACGCAATCTGAAGCAGCCCCGGCACAAAACAAGCATACCGCCACACTTACTTTCAGCTTTTCTGATTGGCTAAAGCCGCGTAAGTGACGTGGTTTTTAAGCGTCCGACAATTACAATTTTATATTATATAGAGAAATAAATGTTTTGATAAGAAGACCCTTTAATCAATATCTACAGTTTCTATCTTTAGCTTTTTTCACTACAACCTACATACTTGAATTGTAATTTTGGAGATGCTCCCCCAAAGTTTATGAAGTGCTTCGTTTGAATAACAACTATTCATCCAAAAGTAACAAAAACCATAGAGTTAGGAAAGAGAATAGAGCGGTCCATGTATGTGCGCAGTAACGCACGAAAGAAGCAGGCTCAAGCGGTGGATATTGGGATACCTCAGTAACAATTTCTGTTCCAATCGCGCAGTAGCTCACAAAAACCACTAAAGCGGTGCATCTTGGGATACCTCAGTGCCAGTATGTAATGTGCAGTAGCTCGAAAAACCTGACAACCCTGCTTCAAACATTTTGAATTGGTAGACTGGTAGACCCTTCTACTCCTCCTTCCTAACTATATGACAAAAAATAATATATTGAGCTTTCCGAGAATGCTTATCATTTCTAAGCTATTAAAATTGGGTGTTGCCAAAAGAAATTTTAAAGGTCATAAAAAAATGTGTATGAAGATGTCCTTTTAAGTAAATTTTGTGTCATGCAATCTACTTAAATCACTGGTGGTAGCTATTTTGTTTGCGCAGCTGTATCCAACGCAATCTGAAATAGGCATCTGGACTATCGAAAACAAATATAGATACAACGTCCATTTAGACGTAATATCTAGCTATAAAGTGACAAGATTATTTAAATGAAAGGACGAACCGTTTACGAAAAGCCATGACTAAAAAGATGTCAAGGAAGATAGGATTTCGGAAACGATGTAGAAATAAATTCCTTATCATTTACTTTTGATGATGGTAGGTACATATATATTCCAGCTTGTGTGCTTGTTCAGAGAACCGCTTATAAGCTTTCGTCAAGTGGGACAGGCACAGAAAGAATTTTTACAGTCACAAAGAAAAGAATAACCCATAGACAAATAACAACTTTTATTGACGGTCACAAACATCCATGCCTGACCGGGATTCGAACCCGACCCCAGCATCTTCAAAGGCTAGCGTCCTAACGATTGTGTCACCGGGGCTGCTACTTTTGATGACATAATAATAATAATTTATCGGAATGGAATTTGACATACCTTTGCTAGATCTAATTAAATGTAGATCTATTTTCGAAAGCCTACTTAGTACCATCATGTTTGGGGTGTTGCAGTTAGTTAGGTTAGGTTAAATGCTTCCGGCTTTATATACGAAAATGAAACATATGATAGAATAATCGGACCGATGACAATCTACTTTGGAATGACGTTGTCATTGTCTGCCAGATTACAAACAGAAACTACGCAAAAAAGAGATACACAGACGTAAACATAGGAATACTTATTATGTTCTTTTAGTTACATAAGTTGTTTAGAGTTCAATGAATAAGCAGTATATGTTTTAGACCTTTACATTTGTGTTATTATTTATTATATTGAATAAAAAATATTTCAATGAATCAAATAAATGAAGCTATATATTTTTCATTTAATGTTAAAGAATTTCTTTCAAGAACAGAATACTGTATCAAAACCTATTATTTAGTATAACAGAAATGTCTAGAAGAGCTAAAGTATAGTCTTTCTATTTAGGCCTGGCCTGAAACTGGGATTTGTGTTGTCACACGTCCACAATTGATAAAAACTTTAATTAATGTCTCAATTGATGGAAATAAATGGTTATTTTTTTATATAGATAAGAGTGTACCTCATGCTCACAGAATTATACTTATTATTTACTTCCTTTTTGTGAAAAATACGAGTATTTGATAATTGTTATACTATTATTTGTTTAGAGCTTTAAATTTTAGCACATCTTAAAAGTGTGATTGGGAATGTAAATTCTCATTACATAATATTTGGGTAAAACTTTATTAATTTGCATGAATATAAGAATAAATAGCCTTTGTAACATATTTATCACGTCACTACGTTTAGACTTAGAAGAGAGTGGGGAGGAAATGATATAACGAAACAAGAAGGTTTAGTTGAACTTTAATAACGTCAAAACTAATTGGAAAGTTTAAAAATTTCAACGATTTGCCAAAAAATTTGTGCTCAGATCTTGAAGAATTATCCATTTTCTTCCCAATCATTATATTTTTCTGACAATCAACTCAAGCATTCTGCCTTCCTGTGTTGGTAGTCCGTTGATCCTTCTGGTCCGTTTTAAATGTGAGTTCAAAATGTCATTCTTGAACTCTTCTCGTAGCTCAAGGGGAATGTAGGGCATTAATACGCAAATGGATGAAAACAAATCTGAAAAAAAAAGAAATATTATACTTTTACTTAAGAAATTTCAATGGATAGTAACTTCCTCATTAAAAATGTCCACTTGTTTTGTTTATTATTGGTTACATACATATCCCTTTAAAATAACAAATAGATCCATTTAAAATTGAGTTATACTTGTATGCATAAATTAGAAATTGAAAGCAATTAAATCGGTGAGTGCAGAAACCACTTCAGTCAAAAAAAAATCCGAAAACTCGTTTTCAATGAAAATAAGCGTAGAAAGGCAAGATGCGTGTTGGGTGCAAAAACTACGTTAGTCTATTGAGTAGTTCCGTAAATGCAGGACGTTTGTTTAGTGCAGAAACAATGGAGGAGTTATTACGTTTTTTCTCCCTCCTGAAAAATTTGAAATTTGTGACTGACGTTGTTTCTGCACTCACCTATTCAATTTCATGTGAACCCAATTAAATATGAAGGGTACACGGGAAGAACCACTTGATCTTGTAGGAGTCTGACCTTATGTGTCTGCTTGGCGGACATTGGCGACAGGAAACCGGTTTGCTTTCGGTTTTTCATTCGCGTGTTACTCGCGTCCACTGATCTCGTTCGTGTATCAGGGTTGCCGCGAAAGAAAAACAAAGCGAGTAACCTGTTTCTTTATACCAGTTTAGGCGATTTCTCGCTATCATTGCCCAAGAGGCTTATTGAGAAAACCTTCTACGAAATCAAGAGGTTTTTACCTTGTACTCTTCAAAAGTTTTGACTTATAAAACAAGTTAATAGCAGTAAAACTAACATTTAATAAATTTTAATGATGTACAAAATAAACTATAAACCTCTGTATATACTATCTGATGCAAACACATCCGTTTTCATATCTCCATTGTAGTACTCGATTTCAAATCCGATTTCTGTAACCATGTCTGTGTAATATTCAGGTTGGTAGTTTTCAATATGAGACTTAGGTACGGAAGAATTAACGTCCTGAAAAATAAAACAGTATTTAAAAAAAAAAACTGAAATATAAGTGAGTAGATTAGGATTTGAAGTCAGAGCCGGATTTCTAAATAGGCTAAGTAGGCTGTAGCCCCTAGAGCGGCAAATTTTTGTGGCGACAAATTTTACGAACAATGCATTCGACAAAAAAAAATATTATAAAGATAGAATTTGGAAGACAAATAGTAGAACAGTTAAAAAAATTCGCCTATTATTTCTCTTTCGATTTAGAGTATACATACACTGCTCAAAACAATTAGGGGAGCACTTTGCGTACTTTTGTTAACCCTTTCAGTTTCAGCGCTTTGTTTTTCATTCTAAAAATCTACAATTTGTGAAATAGATTCATTATGTATATCCAGAATGAAATGGTAAAAAGCAGGCGAAAAAATATTAATTTTTTTAACTAAAATTTAAGGGGGGGGGGGGGGGGAATTATAATCAAAAATTAAAAATAAATTATAACAAAAATTTTTTTAAATTTTTATTTGCAAAAAAGAGGTAAAATCAATTTTTAAACATCTGAGAATGCAAGAGTAGGGGAGACCGGGTCTAGTTGATACAGGGTCAAGTTGATACAGTCAAAATAACTCCGTAAAGCGCAGACGCAATTAAGTGGGTACTCACTTGACTGGACGGCCGGTCCGTCCTGAGCAAACACGTGTGAGCACTTAGAGGAGATTGCTTTGTTCTATGAGTTATGAATTAAATACTGGTTTTGAGCTTTAAAAGTAAATTTTTACCCCTGTATTTGAAGTGTTATTGAAAGTTTACTTGTTAGTGCATTGTGTTATCAATAGCATCACATCGTTACATGCTATAAAGGTAAGAATGTAACCTAGTAGTCTTTGTTCTAGCTGTTATTGGTTTCCCGTATTTTGTGGTTTAGTGTAATGGCGACGGTTGGGTCAAGTTGATACGCTTCTTTGGGGTCAAGTTGATACGGTGTATCAACTTAACCCACACGAATTTCCATATGTTGCATTTATTTATAGATACCAAGAAACTACAAGAAAAAACTACAAGAGGTGAAATAAAAATTTATATTTTTGGATGAGCTTATGAAGAGATTGGAAATGGCAGAATGTCTATTGGGGAAGCGGCCAAAATCTTTAATATAGACAAAATGGCTCTTTACAGGTTCAAGACAAAAAAAGGAAAAAAAAAACTTGAAATGCCAGAGGCTACTGACGAGGTTGTAAAAATGGGTTATGCTAAACATCGACAAATATTGACTGACGAACTTGGGGAGGAGCTTTGCAGATATATTTTAACAAGAAAAATAAAAGTTAAAATTGTAAAATCATTAGGGAGCAATATTACCAAGACTAGAAGAACAGAAAACAAAGAACAGAAAACCTTACAAAAGAAGTTAAAAATAAAAAGAGAGAAACGAAGAAAAATTTAAAAAGAAGAATCGGACTCTGAGGCGAAGAGTCTTTTTGTTTGGTGTGCTTCAAAACATATTCAACGTCAAAGCCTGGCCAGGACTGAATACAATGCATATCCTGTAAGAAGTGGGCACACATCGCATGTGCTGAAGACAATCCATTTTACACGTGTTTCAATTGTCAATCAGGTCCCAATTTCTCAGACTCGGAGTAATCAGTTGCAATCAATGTAGGCCCTATCATGTAAAACTTTGTATGATATAAAGTTAAGAACATATTTATATTGTAAAATAAAACACTTTTCGCAATTACTGTATTTTTTATTAGATATATTTAAATATTTCCTAGCACCGTCTCTGCTTACTCATGTGCGTATCAACTTGACCCAATGCCGTATCAACTTGACCCAGATCGGGTTAAGTTGATACACATTGCAACATTTTAAAAAACATTTTTTTGTCAGTGAAAATTCAATTCTATTAAGATTATAAAATTATCAGGCGTTAGCCAAATAGTTATAGTTACTAACTACACTTAGTTTGTTTCAAAATATTGGCAGAAAAAAATCACAAAAATCAGAAAGTAAAAAGTGTATCAACTAGACCCGGTCTCCCCTAAAGAATTTAAGGTCAATATATTTTTTAAAAATTTTTGGGAGTGAATTTTATTTTACCATGTTTTCATATTTTCATTTGATTAAGACAAACATTATTTACATCCTCAAAAAGACATGATTCTTCCATCTAACGATAAATTAGTTTAAGCTCAACTTAGTGAGAAAAAAATCGCAAGCTCATGATTCCAAATGGAAACTTTGGAGCTGAAAGAGTTTAAACCATGCGCTCCCCTAATTGCTGTGAGCAGTGTAGATGATTTTAATATGTAGAAAGAAAAAAATGAAGAAACTATATCTGACGGCAAATCGATCGTAGCCAACAAGCGGCAAATCATTAAATCCGGCCCTGATTGAAGTAGTATCGCAGTTATCGTAACTCTTAGAACCTTATTAAAATTATGTTTATGGTTGTGAAATTACGTTTTTGGCAGTATTCAGAGAATAATAATATTAGTACTAAATACTAATAAATTGTTTTGAAAAATTAGTCATAGTTAAAAAGGGTGATTTTGAAATATTTTTAGTAGTTTTCTAGTCATTATTATCAAAATTGGAATTTTGCAGTTGGTTTTTGTCATATGGAAAAAAAATTTAAAAATTGAAATTATTTAAATTCTAATGCAGTTAAATTTTTTTTTAGTATTTTTCCAATAATATGTGTGAGTATTAAAGATACATATATATTTTTTTTGGGATGAAAATAAAAATTCATGCATTAGAGGGTTAACAGTATCTGTACCTAGACGCTGTATTAACTTGTTTTGACAGTGACATTTCTGTGTCGAGTTAGAAAGCAATATACTCTTTTCCATAATGTACATGTGTATACAACAACCAAACACATTACCTTTAGATATTCTGACCACCTAGTTTTGCTCTCCATCTCAGAACACATGTCGAAGAAAGTAGACTGCAGAACAAAAAAGAACACAGCGTATCCACCGGGTTTCAGAAGTTGATGCACGTGTCTGAAACCTTCTTTTTGATCCTTAAGCCAATGGAAAACATGAATTGAGAAAAAGTTTGAAATTTCCCCACCAAATTTTTCGACACTAGACCTAAAAACAAAGAACAAATTATCATGTTTAAAATTAATAGTTTAGAGGGAACACAGCTAATCAGGATTAGTGTATTAGCTCAAGCTTAATTAAGTTTTTGAATTCTTGAAAGTTTTTTCTCGTTCACTTAACGAATGCTAGTTTGGACTCATCCCAAAACCCTGCCTTATGTGGTCGGAAATTGAGATCTGAACTATAAATGCCCCAAATTTTTTTCTTACGCCTGTAACGTGCCAGCGTAGTTGCTGCTATACTCGCCGCCAACCAAATAACAAACGGTAGGAATGGCGGTTTTTGAGAAAAAACTGATTTCCGGTTTTTACCGCAGAAAACCGGTTTCCGGTTTAGACCCGGCCTCATGAAAAAACCGGTATAGCGGTCAAAACCGAGGGCAAAAAAAAAACGGTTTCGGTTTTCCATCCCTAAGTATTTCAAATAAGGGTGGCGGGAACTATTAGTTGTGTAGGGGCATCAGTGACCCACAGTCTACCAAAAGGATCCTCAAGGAGGAGGTGAGTTATCTCGGCTTATAACCACTACATTCGTTGTTGTTTAGAATAGTGTATTAGGAACGCAGAGATAAATCTGCGCTCTCTAGCGTGAGGGTGATATATTGAGGCTGCGCGTGAGGTAACCGCCACACCACTCAAAGTCCTAGAACAACGAAGTAAGGAACAGTGCGCAGATTTATTAAAAGGTTACTAGTTTCTTGTATCATTGTAAAGAACGAAAGGAACTAAACGGAAAAAACTAATTTGTTTTGTGAAAATCAAATATTTAGTATTTTTAATACTTTTTTTTTAATTAGAACTAAATGCTTACTCAATTTTTTACTAACTGCAAAAAATTATTAAAAATATTAAATATGTGATTTTCACAACACAAATTAGTTTTATCTTTTTAGTTCCTTTCGTTCTTTACAATGATACAAGAAACTAGTAACTTTTTAATAAACTGTGGCTGTAATTGACTCGCAAATGTTTTCCATAGGAATAACATTACGACTTTCAAGATGTGGAATTCCAAAGAGAGTCCTCTTAACCACTATACTCAGCCATAAGGTCTGTTAGGCCTTGGCCTTGAGGGCCCCCGAATTTCAGTGGGTTTTTTTTTTTGTTGCTAAATTGTATTACCTCTGAAACTTTAATTTTGCCGCACAAGTTAAATTATTGATTAATTTCAATTTTTTATGCACTTACACTCTTAAATCAAAAGAGTGACATCCACTCCAGTTTGAGAAGTGCATTTTCGACATTGGAAAGGAGTGAATATTAAATCAGACTGAGTCAAAATCACTCGTTTGGAGTGATCCTGTCGGAGGTTTAACACACAGAGGATCCACTCCTTTCGGAGAAGTGCATTTTCCAGACTGGAGGAGTGAAATTAACTCAGACTGAGTAAAATCCGCTCGTTCGTTTTAAGAGTGTAGCTTCTGATTTTCCTTCAGACATGTGCGTTAAACATGCATAACGCAAGCATTATACGCGAGCAGTCATGCACAAACATTTCTTTATGGGGGCACCCAAAATGTTCTGTTCCTATAGTTCGTGTTCGATCAGGCTCTGTCTATACAGACAAACAGGCGATTAATAAATTTCTTTATGTTATTCAGAAGAGTCCTTACCATTGTGAAATATCGCCCACGCTGTACTCCACCTTCGGATGCGAGTTGTTTTCTTTTGCAAACTCAATCATATTCGGCAGTATGTCGACAGCAAGGACTTTCTTCAGTTTCGGGAACAGGGGCACAATCGACTTGGTCGTGATATTCCCAGGACCACATCCCATGTCCATGACCACTTGGTCTTGGTAGTCCTTGTTCGAGAAGGTCTTCGAAACGGGTCCGGCAAAGAAATGACCTACGCTCGTCGTCGGTTTCTCTAGGGTGTTGTAAAGACTGGGGTCCATGTACAGTGTACTAAAATCTAGTAGAAACCGTAAGACTAAGAATCTTTTAGGATGGAAAATAAGCATAAATTAAAAAATGAATGTAATAAACGGAGAAAAGTATCAATAAACAAAGCATATAATACACTATACCTCTCCCGACCTTAAGTTTGCAGTATACAAATGTTCTACGAGAAAGAGGGTAAATAGTTCTCATTTTTGAGGGCGAGAATCGAATACAAAAAGGTATTTAACATTCAATAAACAAATTTATTTGTTATTTCAATACATAAATTTATTATTTTTATTAGTTTAGCTTCAGTTAGAGTGTTATTTTAATTATTTTTTCCTTCGATTTTGACGTAACAGGGCGCACGAATATCAGGGAATCAGGGTCAAATTATCAACCAATCGGAGCAGGCGAAGCTTCGGCGCCAGACGCGTTGTTTATGCAAATTCCTCCGCGTAGTACATTTCTCTGCTGCAGACTTAAAGTCGGTTTTGGTTTTTTTTTTATGGTAACATTGCAGATTTACTGATAACTACCCTGCTAAGGTGGGAAATTAAATTATAACAATAGTTTTTTCAAAAATTTATTTGTTGAAAAGTTAAAATCAGTTTTTGAACATCTAAAATTGCAAGCGCGTAGAATTTATAGGGTCATTTTATTTCTTAAAATTGTTTAGTGAATTTTATTTTACCAAAATTTTATACTATTTTCGTTTAATTCAAACAGACATTTTTATTTAATTCTTCAAAAAGACATAATTCTTCCATCTAACAATAAATAAGTGCAAGCTGAACTGGAAAAAATCGCAAGCTGATGATCCAAATGGAATCACCTGGGATGAAAAGGTATGAACAATGCGCTCCCCTAATTGTTTTGAGCAGTGTTGTTAATAAATGTAAAATTAAGAAGTGTTTTTAATAGAGTTAAAGAAGAGTATGGAGATGATTGGTGGAAAAAAAAGTGACGCTGTCAATAAGTCACCTACACTAAAACCGACCTTAAGTTTGCAGCAGAGAAATGTACTGCGTGGAGGAAACTGGGTAAACAACGCAGCTGGCGCCGAAATTTCGCTTACTCTGATTGGCTGCTCCTTTGACCCTGATATTCGTGCGCCCTGTTACGTCAAAATCGAAGGAAAAATAATTAAAATTACACTCTTACTGAAGCTAAACTAATAAAAATGATAAATTTTTGTCTTGAAATAACAAATAAAATTGTTTATTGAATGTGAAACACCTTTTTTTATTCGATTCTCGCACTCGAAAATGAAAACTATTTACCCTTTTTCGCGCAGAACATTTGTGTATACTGCAAACTTAATGTCGGTTTTACAGTAAAAAACACATACAATAAACACAAATAAAAGCATATTAAAAACAATTAATAATCAAAAAATGACTACGCAGTTGTAGTACGAGAATTGAATTTGTACAAGATTGCAATAATTCCCTTCACAGATAAGAAAATGCGTTATAATTATAGTTAATTTAGATAGTCAGAAATCGCCAAGTCTATTCAGTACGTCTACTCTATACAAAAAACTCCACTGCAAAATAGCAAATTGTTTGGGTCTTACTGAAAAGCTATTGATGGCTTGTAGCGTAGACAAAACAGTACTAAAATTGCTCTTTTTTTAGAAGCTGTTATCTCTGAGTCTGTGGCTGGTAGCTCTTTGAAATTTTTTGTAGAAAAAGTAGTTTTGGGACATCGGAAATAACTCTGCAGCTCGAAACGAAGCAGCTAAAAAACGAAATAGTACTTCTGCGTTGATAGTACTTTTGTGATTCATGAATCAGAAGTATTTTTTGGGTAGTTCCATTTCCATTCATTTAAATAATTTTAATGTCGGGCTCAATTCTCAATAATAAATAAACACTCATAAATGGCCAGTAATTTAACTGTATTATTTTTTTTTTACTTTTGATTTCCAAATATGATGCGAAAGTGGTAGATGCATAGAACTTTTTTGGTTTTAAAGATACAAACTGTAAAACGGTATTTTGACGTCCTACTGGTTGTGGAAATACGTGTACCAAGTTTGAAGGTAACATCGCTTTTCGTTTTTTAGCAATACCTTTAAAACCAAAAAAATCTAAAGCGCAGCTACCATTTGAGCATGCGCAATTTTCCGGAAAACATTATTTTGACGTCCGACAGGTACTGGGAACTCTTTTACCAAATTTAAAGTCCGTAGCTTTTTTAGTTCGAGCTGCAGAGTTATTTCAGACATACGACGGACCGATGTCCCAAAACTACTTTTTCGGAATCAGCACACTCCAAAACGTGTAGAAAACACAAAATCTTCTTTTCGGATTTTCCACAAATATCAATACTTTCATCACCTTACATTCTTTTCGAAAATTAAAAGTTAAAAAAAAAACACATAATGATAAGGTTAAATTACTGGCCACTTACACTCTTAAAACAAAGGAGTGAAATACACTCATGTAGGAGAAGTGTATTTTCGACACTGGAAAGGAATGAATATTAACTCAGACTGAGTTAAAATCACTCGTTTGGAGTGATCTTGTCTCAGATTCAACGTACAAAGGATCCACTAGTTATTAGAAGTGCATTTTCGACACTGGAGAAGTGAAAATTAATTCAAACTGAGTTAAAATCACTCGTTTGTTTTAAGAGTGTATGAGTGTTTACTGCAAAAAATTGAGTCCGACATTAAAATTACTTCACTGAATAGAAAAAGAGCAATTTAAAAAAATGATCCAGATTCATGAATCACAAAAGCACAATCCACGTCCAAAAAAATTTTTAATTCAAAGAAAATACTATGCATTAAAATGCCACAGGTCCGAGGATCGAGTAACGGATTGGGCACGGTTGACTCTCAACCTTTTATCTCATTAAGTAGGTCGATAAGATGAGGACCAAGCCTACTTGGGAACTAAGCACTGAAGGTTCCGTGTGAGGTTGACAACCTAACCGGGATATATATACCTAACACCCCAGAGCTCTTTGTCACATAAGATGAAATTGGCAGGCACTGTAGGCCTTGGCCCACTAATGTGCTATTGGTGCCGAGGAATTTAGGTTAGATATTATAACAGTTCATCCGTATGGATGTGACTTACCCTTACTAGATCTAATAAATTTTAGATCTACTTTCCGAAACCGCCTCAGTAAAAGCATGTTGATGTTTCTTTGGCTCACAAGTGTTGAGAAAAATGGAAATGAGGTACAACCAGGACATTAAAATTCACAAAAGAAAGGGATTTGAAAAGATAAAGTAGTAACAGTTGATAATGTGTTAGATAACTGGTCGAAAGATAGACAATATAATTTTAAAAACAAAATATAACAAGGACAATAGTAAAGGCTAAACCACAGAATATTAAGATAAACAGACATGTCCTTCAGGTAGAGATAGGACTAGGAAGCGATGACGTTTTCAGCACTCATCAGTGCACTCTCAGAAATAACACTTTCATTTTTGACGATTTATGAATCCTAAAGCCTCATTTTGTTAATTTCGAGGATTGTTTCGTCAAAATATCACGTGACTTTTGAGTAAACACGAATCCTCACTTTTATGATCGTGATTTGACGATTCTGTATCTTGATTTGGAGGAAACTGAATTTCATTGTTGTATTCACATGCTCAAAAATGACGAAATATTTCTTTAGATTGGACGACATTCAAATCCTCATAGAAATGACGATTCAAATTTCCTCACTTTAAGGAAACGAAAACTCGGAGCATTTGCCAGTAACGGAATCGTCAAAATTAAGGAAAATTTCGTCGCTTTTGAGCATTCATTTTTTAGAGTGTGGCACCTCTTATGAGAGTTCATGGACAACAGGTTAATGCTACTGGGGCAATCGCATCACGTTATCCGAAAAATTGGTTTAATATACGTAGGTTGGTTTAATTTGAAATATACAGTGCCCAGGACCTAGGCGCCCATGTCAAGAAGGGGGCCCTCAGAAAGATAAAATCGACACAAAAAATAATTGAAAAACGCCAAAACTCCGAAAACCTATCGCTCGACGGCCTCAAGAAGTGCAATTTTTTTGCCGTTTCAATTGCTTTTTAAGCGAGTAAAGAGCAAAGAATTACTTAAGATCTAACAAAGGCGAGAACGATCATCTCAACTCACTCTCAGAAAATAACATAGTCATAAATAATGCAGTCATTGACTATGATGACGTTTTTCGTTCTTTTGCAGACGAAATTTCTCTGGGTCGCTGTATGGTTTTATAAATTTTTAACTATAGTAACATACTGTATTATTTTGATGTTTATTAAAGTCGATTAAAATTATGTGTTCTGTACTAGTGTATTTAATTTGCAAAATTTCTAAAATAGCTTCGAGATGGTGCGAGGCGAGGCAAATGCCAAGTGCCTAGGGGCCCCTGATTTGTCTTTAAATCCGGCACTGGGAATATATTTGGTTTGATCTATGCTTCACTTCGTGAGTGAAACATGCCCATTAGTAACCACAGGCAATAGTCCCAGCGGTCCTTCTGGACTTACATTTGTTTTGAAAATGCAATATTTTCTTACCTTACTAAAACGAATGTTGTGTAGAAAAAGACTTAAAGCTTTTCTCTGTTCGTGAATCTCGTTAAACTGCCGTCCCACAAAACTAAACTCCCCGGCGCAACAGCCCATTACTGGGCCAAGGCCTGCCGTGCCCATTTCAGCTTTCGTGACCTAGGTCTCTGGGGTGCTAGGCATATGTCCCGGTAAGGTGGTCAGCCTCACTCGGAACCCACAGTGTTTAGTTCCCAAGCATGCTTGGTACTCATTTTATCGACCCACTCAAAGGATGAAAGGCTGGGTTGGGTCAACCTTGTCCAGTCCGGGTTTCGATCCCCGGACCTGTGGCGTGGCAATGCGAAGCACTACCACTCGGCCACTGGGCCCTCGCCGCCCCACAACTTTACTTAATTTCTTGGCATAATACAAAATAACATCTAAACCGAAGTTTTCTGGCAACATCGACATTTCGGCAATGCTTCGCATACTTCAAATTAAATCGAATTGAAACCGATAAAATTCAATAAACACCAGGATTAAAACAAGCTGCAAATAAAGAACTCTTAAATAAAACAGACTAACAATAACATTGAACCCTAAAATAACAAAACACTCATTTTGAGAGTGAAACCGCAAGAAATGCAAAAATGAACAGGAGAGTAGCATTATATGAAACCTAATTTTCAAGCGAATAAATACGCGTTCTTTGCTCGGACTAAAAAATATCAAATGTATCCAAATTTACACCATTTAATTTGCTAAAGGGTTCTCAGAGCATTATATCAAGTTAATTATGCATATTAACTAATGCACACTTCCAGAAAACAAAAATCCTTTTAAGTATTAACTGTCATCACAATGTCCCTCAAAAATCTCATTTAAACCATAATTGTATAATAATGTTAGTTTAAGTAAACATCTTAATTATGTCCCTAAAAAATCCCATTTCGCACATTCAGCACGAATAACAATAATTCATAACAATAATTTGGATAGAATAAAAAAAATCGCTTTTCTCTTTAAAGAAACCATAATTACAACAAAAAAAAGTTACCTTTTTATGCTATCTTGATTCCATTCAGTTTTGCATTTTTTTTTCTTTTTTGATTTTTTAAACATCACAAAAAAACTAAAAACTAGAAGATTTAAAAAGTAGTACAACTGAAAAAAAACTTGTTTAAATTTTATAAGTAGTTTATTCGATGGTATTTTCTTCAAATAAAGCACAGAGATAGGCCCTTACCCCTTAAACTTTGTTGTGGTCTACATCTGAAGACAGAACAAGGAACAAAGACTTCTCATTACAATACTGGCAAACTTCAATCAACTTGTTTCCATTCTTGCTATTTATTAACCTCTTGGGACCTTGCATTCCCATTTGGGGGCATTTTTTGAAACCTCCCCACAAACAAATATGTTAATTAGTTCCGAAATTAACCTGGTCCAAAAAAAGAAGATTCAAATATCAGTTTTCAGCCTTTGATTACTGGTATCAGTCATTTATTTCTTTTAAAAAAAAGTTGAACCAGGGTCAATACGATATTACAGTTCTTAAAAAAAAGAAGTTATTTTAGTCGAAGTTAATTTTAAAGGTATTTTGCATTAAAAACAGTGTTAAAATATTCTGTTAACTACAAATAAATTATACGGCCATTTTTGTTGCAATAATAGCACAAAAAAATTGTATTTTTAGAGTTTAAGGCGTGTCCCTAAGTAACTATTAAACATTATTTTTTAAAAATTTCGTTCAAAAACATACTTTTTAGCATATATATGTTAAGATTAAGAATATAAATGTAGGATTTTACTCGGGTCTTAAGAGGTTAGAAAGGTTTACAATATATTTTTAAAAAATTAGAAACAATATTTCCATGGATTTATTTTTTGCACAGGGAAACATAATATCTTACTGATAACCAAAAAATCACGGAATATGCTCTGACTGAATATATGCAAAGAAATAAAACAAAACGAAAAACTAGTATTTTTTAAACGTTTTATTTTTCTACAAATCAAAAATCTGAAAACAGATCTAAACTTCGAACCAGTTTCCTCTTTGGAACATGACTGAAAGCCTTGCTCCAATCCCTACTATTCTTCATTTCAAGCAAAATTTCCATTATTTGATTCAGTGGCAAGCTTTTGTTACCTCTACCCCACCTGAAAAAAAATAGGGGTTTTTAATAAAATTGTTTAAATTTAGAAAATTAAATATTAGCGGTGTCAACTGCATGCAATGTAAGTTCAAACAACAATTTTGTTGCTGTTGTGGCTACAGTAAAACCAACATTAAGTTTGCAGTATACAAATGTTCTACGAGAAAAAGGGTAAATAAAGTTCTCATTTTCGAGTGCGAGAATCGAATAAAAAAAGGTGTTTCACATTCAATAAACAATTTTATTTGTTATTTCAAGCAATAAATTTATTATTTTTATTAGTTTAGCTTCAGTTAGAGTGTAATTTTAATTAGTTTTTCCTTCGATTTTGACGTAACAGGGCCCACGAATATCAGGGTCAAAGGAGCAGCCAATCAGAGTAGGCAAAATTTCGGCGCCAGCTGCATTGTTTACCCAGTTTCCTCGGCACAGTACATTTCTCTGCAACAAACTTAAGGTCGGTTTTAGTATAATCCTCCTGGATCTGACGAAGTCAGACCAAGTCCAAAAGGTCGTTGACCCGCAGAAAGTCAATGACGAGCAGAGGAGACGAGAGAACATCATCTTTGGATAGTCCGATGCAGTCCAGAATATGCTCGGGGGAGGCCTGGTGAACTTGACATTTAGTGCAGGTTGCGAAGGTCTTCTTGCCCTCTGAGAAGGAGAGACATTTTAAGTGGCCATTTGCCAATCTGGCGACCGCAGTGCAGGTGGCTCTGTCACAATTGAGAACCAGTGAAGAGCCTGGCTCCTTCATACCAGTGATGACTACAATTTTGTGACCAACATTAGTGAAACGCGAATGGCTCTGGACTACAGAGCTGGGGGTCCGCGATCGATTTCTGGACTTGGTTGTAAATTGTACCCATTTCAAGTCTTGTGATCGGGTAAAAACCTGTATGGCTGTGTGTGTCATAAAAAATTATTATTATTATATGTATAACTAAGTTAAATCAAAATCATCATAAACTGTAATCCACCATTCCCTCTAACCCAAAAATTAAATTATCTAGCTTGTAGATAAATGTAATCCCAATAGATTAATGTATAACAAATAGATATTAACAATATTGACCCCTTTCTATTCAACCCCCTTCCCTCAAAAAAAAAAAATACATCTGGATCCATATCCCTGCATAACAATGTCATTTTAATGGCTTCATAGATTGGTAGAATATAAGAATAAAAGTTAAATATGTTCCTCTTTCCATTAAGTGTGAATCGGAATCCTTTCTTTAGGCAAATTTTTTCAACGTAATTTGTATTGGAGGAAGAAATATATTATTAAACAGGGGGTATAAATGTTGTAGAAAATTTTAGGCTTCAGTGTAAAAGCCAAACCCCGTTTTTTTTGGGGGGGGAGGGGGATTGCCTTTTCTGATTTTTTAAATGTTTGTGACCAATGCTTTAATTTCATGACTTTTTTTGGTCGGTAGACATCCCGATAAAGTACAAGAGAAAACCGACTGAGAAAGGAGAAAAATTATTCATGTTGTCAATTTTTTCAGGAGAGAGGGGAAATTATCAGGAGATGATACACACATTTCAGGAGTTTTAAAGGTCCTAAAAAAAATAAAAATGAAATTCAGGAGTTTTTCAGGAATTTCAGGAGGCGTACAAACCCTGCGCATCTTCTTCGCCGTGGGATAAAAATACAGTTGAAACTGATTTTGTAGAATAAATAAAAGTTAATAATCTTTTTTAAAAAAACATTAAGTTACTTACATTAGATATTCATCGTATGGTAAATGCACAGCACGGATTCCTTCCCTTTTGGCTTTAGCAAGCACCACAGGTTCTTTAATGCACTTATCAACTAGGCCACCTGAAATAACATATTTTATTATAGGGTTGTATAATTTTGTAAGGGTACTTAAAAAGGCTTTTGATGCAAACAAAATTTTCAAATTGATCCACTTTTCTATTTTATGAAGAATTATACAATTTTTAACGTAATGTTACACACTTAAAATTTTGTTGAAAATATAATGCAATTTATATTGTTCTCTAAATCATGCAACAAGGACACATTTTTAAGGGATTACGGTGGTTCGGAAGAAAATCTTTTTATAGATAAAAAAATTGTGTTTACTTTTATAAAATCCATTTTAATAAAATGAAAATGATGCACTACTGTTTATGCTATAGTTGATAAATTGCTTTAAAATATCAGTTTCTTTTGATGATAGATATTAACATTGGAACATATTTCTTATTTTTTTCAGTACCATAAAAACTTGATGAAAACAATTTAGTCATTAGAATTTTATATATGTTAAAAAAATGTATTTTTTACAGAAATTGAATTATTTATTTTTGTAAATCAAAACTTCTAAACATTAAATATTGTAATTTTCAGGGTTTTTTTATTTTAAAATTAACTCCTTAAAAACGATACAAAAAATAACCCTAAAAGTTTGTAAATTATGTGTTCTATGATATACAAATAAAAACTAGAGAAAACATAAGTAAGAAAATTGCTTTTTTGGTAACCCTTAAAAACTTATTTAATGAAACTCAAATCAAGACTAAAAAAAAAATTTCATAAAACTCACCATCAGATTAGGTATTTTATTTATGAAATCTAAACTGACACTATAATAGCATAAAGGTAGGAGAGTACCCAAAATTCCAAATTTTTTACTCTTACAACTTTAATCTTTTACAAATTTGGCATAGCGATTTCAAATGTAATGAACAATGCTTTTGGGGGCAATTTTTTTTATTTAAATACAATTGATTTATTTTAAATTTTTTCAACTAAAAAAAGGGGGTTACGCTAACACTTCTAGCATAAAAAGTTTTACATTAATTTACCTGAAATTTTTTTACAGATGCTATTTCAATATATATCTGTGCCATGAACCTCTAACATCTGGTGTAAATATACAAGTTTTTTTTTAAATGTACAAGTGTATGTTAATCGAAAAAAATATTTTTTCGTGGTTAATTAATAAAATTTTTCTTAATAACTTGAAATCACTATGCCAAATTTGGAAAAGATTAAAGTAATATTAAAAAATTTAGAATTTTGGGTATTCGCCTATCTTAATTACTAGTCCTAGGATAGCAGGTTAGGTTAAGTTTTGAATTATCGTCAAACTAGAGCTACATGAGGGCTATTGGCGACAGGAGCCGTATTTTAGAACCACAATTAAGTGATGAGTCAACACCTGAATAGGCACCCAACGCAACCATTAAGGACAACATCGTACACAGCGTTAGGACTTTGAAGGATATTTAAAGTGCACTCCCTAAAAGGGGGTATTATTCATTGGACATTTTTGGCTGTCATACCCTATGATAGTAACAGGTCTGGGCGGTAACGCATTACTTGTAATAATTACTTATTACAGTAATTCTATAGGTAATTCGTTACATTTGAGAACCCAGTAATTTTACAGGAAATTCATTACATAATTTTCGAAAAATTAATGTTTTTTACAAAAATGAGTTACCTTCATTAATTTCATCATTAATTAACACACTAATAAATGCCCACAAAAATTTCTTTAAAGAAAACCAAAATAAAAAAAACTTTCAGATACTCATTGGTTAGAGGAGAAATATTGTTCCCACAAAAATAAAACGTTCCCTACTGATTGCAGTGATTATGAACACTCAGTGATGATGATCAGCAGTGATGATGATTTTTTTTTGAGAATGTAAAAACTAGACATTCTTCCACTGAAGCTAATTTAGAGTTGTCTACATTTCTCTAAAGTAACGACCATATAACTGTATTTGGTTAGTCATTTATGCTTTATTTTTCAAAACATTTGTAAATAAGAAATTTTGTCGTAGAAAGTAATCTTAAAAGTAATTGTAATTTGTTACTTGTGGAAACTAGTAATTTTATAGCTAAATAGTTACTTTTTATGACAAGTAATTGTAACAAGTTACATTCAAACAAAAAATGGCCCAGCCCTGGATAGCAGGAAAAACTTACCTATGATGTAAACAGCATTGGGATCATATGTCTTCATGGGCTCTTTGGCAAATGGAGTGATGTAAACTAGCTTTTCTCTCGGATACAAGTCCAAGTAACTCAAGTCCGTCAAAGTAATGAAATTATCCGGCGCATACAAATTGGGCATATACCTGCTGAATGCATACATGGTGGAGCCATTATGATCGACATTGCAAAACATGAGATCGAACGGACTCTGGTTCCTCCGGTTGACACCATACAGTTCCAGCAACTGCTCGCTGCAGTTGTTGCAATCCTGCTTCCTCATGAAACAATCGTAATCGAGGTCGACGATGAACTTCTGGCCGAACAGGACAGAGTTGGCCAGCCGCTGGTTGTGGTACCGCAAATGGCTCTTCCTTCTCACTCGGAGGATCATCGTGTTGTGGCCTATGCCGTACTGGATGTGCTCGGGTGGTTTGATGTTCTCCTTCTCCTGCAGCCAGATTTCCCGCTCCTGCTGTTTGATTACCTTTTTTCGTTTGTCGGCCGCCCTTCTGATTTCCTTCTCGAACATGAAGTTCATGTATTTTATTCTGGACGAAAAGGAAAACATGGTGAGGAGTTCTCTCATGTCGTTCACGGATATCTTCTGGGGGACTTTGTTGCCGGATAGCACGGCGACCTGGTGCTCCATAAGGATCATCAGTATTTTCTTCTTTTTCTCTTCGTCGGAAGCAAGTTCGGCATACTTCGCAGCTTTAGACTCCAACTCCTCGAGTGGCTGGTTTTCTGCAGATTCTGGTTTGCTTTCTTGTACGTCAACAGCGCTGTTTGAACGAAAGGATGTAGAGAAATGAATTGATCTTGTTTTGGGTAAAACTGATGTAACTTTGGATGACGGAGTTGCAACTTTTGCGATTGAATAACTGATTTGCTTTGAAGAAAAAAGTACACCGGTCTTGCAGACATTTTGAAGAAGAAATTTTCGACAAATGTTATTCATTTTGATGTGTTATTAAAAAACAAAACTAAGATCGCATGCTTTGTCTGTGTTCAATGTTTGGTCAAAAAATTTCTTACCACACAGCTTACAGTTGTAGACACATTTTATAATACTAACTAAAGTAGAAGTGCTTTATCAGGACATGTCAAAATCATAAGAAAATGTCATCTGAAACCATAGAGTTAGAATAAGTTCTTATTCAAACTCTATGTCAAAAATAATGTTGAAAAAATTGGTTCTTTAAATATTTCGGGTAGTTTCTTTACATTTAAAGAAAATTCAAAAAAAAAAAAAATCTCACAGAATTATAAATCCGAAACTAGTTTGCTGTGTGGAGCCCTGTGTTCAGTCTCTCGATCTCCGGATTGAAGGGTCTCGCGATTGGGGCCTGGTCGCTGAAGACACACCGAGTATATGCAGAGTACGTTATCGTTAAATCTGTTGAGTCCGAAAGTCCTGTAGGCATTCATTACGCAGTTTCCCACGGGTACATGTCCCTAGAGACTACTTCCCTCCCCTTCAGGGACATGTCTAAATTGTGGAGGTGACGCTTGATAGATAACAGCATCTGTCATGTGCGTGCGTGGAAGTGTGTTTTACTGAACTGTCTTACTTGACGAAGGTTTATAAGCGGGTCTCTGACCAAGCACATCAGCCTGAAAATATATGTATACCAACCAACTACTTAAAATTTTGTGTTTTCTGGTTACCGTATATACTCGTGTATAACCCGACTCCGTGTATAACCCGACCCCCCTTTTTTTAACCAAATATCCTTCCAAAATCGGTAACCCGTGTATAAGTCGAGGTAGAAAATGAGCTAGAGCCTTCTGAAGAAAATATTGGAAGAAACCAGCTCATGATGGGATCGTATTTTTTTTTTTACTTGCATGCAAAATTTCAACCCAAATAAAAACAGGTTTTGGCTTTAAAACTATGTTCAGTGAAGCGTGAAGACCTCTCTGCCAAGGTCACGGATTGACAACGTTTCTTTACACCTCTTGAAGACTGGTTGACTGAACTGTCCTGTGCCAGAGCTACACGTGCAAATACGCATCACGCAAAAACAGGTTTCCGCTTTGATGTCCTTGACATTCTGGCCCTGAATAGAGAAGCTTAGTTTAAACTATGTTCAGTGAAGCGTGAAGATACGCTGCCAAGATCACGGACTGGCAACGTTTCCTTACACCTCTTGAAGACTGGTTGACTGAACTGCCCTGTGCCAGACCTACACGTGCGAATACTCATCACGCCAAGAACTAACAATTACGCATCTTTATTTTGGATATTGTGAATAAATACCAATCTTATTTGATCTTCAGAATTTAACTGCTTTTCTGTCTTTATTTTTAATAGATAGTAGTTAAACCTTAAGTTTGATTGAAGTTTAGTTTTAGTTTAAGGATCAGGGATTTTTTCCCCGGAAATTTGATGTCTCGTGTATAAGACGACCCCGTTTTTTACGGCACTAAATTTGACCGAAATTTCTCGGGTTATACACGAGTATATACGGTATGTTATATTAGTTTTGCAGTCGCATTTTTTAAAAAAAGTATAAATATTCTTTATTTAACTCCTAAATCAATATTTGTTAACGTTTAATAAATCTAAAACCTGAGCATGTAAGATGTTATTGTGGTTGATAAAGCGATTTAACAAAGCATAACTCCGTCAGAAATATTTGCTGTAAATTATTTCGTTTCCTCAAGCGTTAAATTGTCTTATACTTTTAAAGTAGTAAATGAAATGCATGTCATTGCTTATATTAGATAATGTTCAATCGTCTTACTTTCGTTTTCGTGAGTTATTTGCAAATAATTATGTAAAAGTGAAGGAATATAATTTATAGAGCAAATAAGCTAAATGTCATTTTGTAAATCTTTAAGTAAGTGTTAGGAAAACTTATTCAAGCATGACGGGATTTGTACGTTTCTCAAGAAAATGTTTCTTTGACTTTCAGCATTTCATTCAAAATTGGAATCGTATCTGTAAAATATTATTTGCACTTTGGTAGGAGACTATTTGAAAGCATTTCCAACTCAAGCTTTTTTCCCTATAGTTAACCTGCACTGTTTGTGTCAGTTAATAGTTAATCTCTTTTCAGTATATTGTCAATCAGTTGTTAGTCTTTGGCAATAAGGACTAAGTTCAATCATTTTCTAAAGATTCAATGTAACAAAAAAAAAGACTTAACACATTTTAATTTATGAAAAAGGTTTAATTTTTTGCTACTCATAATGTTACTGTGGTAGAAATTTACTGTACGGTAACCATTGGCGAACCTTCCGAAATCGTGCCAAAAATCCGTATTCTGGTGACTTTCCAGCACAGACACCCAACCGAAATGAGCAAAATAACGATCAGATAGGGTTGCCGGAATAATTCAGCGTTAGGAAGTCGAATCATCAGTCAAAATCAGACAGGTTGCCACAAAGAACTATTAATCGCCAAATCTGAAAAATTGCAAGAATAGTTACTGTACTTTACTGTACAGTAACTATTCTTGCAATTTTTACTATTAATATTGCCGACAAACTATTCCATATTTCTGCCAAATTTTAATATGATTTATTATTTCAGGTTCTACTGCAATCAATTAGCATTGTAATATGGATAATTTTGACAGTCTGAAACATATGTAAACCTCTACTTCCACAATACCCAAGGCAGCTATTGAACATGTTCTCGGACTACAAAAGCATCCGCAGAACATACACGCCCCCTGTTACACCAATAAGGGGTCAGAAACCCAGGCCCATATCAGGCAGCGATGGGGACGTCAGGGTCAAACTTAATTTTTCGCCTTCAGGGATCCTGCAGAGTTTTGCTCTTCCAAGGCCGTTTCGCAAAAGAAATAAGTCTAAGGTAATGTAACTGCTACGTTTAGATTTTTGTGATTTTGTTTCGGCATTTTTTGTGCTTTGATGGCTTTAACATATTGTGTATGTCTCTTTTTACATAGTGTCTCCTGAAATTCCTAAAAAACTCCTGAATTTCATTTTTATTTTTTAAGTGCCCTTATAACTCCTGAAATTTGTGTATCATCTTCTTATGTTTTCCCGCTCTCAAGAAAAAATTGACGACATGAATAATTTTTCTCCTTTCTCAGTCAGGTTTTCTCTCTTACTACCGATGTCTACCATTTGAAAAAGTCATGAAATTAAAACAAAGGTCACAAAAGTTTTAAAAAACACCAAAAAAGGCGATTTTTTTCCCCAAAGAGGGGGTTGGCTTTTTTTAAATCGAAACCTCAAATTTTCCACAAAATTTACACTGCGCCTTGTTTCCAGCATTCTCGGTCTAAGTCACTAGACCCAATACAATAATAAACATGCATATTCATATTTATTTCGTGATACCTTCGTGATTCATATTTATTGCAGAATTTACAACACTGTACTCTGAAAAACTCCTTAGAAACTCATGAATTTTGCTATCATAGATAGAGTCCAAACCCTGTACTAGTTTAGAAGAGTGCCAAAACTCGGCACAACCTGGGAAAAGTGGTTTTGAGTATTTCAGGATTTGGTGTATTTTAGGCCATCATAACCAACAAATTTCTAAGTTGCATATCAAATAATATCAATCAGGGATCCTAAAATCGGGAATCTCCATGATTCTGACATCCGGAATTGCTGAGATTGAAAAACTTGGACAATTTAAAAATTGAAAACCCCTAACAATTCTAAAATCATGTGTTTCCAGTGATTACAAAGTCAGGTTTTTCTTGCAATGTTAAAATCGGGTGTTTTCAACGATTCTGAAATCGAGATATTTGTGATGTTTTTTTCTAGCTTTTCAGAAAACTTCAGCAACTCAACAAATTAAATGAGCATTTCTTGATATCTTTTAAAAAATTTGAAAACTTCAGTTATCTTTTAATATAATTCTGGTATATAATATTTGAACTTGATCTGATTTCTAATAATGCATATCAATTGTTTAAATACAGACATTTTATAACTTCAGCTTTATATCCTTTGTAGTATTTACATTGTTGATATTAGGTTTAGGTGAATACAGTGTTTTCTGGCATATTGTCACTAACATGTTAAAAAATCAAAATAGTTTAATTAAAAATCAGAATTTGTTAAAGTTGGTAAATAATCAAACTATAATTATAATTTACTTGTGGTAAGACAATGTTCTTTAATCAACAATAAAAAAAAGCGAAAGCGTTGAACAAATATATTTTTAGCTTCCACACTACATTTCTAACATAAAAAGTGGAAGTTTTTATAATCGTTCAGTCTGTCCGTCACCCACTTTCACAGAACAAACGGCAAGTCTCACAAACAAGTGGGATGTTTCATTTTGAAGCAACAAATCAGTTTAGGCTACATTCCAAATTTTATTTAAAAAATTTAATTAGAAGTTTATTTAAAATAGTCTTTCCCAATATTTTACTTTAGATTAGAGCAGTTGAGTTTTTTGAAACAACGGCCTAAGTCATTGGGCTAGTTACTGCCATTTACCAGCCCATGGCATTTATTCCTGGTTATATCCCCAACTTAGCCGCCCCGGTGGCACGCTCGTTAGGATTCTAGCCTTTGGAGCTGCTGGGGTTGGGTTCGAATCCCGGTCAGGCATGGATGTTTGTGACTGTAAATAAATGTTGTTATTTGTCTATGTGTTTGTGTCGTCTCTTTCTTTGTGTGTCTCTTGTGCTTGTGTCATTTCTGGGTTTTAGTACAATAGACTTAAAAGTCGCAGTGCTTGGCGATCTTGCCCCCCACCAGGAAAGTCATAAGTCATCCCCAACTTATGTTCCAGGATCGATACTCGGACAGTGATGTAGCCGGATCGATGCGGCCCAGAGAACTGATTGAGCTCGCCAGCTTCGGGGTGGTTGAGCTGGAACCAGCTGAAAGAGGTGTCGGGCACCGATTTCACCTGTCCAATCTGAAGAATCCAACTTGGTGTGACTGCTGTGGGGATTTCATTTGGGGCTTGTATAACTCGACTGACTGCCTAAGATGCCAGAGTGAGTAAAAGTTTTATTTTTAAATTGTATATAAATTGCTTTAGATAGGAGGGAGGGGCTGGGAAGCCCCTTCCTCTTATCGCAGGCATTCACCTAGCATGCAAAAGGTCCCAGGTTCTGGTCTGGGCATCGCCAAAATAATTGCCAACCTATAAACGGCCCGTGCAGCCAAAAATGTCCAACAAATAATACCCCTGTAGAGGTAGTACACGTTAAATATCCTTCAAAGTCCTAACGATGCATACGATGTCGCCCATAACAGTTGTGTTGGATGCCTACTCAGGTGTCGGCGCATTACTTGACTGTGGTTTTAAAATTTGTTGCCTGTCGCCAATAGCCCTCGTATAGCTCTAGTGCGAGGATTATTCAAACTAAACTAAATTTGGATAAAAAGGTTTCAGGTTCAATGTCAAAGAGCTTCGAAGCACGTGATTGTTTAATTGAAAGTGACGAAAAGTCCTGTGGTTTGCAGTTACTGCTCTAAAGAGTATATGGAGGACTATATCATTTGCAAAAAGTATTGTTAAGATAATTAGCATGAGTAAATTTTTCATGGTACAGACAGCTCCAGTGTTGTTGTAAGATATCTCATAGTTTTAATTTAATTGAGTACAAGTGACAATTAGGTCTTGAATATATTTTACCTTATACAGTAAAACCTACGAATACCGGACACTCGCGGTGCCGGGCATTTTGTCCGTTATTTGGAGGTGTCCGTTATTGGGGGGGGGGGGGGGGATGGGGGGGGGGGGGGGGGATAAATTTTTTATTTTTGAAAAAAAAAACATCACTGAACGAAAGGTTAAAATTACTACTTAATCTAAAGAAAATAAATTTAATAGCTTTGATTTATAATATAGGTAAATAAGTAAATTTTGATAGCCTTGTCCGGAAAGATGCCGTAAAATAAACCTATCACAATTAAAAATGTTTCGATCCTCATACCCTTCAAACAATTGGTTCGGTGAGTGCAGAAACCACTTCAGTAAAAAAAATCTGAAAACCCGTTTTCAATGAAAATAAGCGTAGAAAGGCAAGATGCGGGTTGGGTGCAAAAACTACGTTAGTCTGTTGAGTAGTTCCGTAAATACAGGATGTTTGTTTCGAGTGTTTAGTGCAGAAATAGAGAAGGAGTTATTACGTTATTTCTACCTCCTGAAAAATTTGAAATTTGTGACTGACGTTGTTTCTGCACTCACCGATTCAATTATTTAAGTCTTTTGATCCAGTCGGCAACTTGAGTGGGGTCCACATACTTTTATTCGCCGCTTACAGCTTTGAAAGAAATATCACGGCTTATCTGCGTTTTTCCAACTTTAAAACGTTCTGCAGTAGATCTCACACTTAGCTTTTCTTTTTCAACAACATCCATTTTTTCTTTTAGCGTTAACCTTTTTCTCTTTAAACACATTATTTTACTTAATCTAAATCAGCTCTCGTTACTTGTTAGCAACTCGACTTTTTAGGATTATGAGCAATTAGAAATCGGACACAACTCCAGGCAAGCGGTCAAACAGTTTCGCGAAGTGGACAGGGGCGATTGCATTCACTCCCTCCCAATTCTCGGAAAGAGAAGGTTTCGAGAATAATGGGAGAAATTGACATGGGGCGTGTAGAAACCATTGTAAAGCTATGGTGGTCATTCTAAGGTTACTAGAAGGTCATAGAACAGTCACCAATACGTAGTTTGACGTTAAGAAAATTAGGATGTAAAAATATTTGGATGCAAAAATGTGTTTTATTGGGATTGATGGCCGAATTAAATTAAAAAAAAATTAAAAAATGTGTCCGCTATTTAGAGGGTCCGTTATTTAGAGGGGATTACATTAAGTAACCTATGTTAAGGGACTGGGACTTGAGAAAATGTCCGTTATTTAGAGGTGTCCGCTTTTTAGAGGTGTCCGTTAAAGGAGGTAACACTGTATATAAAACCTGGAAATATAAAACCTGGCAGTTTTTTTCTCAGCAAAAAAAATCATTTAAAGAAAGTTGATACCAACTTATACCTTTGGTTATTAAGTAAAGTAAAATTTAGTCCTGATCAAAATCACCAAGTCTTATGAGAAAAAAGAACTATAATGGGTTTTTGTCCTTGTAATCATGATAGTAGGGACCTCAGACTCCCAAAGTTAATAAACCATGAAATTTAAATTTTATGGTGTTTCAAATGACTATTGCCCCCTTATAAAATTAATAAATTAATCCTTGATTCTTAGTTAAAAATAAGACTTCAACTGAATACACTAGGTAAGGTAAGATTTTCTGTGTTTGAATACTTAATAGGGAAGTTGTTATAAAAAAAAATCTTTTGTTGTGTCTAACTTTTGAAAAATTATATATATTGCAACTTCCATGTAATGCGAATTCATTATGAATCCTACTCATGTACTGATAAAAAGTCGAAAATAGTTCAATAAAAATTAATTTTAATGTGTCAATTACCATAGTTTGATGACCTATGTATATCTCTAGTAAGCAAGGCATTTATTCAACCAAGCCTAATACATACTCTGGAAGCCCTAGTTATTCCATCCTGTCAATAATCTTATTTCCTTCCTGTTTCCTTCTTGGATTTTAAAGTATCTCCATGCTAACATATTTTTTTTGTTGTCATTTTCCCTAAGTACTTCTGCAAACTAATTAGTATAATATTTATATTTTCAATAGAAATTTAACAATTATGTGCAAAGTACTTTTTCATTAAAACTATTAGTACACAATAAAGGTTATACAGCATGTGGAGAAAGCTTAGGAGTTTGGAATCTAAAAGAAGTAATTTTCTGATTTTGTTTTACTGATGGACCTTTTTTTAGGCAGTCTTGTTAGCAGGAGAGCTAAAAATTGCAACCTTTTATTTCAATTGCTGTATATTGTAGTATGGAAATGCTTGTGTTTCAGCACCTTTTACATGTATAATATTTAACATGTAATGTAATCTTTCTCAACTTTTTATGCCATACTAAGAATAAGACTATATTACAATGCCAAAATTAATTTTATTTTAAAAATGTTACATCAATTAAATCATCTATGCAAGTTTTTTCAACTTGTTCTATTGTTATTTACACAACAAATCTGGTTTATGGGAAGTTCGAATTTCGCTAATTTGAAACTTCAGTTGTATCTAGTATGAATTAGTTTGTGTGTCAGTCCTTAAAAGAGTTTTAAAATCCCAAGTTTCATAACTTGCTAAACTTGTCCACTGATTTTGCTTGCATTCTATATTATTTAGATTTATTCACATCTTACATTCATTTTTTTCATCTTTTCTTATTATTATTATTCATTGTTTTCTTACATTCATATTATTATTCATTGTTTTCTTACATTCATATTATTATTCATTGTTTTCTTACATTCTTATTATTCATTGATTTCTTGCATTCTATATTATTTAAATTTCTTATATTATTATTTATTGTTTTTTACATTCTTATTATTATTCATTGATTTCTTACATTATTATTATTCATTGATTTCTTACATTCTTATTATTATTCATTGATTTCTTATGTTCTTATTATTATTCATTGTTTTTACATTCTATATTATTTGCATTATATTTAGTACATTTTGAGGCTTTGGTTTGTTTACGTTGTTAACATCTATTTTATGTATCAGATTGTCACTACACTTGTCACCAACGCTGTCAGCACCTCATCACTCTTGACTGCAAAGGTTCAGGAGACATGCAAACCACTGACCTCAGTGAAAGACTGGACAATACTTTGAAAAGTACCACTTCAAACACAGTAAAAGTAGGCGTAAGTATTTTTTATTTTTTAAGGAAGCAATACATGTGTTGTTGGTTGGTCTATGGTTAGAAATGTTGAAGGTCAAATGAGGCTGTGCATGTTCTACACAACCTCAACAATATTATGGCATTTGTCCGAATGAAGATCCTTTCTTGGGTCTGGAGAGAGCCCCTAGGTTCGGTTAAGCACTCGTCTAGCATGCGAAAGGTCCCGGGTTCGATAAAACAACTGGCGACCTATAACTGGGGACCATAAGTTATCTGAATGACTTGTCCTTCAATTTTGATTTAGTCCCTGCTTTGATGTTTTTGAGGGTTACAAGGGAAAAAATTTCTTCATTGAGGTGTCTTGCTTCCTTTGCCAGTACATCTTTGTCGACAGCCTCATTCCCTTCTATTTCAATGTGTGGGGATCCATTGTAATACATGTCATACTATTATTAGTAAATTGTTATATCTTAAATGCTATTAGGATATTAACTAATTTAAACATTTTAGGAAAGACTATCACCTTTGTTTTTTGACAACTTTGACCAAGATGAACTTAGTTATAGGGTTGAACGATATAATGCCTTGCACCAGAGCTCTGAAATGGTTTTGGTAAGTTATTAGTTTCATAGGTTTTTTTTCCAGAAAGTATTTTTTCTCTAATCAATTCTAATTATGTGTTTTACAAGTCAGTGCTGTGTTTATGCCAGCAAAACCCATAGTTGGGGAAAATGCAAATTTATATTATTATACCTTACATAAGTAACTCCATAAAAAAAATACAATTATTGAAAGAAATAAGACTTAATTGCTGTTATTGATGTCATACCCAGAAATTTTTTTGGACCAACGCAAAAAAAATTACTACACTAATAAATTGCCAACCTAACTTGGTTAAAAACAAAGAGTAGAAAAGCAAATGGAAAAGCGCAATTGGTCTGTTAGTTGGAAACTCTTGTAAGGTAATATTTACATACAAAATGATATGAATACAATTTAACAAAAATACACTTCAGTTTGATAAAATTGCCAAATTTTCTCAAATAATATTCAAATCTGTTTGACCTTAAATGAAACTAATGTTTTAAACTTGTTTTCTCAATGGATTCACAAATAATTTATAGAACTCTTTACATCCACGGAAGGATCTTCTCCATAGCATATTTCTATTTACCCAACTTAAGTTAGAAAGGAGTGTAGGCATGACACCCCACAGAGAACAGTAACAAATAGTCTGAGTATAAAAGTTTATATGTTACAGATAAACTTTTGTGAAACCAAATTTAGCTTAACCAACTTGTCCTAAGATCAAACTAAGCGATCATCTTGAACTATAAAAAATAATGGAATCTGAAATTTCGCCGCATATAAGCGAGCAAAAATTACTAGGCTTCGAGGTTTGGTTCACCGATCCTTGAACTATAGAAGTAAGACTCTACTGCTATTTTACCTCAAATTGTGCTAAAAATCGAAAAATATTTCAAATGCGATCATTGTAACACGTCTCTGAAAAAACTCATAGAAAACTGGTGTTTAAAAACCAGCTTTCTATGTGTTATTTATTCGTTTTTTTTCTTACAGTAGGTGAATTATGTTTGTAGATTTGTTTTTTAAAAAAATGCCTAATTTTAAATTTAAGTTTCATTAAATTTTTTCATGTTAAATAAACTTGTAAGTTTTTTTATTAATAACGGGATAAAGTCAAGAAATGTTAAAATAATGAAATGAATGTTAATGAATTGTTAAAATAGCTAATTGCCAGCTGATCAGGGAATTTTTTTACATTTATTCAGGGAATTTTGTTTCACAGATTCTGTAGCCACCCTGTAGAACGGAATCAGGGAATTCTCAGGGAACTTTTTGATTGTGGAAATATCATGGAATTTTTTTCTATTTTTGATTTCTTAAACAATATGTTTAGGTTCTTGCGATCACTACCAACGGGCACTTGATACAAAAATCTTGTTTATCCAATTTGCTTGAAGAACCAATCTTGGAGGAAGGATCAGTCTCTCTCACGAAATCATGTTATAAAATGATTTTCTGAGTACATGATTCCTCTAAGCTTATTCAGATTTTTGAAAATGTAGAAAAATAAATGAAATATAGTAAAGTTAGGTAGGCTAACCCATAATCCGGAAAGCCTTCATTCCCATGATATCTGTATTAAATTGTGTGTATTGCATGTTTTGGAGGTAATAGTAAAATCAGGTAAATTTTTGTGTAAGTATCAGGGAAATCATGGAAATATCATTGAACTTTTTTTTCTAGGATTTTGCAACCACCCTGTAGTAACAAACCAGCTTGTTTTATTTCCATAGCAACCTGATGGTGAGACACTGCACGGTTGCATTCGTGTGCACATGAACCTTACGCGGCCCATCAACGTGATTGCCGGCACCAGACCCCCTTCCATATACGACATCCTGAAAGAAGAGGACGACGGGGGTAGGAAGACTCTGACGTCTTTCTACTTGCCCAGGGATACAGTGAAAGCATTGCACATTACAAGGTATAATTTATTTAATTCATTGGTACCATAGACTTAGAAAGTAGCAGATCTGCCCCTAGAGGGAAAGGTGAAGCCACTTTTGAACCAGTATCCCATAAGGCAGTTCACAAGTCCTAGCACATGGCAGGCCATACGCCACCAGATGGCACCATGAGATAATTTGATATATATATATATATATATATATATATATATATATATATATTATATATATATTTAATATTAACTAATTAAAACTTTTTACCAATTTTGCTAGCATAAGTTTATAAGCTGGATATGTATTGCTAATTTCTGGCAGACATGAAGTATATATTTAGAAAAGAAGCATATTAAAAATGCAGTTTTTATTGCATGTAACTCTTCTGCAAAAGCATTTTTTGTGAACCAGTATTCCATGATGCATTGCGAAAACAGCGAAATGTGGCTTCATCACACAATCACGCGGTTTGTATTGCGTTGTACAGGATTGTGCAAGCAATGGGCATATCTGCTACTTTCTATATCTATGATTGGTACAAGAAAATGTTTCATGATCTTATATATTTATATTACTCGATGGTACTTAGTCTGGTTTACTTGAAGAAAATGAAGTGCCAAAATGAGTCGTGGTACTTAGAAACACATCAGAGAATAGATATTGGCATACTGTTTTACTTGCCCAAGGATACAGTGAAAGCATTGCACATTACAAAGGTGGCATCTTCGTTTAATTCATTGGTACAAAAAAAAATTTCATGATCTGAAATGTATATTATAGGATGGTACATAGTTTGGTTTACTTGAAGTAAATTGCCTGCTAATATGAGTTGTGTGTATTTAAAAACATGTCAAAGAATAAGAATTTTAGAAAACTTTGGTGTCTTTCTACTTGCCCACAGATAAGATGAAAGCATTGCACATTACAAGGTAAAGGTTTAAATGTTTGTTTAGTTTATTGCTTACAGAAAACTGTTTTCTGATTTTAGATTTTTATCTTGACATATTCAAAGAAGGGTGTGACAGGTGTAGAAAGTTTGAGAAAGCAATAGTTCTACGGACGTTGTGATTCCAAAACTAATGCATTACCTCTATGAGACTGACAATCCCTTTTAAGTCATTGTTTTGTGGTATAAAATTTGTATGACATGAAGGTACAGTCTATTTTGCTTGAAGAAAATTACCTGCCAATATGAGTTGTGTGTACAGGGTTTCCGCGCTTAGAGAAAGTCATGAATTTGGACCATGGATAAATTTTTTCATGCCATGTTTTCTCAAAGTCATGATTTTGAGCCAAAAAACGATCAAAAATCATATAATTCGCTGCAAATGTATGAGTTTTTAAACATTTTATAAGGGTTTTTTAGATCGGTGGAGTTTTGTAATTTTTGGATCACAAGAGATTTGCGATTTGTATTAGGTATAGAATTTATATTACTTATAAGAATCACCATTGTTATCTTTCATTTCAGGAATTAGTCATGATAGTCTTAGTGTATCAATAAAAAGGCTAAATTAATAGTAGTACTAGTAAAAATATGAACTATTTGCAGACATGGTACATTTCCGCGGAAATCCGCTTTTTTGACTCGGAAATTTATCATCCCTGAGATCGATGCAAATTTGCATTAAAATTTGTGTGTGTATGTATATATAGGGGTAGGGGGTTGAGCAGCGTCGGAACTCTGAAGGAAAGAAAAAGCAATCGCTCGCCCGCCGTCACGATGTTAAGATCGCCGGAGTTTCGTGATGTAACGATGGTTTCGCGATGTTACGATCGCCGAAGTTTCAAGATGGATAGTAGGATCGACGGAGTATCGCGATGTCATGGTCGGCAGAGTTTCGCGATGTTACGATCGGCGGAGTTTCGCGATGTTACGATCGCCGGAGTTTCGGGATGTTACGATCGCCAAAGTTTCAGGATAGTAGGATCGACGGAGTTTCGCGATGTCATGGTCAACGGAGTTTCGTGATGTTACGATCGCCGGAGTTTCGGGATAGTAGGAACGTCGGTGTTTCGCGATGTTACGATCGCCGGAAAATCGGGATAGTGGGATCTCCGGAGTTTCGCGATAGTAGGATCGGCTTAGTTTCACGATTTTTCCAGATTTCAACTAAAGATGTGTGAAGAATATTATTTAATCCAGAAAATATATATTTCATGAAAAAATATATTTTACTTTAATTTGGGGCAAACAGTTTAATTTGAAGTTAACATTCAGAATAAATTTCATTGGAATAAATTTAATTATATAGTAAGTTCAATTATTTTTGACTAATTATTTCAATTGTTTTTATATTTTATATCATTTTGAATTATATAGTTGAGACAATTATCTTGTTAACATCTTACTTTGGTTATAAAAGTTAACTATTTAGTTTTAATATTACAAAAATCCAGCGTTCGCAAATTGAAATATTTTTGCTATCGTATATTTTCTATAAGGAAAAAAGTTTCAGCTTTTTTTTTCTTCAGCTTGTACCATGTCTGTATTTGTATTAACAACTTTTTTTAGCATTTATTAAAAGAAAAATCACCAAGAGTTTCTATTATTTTAATGACAATCCATACATATTTAAAGTATCTTAAAGTGTAAAAGAATTCCCTCGTGTATGAAATCTACCAAATGTCTAAAATGTGTATATCTTCTAAAATTTGTATCTTTATGTATGTAAAGTAAGTCAACAGGGAAAATTAGATACAATTAAGTCTTTTATTGATTTAGTTACGCGTCAAGAAATGATAGAGAGTTGTCGTCTGAAGTCGACGAGAGATTGTGACAGAGTGCCTTGAAAAATTGCAAGGAATGTCCAGCACTCCCTGACTGAAAAATCAGATGTTAAGATTTTGTTATAAGAAAGGTTTTAAAATATCAACATGTAGGCGGATGACTCAGGAATATTCTGCGGGAACGATTGATTAGGCGACTGTTTGTCGCCGACAGGGTGCGATTGGGATGTTACAGTACTAAGTGATATTAAAGATATGTGCAAAAGGCAATTTAAGTTATTAAGTTTAATTGGGCTTAAAAATATAAGATTTTGAGGGGTTTTAAGTTGCAATATGTCATATATATATGACATATCCTGACTTAAGACTCTCAAAAAATCATATTTTTATCCTCAATTAAACCTCAAACTTAATTACCTTTTCAAGTATCCTTAATATCACTTAGTACTTTAACACCCCAACAACAGTGTCATCGAATAGCAAACGTAACCATTCCCACAGAAACTGTTTAGTCATCACATTTTTAACTTAACCTTTTCCCACTTTCCCATAACAAAATCCTACACCCTGATTGGTCAATCGAAGTATGAACAATCATAATCTTATAGCTGTGACACACTTTCTAATTACACTCCAACATGTAAGGTTGTGTGTTTTCTTGGGGGTCGAGCTGCGGCTCCGACCCCGTTCTTTACAAATGCTTTATTTACAATAAATCACCTTTGGACGTCCAATATTTGTTTCTTTCTAAATTAACTAATTAAGAATTATACTCTCTTGTGTAATAGATGTTATTCTATTACATATATATATATATATATATATATATATATATATATATATATATATATATATATATATATATATATATTAGGGTGGTCCTTATTAACATGGCAAAAAATAAATTTTCGATTTTGGAACGGGCCACCCCCTCAATTTGTTTATTCATATGAAAAACTAATTCCTGCAAAATTTTAGCCAAATCAATTAGTAATAACACGTGCCCCACAGGGCTTAAAGTTTTGAAAAACGCAAAATTTTAGGGTGTTTTTTTAATAATTCCATTATAAGTCAATATCTATGCCAAATAAGAAAACATACTCAATACAAATGTTATAGATTATAAAATTTCCTACAACTTTGTAATTTACACTTTTGATCTATGAGTAACAGGTTATGAGTTATGGGGAAAAGAATGAGCGATATTTTACTGGATTGTAAATCCCCCCCCCCCCCCCCCCCCATGGCCACACTACGCAAACGATATCCTTCAAAATGGTGCAACATAAGCAATTATTTAGATAACTTTTAACCGTTCTGTCTAAAAATCAACTAAAAAAGGGACATATTCAAGTATTTAAATAAAACACATTTAAAATATGCTGTAATTTTAAGACTTTGGGCTGTCTGATGGGCCGTCGCGTGGGTGGGGCAGAGGGTGCAACATTAAAGTGATTATTTAGATTAACTTTTAACTGGTTATGTCTGACATTTAATTAAAAAGGGGCAGATTCAAGTATTACAAAAAAAAAAAAAAAACTTAAAATGTACCATGATTTAAAGACTGTTGGCTGTCAGGGCCGTCACGTGGGTGAGAGGGGGGGGGGGGCACTTTCACTAAGGAGTAAGTTTTTTTAATGGCAAAAGCGATACGCCATGAGTCAGACATTTATCCACATATGTTTTCAACACCTGTATAATGGTTACTGCCTCTAGTTGAAGTAATCAAAAATTTCTTACATATGGTAATGGCAGAAAAGATGTGAAACCAATGTAATTGCTAAAAAGACTTTGTTGCGTTCTAAAATAGCTTATGCGGCTTTTTTTAATTGATAGAACAAGCAATTTCTAACGAATTTCGGACCTTTGTTAAATGTTTCATATAAAGTTCGTGTATACGTACTGATACGTTCGTACCGAGTTATGCTCGAAAATAAATATTTATTTTTGCTACAATTAAAAACCAAGTAACTGGTGCCAAATTGTTATTTCTTGGAGATTTGTTACTCATATTATTTTTAAATATGGTTAATTAAACCTGAATTCACACGAGTGTTTTCGTTGCAATGGATGAAAATCTAATTTTAGAGGAAAACATGTATTCCTACCTGCAAAATATAACATTACAAATGAATGGTTATAAAACAGATTCGAATGACAGAGCTACCACATTAAGGAAGATTTCAAGGAATTACATCCTTTATAAAGTTCAATTCTGAAAATTGTCTGAAAGGAAGTTTTAAGATCCTTATACTTCGTAAATTTTGCAGCATAAAGAGGTTTGAAGTTAATTGAAGGATTCAACTATCAGTTTACAAAGGATGAATCCAAAAAACCATTTATTTTACAGACCATGCAAGACTGTCTTAAAAATTACACATCACACTATTAAAAATCTGTACTAAAGCAATACAATAATGACAATATAGTAAGTTAAAAGTGCATGAAAACCCCAGTTTTTATGTTCAGTACCGGAACAATTTACAAATGATTACATTCTAAATTAGTTTCTTACTTGTAGAGAAAATTAAAAAACTAGAAAATGTCAATAATACAGTATTTTCAATAAGTTTCGAAAAGAAAGGGGGGAATATTTTATACAGGAATATTAATATTATAGGGAAATTTATAATATTCATTCTCTAAAAATATTCTTTTTCTTTCAATTTATCTGGTTTTCATAAATGAATTTATTACATTTACTTATACTAAATTCCTTTTAAAAATTCACTAGTTTAGATTTTCTTTTTATTATTAATAAAATATTAAGATTAACCAATTAAAATATTAAGATAAACCAATGACCCCTTCTCCGATATTGTACATTCAAAACAGCACTGGTTAACAACATAATTACATTTCTAAGAATGTCATTTGCTTACTAGCTGCACAAATAGTTCAGTAAATAACCTATATTAATTTTTGAAAGTGCCCCCCCCCCCCCCCTGCCCCACCCACGCGACGGCCCTGACAGCAAAAAGTCTTGAAATGGCGGTATATTTTAAACATGTTTTTTTTAATTAAATACCTGCACATCAGTAACTTTTTAGTTAATTTTTAGACAGAACATTTAAAAGTTATCTAAATAATTACTTATGTCGCACCATTGTGAAGGATATCGCTTGCGTAGTGTGGCCATGGGGGGATTTACAATCTAGTAGTAAAATGTCGCTTGTTCTTTTTCCCATAACTCATAACCTGTTACTCATAGATCAAAAGTGTAAATTACAAAGTTGTAAGAAATTTTATAATCTACAACATTTGTATTGAGTATGTTTTCTTATTTGGCATAGATATTGATTTATAATGGAATTATTAAAAATACACCCTAAAATTTTGCGTTTTTCAAAACTTTACCCCCCGTGGGGCACGTGTTATTACTAATTGATTTGGCTAAAATTTTGCAGGAATTATTTTTTCATATGGATAAACAATTTCAGGGGGTGGCCCGTTCAAAAATCGAAAATTTATTTTTAAGGACCACCCTAATATATATATATTATAGACATTAATGTCAAATTGTAATTTTCTGTTTTCAGCGAGTTTTCTGCTCGAGAAGTAATTAATGCTTTGCTAAAAAAGTTTAAAGTTGCTGACAATTCTCACAAGTTTGCCTTATATGAAAGAACTTATCCAAAGGGTTCTCTCCAAGGTAAGAATAAATATTTATGAGTTAAGTTATATTTATTAATACTTTTAGCTAATTAAAGATCTCAAATTTTATAAATGCCGAAAGTTGATTTAACTGTACAAGCAAAAGTCAATTCTATATTGTCCACTGAGTTAAAAATGTCATCTTTTGTATCAGTAATGTTAGAGTAAAAAACTTATGCAAATACTTTAAAATTGGTGTTAAAATATTTTTAGTCTAAATCATTTTTTTATTAATTAAAGTGAACAATTTGAAGTGGATGTATAATTTATTTACTATACTTAAGAAATAAATTTCTTATTGAAATTTTCTTTGTCATTGAATATTAAGTTATCGACTTTAAATTCTTTCAAATCTGCGACTCTTAACTTTTGAAAATGTATTAAATATAAATTTTTTGTTTGAACTAATCATTATATTAATTAGTAATTTTGGGTTCGTTGGTTTATGATTCAGTATTAAAATCCTATATTTCTCCTTCCATTCCTTTAAACTATATTACTTTTATACTTTCTGTTTAATGGTAAGTTATGTAAGGTTACGAATAAAATTATTACTTTTGGCAATAAATTTACAATTGGCAATAATCTTTTTTTACACTTTTCAGTATTTTTATGTCATTTATTTTTTACCAGCTAAACTTCGACGAATTCAGGATATGGAAAACCCCTTGATGCTTGCACTAATTGATTATGATGAAGACAAGCATTTTGTCCTACAAGAAAATGAAACCGAAGACATTGTTGTAAGATAGTTTGAGCTATATTGTCGTTTTTATATTATGTTTTTTATGTCGTAAATACCTGGAGTTGATTAAAAAGCAAACATTCAGCAAGAGAAATCCCCTCCCCCCCCAAAAAAAAAACTGCTTGAAAAGTTTAAAATGCCATCAGTTGATATACCAATCATAGGAGTTAATTTCTCAGCTTTAAATAAATCTAAACTAAGAGCCTGATGGAAAAAAAGTAGAAAAACCTTTGTGTTATTAATAAGAGTTTTAAAATGCTATGTATTGTGTGAAATGTAATATTTTGTTTTAATTTGTTTTTATTTGAACACTTAAGAACCTATAATTTTATTCAAAAAGTTTAAACCAATCCAGGTAAGATTTAAACTAATAAACATACAACTTGTTTAAAAAATTTCTTATCTTACATATGTATTCAAACAAATCAAACCCAGCAGTATATGCTTTTTTTTTTTTAAGGAATAAAGATGTAGCTTTTCATCTATGTATAGGCATTCAACATTCATCATCATTCTTCCCTTCTAAATGCGAACAGTAAAATTACAAACTAAATTTCTAAACTTTCCTTCTGGTATGAATGTCTAATTTGTCCAATTTCAATACATCCCAGCTAAATTATAGATTTGTATAAAAGGTGAAAAAAAAATTATTCATAAAAAAAAATTTTGACATCATTCAAATATGAAATTTAATATATTGGTTGTTTGGGAGATATGATGTTAGGTATTTCAACATGCTTAACCTTTCGAGTCCCTGTGATGCCATTTAGCATCATGCTTCTGATCATAATTTTAAAAAAATAATAGGGGTGACATCGATTGGGATGAATAAAAAATATTTTCTAATAGAAAATTTTTTTAAAATCAAATGATGTGCTTTTTTATTTCATAAATGGCTATAGACGATCAGAAAAATTTCTAAAATGATGATGTCAAATTGTCATTTTGATTTAAGAGTTAACACAAAAGTGGCTCTATCTAGTTAATGACTTCTCTCTGATACATCCACTTGGCTGCATTTGTAACAACCCTTTTGTTCCTTTCAGTGGGAGCAGTTTGCTATTCCAGAATTGAAAAACTTCTTGAAGATCTTGGATTTAGAAGAAGAGGAATATGTCAATCAAGTGAAACTCAAATACAAGCTTCTTCAAGAGAGAATCCAAGAGGAAATGAATAAGTTTTCGCCCTCTACTAAAAATCTAGAAACAGATTAAGTTCTTGGGCTTATCGACTTGAAGCGCCATTGCTGGGACTAATTTATTCCATAACATTCATTTAAACCATAACTCCAATTTGACAAAATAAGTCCATGATGTTTAGTTAGGGAACAAAAAATAGTAGCAGAGGAGGCACAGTTTCAGAACTTCTGGAAGATAGTGTGTATATATGTATTAGGATATTTATATTCAGTAAACAAAAGTAGCCTTTTTGTAGATGTCAGTCTGTGATTCATTCCAAAAGCATTTTTTATCATGTGATTGTAATACATGTTTTAGGTTGAACTAATACAGAGTTCCTCAGAGCCTTAGAACAAGCATAAAATGCCTTTATTGATTGGTGGCTTTAAAAAAAACTTTAATTTTAACCATTAATCACTTAATCCTGAAAGAGGCCTTATTTTTACTTATCAATTTCCTATGGATACAAGTCTTTAATACAATAACTTATTGCATGACAATCTCAAAACTTATTTAAAATTGCATGTTCAATTAGGATCTTTCAAATATTAAGCAGCTTTGAATAGCTCTTTAGAGGGAATGGTAGGGGTTGCCAGGTTTCCAAATCAAAGTCTTCTCCCCATGTTAATCCAATGGGAGAAGCATTTTCCAAGCCAAAATACTCCAACTGCATTAAATATTTTCACAAGCAGTTTTTTTATTTGTTAAATGAAGTTGGCTTACCGATCTCTATATTGGGGAATATTCATGTGACGTGACATGGTTTGTTATCCTACAGCTCTCGAACCACGTGCTAATGTTATCCTACTGCTCTAACCTGTACTAACTGTTAGTTTTCCTACAGCGATTTGGAATTGAAGCTCAGGTGAATACGGCCGTGAATGTCTCCCATTCCCCTCTTTGTAATTGGTTCAAATGTTTTGTTGTAAAATTATTTATTGAAAATTTTAAAAATATTCGAGCCAATTTCAAACAAGTTGGTTTGTTACAGAATCTGTCACTTGAACCGCTTCCACACAACATTAAAAATTTTATGCATCTTTTTTCATTTATATATAATGAACCTTCAAAATAACTTTATTGTGCTATTACAACAATCCAAATTGAATTATATCACAAAAATAAATATTTTTTCAAGAATTTTATTTATTTTAAGTAAAGTTTCTCGGACGTTTGAAGTCATGGCAACAGTGAAAATATTGAATAAAAATGGAATTTGCATGCTACTTCAATGTAGATTAAATTTTTAATTATTTAAATTTTAAATAAACTTCTAATTAAAAAATTTTTAATGAAATTTGGAATGTAGCCTAAAATGATTTTTTGCTTCAAAATGACGTATCCCACTTGTTTGTAAGACTTGCTGTTCGTTCTGTGAAAGTGGGTGACAGACAGACGGACTGAACGATTATAAAACCTTCCACTTTTTACGTTATAAACATAATGTGGAAGCTAAAAGTAGTATTATAGAGTCTTGTAAGCCAGCTACATTTGTCATATAAAAAAAAACTTTGACAAATATTCAATACAAGTAGAGACATTTTTTGGCTTGGGAAAATTATTATTTCCATTGCATTAACACAAAAGCAAAGACTTGTTTGTAGGTCAGGCTACCGCTTTCGTTTTCTCTGAAAACTCTGGTGGAATTCTGCCTTTTTATGTGCAAGTGTCACAAATGCTTTCTGTTTCAATTTGTGTAAGGCTATTTTGCCTATTATTATATTTATGAGTCTGAAAACATTGTTTTTTAACAGTAATTAGCATTAGTTGTTGTTTCGTATAAGGTGTGTAACAAATGTTTTAAGTTTTATTTATTTGTTTGTTTCGGGGTACAAAATATTAGAACTCGAAAATTAGACTTGCTTTAATTGAACATTATATTTTACAATATTGTACAGTATATGATGTATACCCGGTTTATTTAAAAATTCTTATTAGTATCATTGTTTTTTAACTACATGTTGCGTTTGCATTTAAATGAGTGTTTACTAAAATTTAAAATATATATTATTTTCTTTGTTTTTTAGAAATTTTGCCTACTATTCAAATGATAAAGTTTTGTATGCATTGTTATTTTGATCTAAAATGTTAGAATATCAAAAGTGAAATCAAACTGCTTTATCCAACAATCATCAGATTTTACATACATTCTTTTTTATGTACTATTGTATGTTTACTATTTATATTCTATCTAAAATATGCTTGCAATTACTGTCCTAGTCATGTTTTGTTTTCTTAAGTATTATAATATTTCTAAATGGTAATTATTGCAGAATAACTTTAGCATAAGTATTTACAAAGAAGTAGCTACACATGTTTTGAAATATATATCATTCAAATTACTATTCAAAAACTGTTTAGTCTTGAAGATTTTATTGAATTTTGGATTTTATTATTTCTTGTTTTCCATAGAAGACTTTGGTCAATTATAAGATGTTAACGTTCAATTTTCTAAAGATTTAAACTGAGTATTTTTTTTAATGAATAATCGAATATGTAACATTTCAGGTATTCCTTTCTTAACCCTCATAGGTTCGATGACTTTTCAAAAAATAAATGTTTTTTTTTTAATAGATTTTCTATTTAAAATATTTTTTTTAAAAATGTGGTATCTTTAAAATCATTAGTAATCAAAACTCTGAAAAACTTCACTTACATTTATGTAGGTCACATTTATTAATAAAAAAATTGCAATTTGCTTTCTAAATTTAGGGTAGCATTTTAAAAACTAAAGTATGAAATCATATCACCAAATCTTTTTAGTAAAATAGTAGTGCCTTTTAGATTTTATCTGAAAGGCAAGGTTGCATAGTTTAACTATATATATTGGTTTTTAGTTATATACATTTATGTGATTATTTATTAGATGCTTACTAGTGTTGGTGTAAATGTCAATATTTTTGAAAATTTGAATTATTTACATTTTAAAATCCGAATGTGTATGTTAAAGAATCCAATTTTTCTTTTTTTAATATTTGAATTGTTAAATGGTCAAACGAGTCATGTTCACACTACTATGTTCACTTTTTTTTCCACAAAAAGTATTGAAAAGTATATTTTTTGTGGGTAGAAAAAGCACAAGTAATATTTTCATTATTGTCAAATCTGCAGGCAATACATCACCAAAGATAAAAGCAAATTTATTAATCAGTATTATTTATTTAAGATAGCAACTATATATATGTAACATGTATTTATGTTTCTGTAGATATTTTTATACTTTTACATTGTGCTTTTACTGTGTCATTTTTTTATTAAATATATTTCCGGTGGTATTTATTTGAATCTGTTTTTTCTTCATTTTTCTGCTATTGTTAAAACACTGTTGGCAAATGAAGTCAAGTAGTCAGTCAGGCCGCCAAACCCTGCACTGGGAGGTTAAGGTTTTTTTTTTATTGACGATTATTATGTATTCAAATATTAATTTAACAAACAATACATAGTATTAAGTGGGTCTGGGACACAAAATCTTCAAAAAATCAAAACAAATTTATTATTATCTTAAAAAATAACACAATTATTTAAAAGTAATTTAAAACAAAAATTGTATTTATATCCTCTGCAGTAGAATGTGACATATTAAGTTGTTATTGGTTTATATTTTTTCCTTGGATGAGTTTTATGTGGATTTCAAACTAAATATTTTTTTTTTAAAATTTCTATTCAATTTAGTAAAAAAACTCGACAATTTATAAAATTAACTCAAAGGGAGACTGTAAATCAAAAATAAAGTGTTTTGGATAATAAAATTTCAAGATACATCAAATTTCACAAACATCAAATTTCACAAACATCAAATTTCACAAACATCAAATTTTTCATGATTTTGATTTTTTGTTTTTAATTAATTTTTAAAAACAAAGCATTTTTTTCCCATAACAAATTGTTACATATACCTCCACACAAAAATAAGTAAAACTCCTTTGAAATTAAAGATTTTGGAATTTTATCTCCCAGACCCCCTTAATTGAATTTGCACAAGAAAGTTAATGAAAATCGGCAATTATGGATTATATTTTTCATTGGAATAAAATAATTTAATGATACATTTTTAAATATACATTTTAATAATAATTTTTTTTAATACATTGTAGTTAAATAATAATTTTTAAAAATACATATTTAATAATAATAATATTAACCCTCGTGTAGCTTCAGTGTGACCAGGGCCTGCTCTAGGAAATCTCAGACTATAGGCGCAATCTATTTTGGGGGCCCCTTTACGAAAAATTTCGAGTACGATTTCCAGTAATGATGATGCTATAGACCTATGTGTAAAATTTTTGCTACAATTTTATGTTTCCTGATAAACATCGATCAAAACAATTGCGTTAGGACAATTTCTTAGCCAAAATTGAGCGAAAAACAAAGTAGAGTATCAGTTTTTTTTTATTTTACTGATATTTTGGGGATTTACAGCATTTAGAATAATAGAACCTGAAATTTTGGGGCCCCTAAATTTTGGATTGGCCCGGGCCTTATGGAGGAACAGGCCCTAGGTGTGACGATAATTCAAGCCTAACCTACATAATCTCTACTAAAAGATGGATACTAATTAGTTCTCTAATAGAAGATTGAAGAAATGTTCCGAAATTAAATTTTAAGAATGTCATTGCTGTATAATATAAAGGCTAATCACAATATTTATATCTTATAATTAAACCTCCTTGCTTAGGCTTGGCGCTGTAGCTCTTGTGTGACGTTTAGTTAGGCAAAAAAAAAACATCTATGGGAGTATTTCTTACGATGTCGCGCTCTCCGAACTGCGATTTCATTGGCTGTTTTGTTTTCTTTGACAAAGTGTTGAAGCAAACCCATTGGGCCCGGCGTCGATCCGCTTAATATTAGTACTACTTGTTTTCTAAAATTCTGATTATGATATTGCTATGAGCTTGTGTTGGGTGCACAATTCCAGTTAGAATATATTTTTATAGTTACATTAAGACCCTAGGGTTCCCCCATGTTCCCTACGTCAACTCATACTAAATCGTAAGCTTTGCGTTAGCTGTGTTAAAACCAATATACTAAAGTAGAAGTAGGCAGCTTCTAAAGATAGCGTTAGCGATTTTAACGGTTATTAATCCCAATCCCACCAAGCCTTTTTGACAAATTCATCCTATGTCAAATTAAGTTTCGTTTTTGTTATTCTTGCAATCTCTAAATAATTTGTAATTTTATTAGGCGTTTAAGGTAATGCAAAATGTATGGAGCAATCTGATGATCTTGTTAAAAATAAATATCCAATATATTGATGTGTCAGCAAGGTAGGACGCCTTTCTCTTAATGATTGTTTTAGATGAACTTGTGATACAAGCCATAAACTTTTTGCAAAGCGATTTTTTTAGGATATTCGCTAAGAAAAATATTACTGATAATTCAAGCATTAAAATATTTTTTTAAATAATTTAAGTTTTATGTAAATAAGTTACTACATAAGCATCTGATAGAAGGACATTATTGTTTATTCAAAGGGACATTCACATAATTTTATTTGTGAAAAAACACACTGAATAAAATGTGTCAGAAACCAAAACATATTCTTTACAATTTATCTAATACTAGCCTCTTTTGATGTCTTGTAACAAATCTGTTATGGCATATATCATTTTCTGTTATATTAAAATAATGCTATTTATTTAAAATTGATGTTTTTCTGTTTTTACAAAATATTAGTCTTTACTGTCCCTTCAATTTTTCAAATGTTGAAGGAGTGTTAAATAAACACATTTAATTATTTTTTAGAAAAATATTAAATGAGATATTTGTTAATATTAATACATATAGTTTCATTGAAAGAAAATTTATTTCTCCATTTATTTTTAAAACTGTTTTTATATCAAAAAATTAATAAAAAATATAAATATTCACAGTATATAAATTTTTAGCTTCGACGCAACGTTTTTTATTACGTAAAAATTGGAAGGTATTATAATCGTTCAGTCCGTCCGTCTGTTTGTCACCCACTTTCCTACCTCAAACTACAAATGCTACAGGCAAGTGTGATACGTCAAAAAATTCAGCTCATCAAAATTAGGAGACATTGATGATCTCGGAAAAAATTTTAATTTGAAATGCTTCAGTTATTAAAAAAAAACCTGCACAATTTAATGCTCATTTAAAAAGCAAAAGAAACCATTTTTATTAGAATTAAATCACCAATGTTGTTATTCACAACAATCACTTTAGATACTTTATTTATTATAATTAATAAACTAAAATAATTTTTTTCGACATAAATCAGTTTGAAGTGACGTCATATATATTTCACAAAGAGATTCTTTGATTGTATGTTGATATCAAATGTTTAGCTTCTATTTAAAAGCAAGCTATATTGCATATCTATTCTTTGAAATATAAAATAACTAAGCAAATGATAATTATTGAATTTTATTGACTAATTGTTGAATTTTCCAAAGAAAATAAATGAAACTAGGCAAATTTATCATGTAAATGTTTATTATTATAAAATGAATACTGTGGTTTGGTTGGCATTTTTTCCCTGTTGAACACAAATTTTGTATAGAATTTGGCTAAGTGATACTGTTACAAACCTATTTGTTTTAAAAAGACAGTTAAAAGTAATAAAAAAAAAACAAGGTGAACGATATCTGGGTTTATATCTACTACCTGCTACAGATATTATCAAGAAAACAAACTTCATTGATTCCTTAATATGAAATAATTACTATAAGTTATAAAGTTATTGTTAAATTATGAATTTGAGTGTTTGCATATGTGTCATATTTGAGGTCTTAATGACAAAAATGGGGGGAGGGGGAGCTAGAAAAGGCTGAATTTAAATAATTAAAAATTTAAAGACATGGTCAAAAGTATTGACCAAGTAATGCATTCTAAGTACAAATATTTACAGGTTTGATAAATCGACCATATCTCATTGATCCTTAATTTTTGCCATGCTTTGATTTTAAAATGTCAAGTTTACTTACAAGGTAAAATTATGGTCGCTGGCCTAGCGACAAATTACAAAATTTAGTGAGTGTTTAAAGAGTGCTAAATAAATGTTTGGCATACATGTACACTTATCAAAAGAAGAGGATGCTCTACTAACATAGAACACATACAGAAACTGATTGAGACCAGTTTTAGAGCTACCAGAATAAAAATTGCAAGCTAAGACAGTGTTTGGAAAACTGCTTATAATAATACATGAAAACACAGTTTTTATTTTAATTTTAAGTTAATAAGAATGTGCTATAGTTAACAAAAATCAAGCATATCTCTTAATGAAAATTTGTGTATGTCTTTGTCATATTACTTTTTAAATTCCTTATACAGTAAAACTTCTACAAGAGACCACCTCTATTAAGCGACCACCTCTGCAAACGGGCAATTTTCCAAAGCACCGATTTTTCCACTATACGCTTAATGTTAAAAATACCTCTCGGACAGACCAGACCAACCTCCGGTTACGACCACATTTTAGGCCTCATTCGGGGGTCACTTTTCCAAAAAGTCTTGCTTTCCCGCAGCTACTGGTCATTGTTTGCCTTTTTCATCCTTTGAATTATGTACCTTCCTCCATATTATCGCACGGAAGAGTTAACCAGAATAAAAAGTTTGAACAAATTCAGCCCACCCCCCTCTCCCCTGTTTGCTGTTAAAAGGATCATTTCGAAAGACCCTTCCACGAATTGTCCGAGTTGTCAATAGGAAGCTTCTTTCACTTTACTGTAGTTAACAATTGCAAGGTAGGGCCATCCATTATGTACGTTGACATCCCTAGCCAAAGTAACGCTTGGACACGCCCTTCCAAAAACAAATCACTAGGGTTGATTGTTGTCACACAAGCGAGGGGCTAACTCTGATGGCAAGGAGTTAGGTTGGTAGGTTTGAATTATCGTCGCCCTAGAGCTACTTGAGGGCTATTGGCGACGGGCGTCCTAATTTAAAAGGAGTTCAAGAAACTCACAGAATGGGGGAATACCAGTGAATGTTAAATTTGCGAAACATGAAAGACGTTTCAATAAATCGTTTTTTTCCAAAACCTAAAAACAAATTGAAATATGAGAGTACTTTCCGAAAAATTGAAAGAAAAAATTAACAAAAAGATATTTCTTCTTATTTAACCCTTTCAGTCCCAGTGATGCCATTTGGCATCATCACTTTCAATATTTTTTTCAAAATGTTTATGTCCCGCTGTGACATCCAAACACACATCATTCGATTCTTCACACTTTGTTCTAACAGACAAAATTTTTCTTTAATCTCAATAGAAGTCAGAACTACTGTTTTTTTTTATTTAGAAAATAGTCAACAAGCGTTTCTCCTGATTTTTTATAAGTTCACTTCAGTTCCACATATTTAAAACACAATTTAAACTATTTCGGTTAAAATAATTACTAAATTTTTTTTAATAATATGGTCAGATACCTTAAAATATATGACTCGAAGTGTTTTTAGGTAATATATATATTTTTATTTTGTTGTTTTCCACAGTTTAAGAATTTTGGCATTGTTTCAAAAACCATAAAAAAAATTTTAATGGATTTTTTTTCTTATGGAATTCGTAAATTTGACCTAAAATAAGCTTATTTTGTGAATTTCAGATGTTTCTGTAGTGTAGTAAATTTTTGGGACTGAAAGGGTTAAAAAGATTGTAACTTAAATGTGTATTGTAAAAAATAGGACCTTGTTTTTGGATACAATTTAAATAACTAAATAAAATGATGAAAATTGCATACTTTTTTTTTTAATTTTTACTACTAAACCATTGTTCATAAAATTGATTTGAACATTTAAGCAGCTCAGTGAGGAAACTTCTCAAAGAGACCACCCTCCCTCAACGACCGATTTTCCTCAGAACAGAGGGTGGTCGCTCCCGAGAGGTTTCACTGTATGACTAAATTTTTAAAAATTGGAATTATCTCATTTTTAACTTTTCTGTATGTTGTCTTTTAAAGAAAAATATCATGATATTCTCCATAATAATTTCTTATTGTTCCTTACTTTTTGCAGCCTCAAAACAGCAAGAAACAATTTAAAGAAAAGTATCATTTAAACCAGATAATCTGTTCCTACCAACGAAGATACCTTGAAAGTCTTCAAAAATCCAATCTAGTGGAATAAACCTGTGCAAATATTGAAATGTCTGAGCTAAACGGAATTCATTGATAACAATTCATTATATAACAAAGGAAAGAAAAGCATTGTAATGGGTCCTAAAAAGAAAACCGAAAATAGTTCCAAAGATGAACCTGAAAAGGACCCTGAAATAGAAACTGAAAAAAGTTCTAGAAGAAAGATACGGCAGCCACTCAGAATCAAGTTTAAAAAGGTTATCAAAAAGAAAAGAGAAACTAATCCCAAAAGCAAAACTAAAAGTGTTCCTAAAGAGAAATCTGCAATAAAACCTAAAAAGAGAAAACTGAAAAAGAAAGTGGAAACAAGTTCTGAAACAGAATTTTCCAGTGAAGATGAAGAGGAACTGTATATTCCCCCCAAAAAAACTAAAAAGATACTTAAAAAGAAACCTGAGAAGATTCTTAAGAAGAAAAGTGAAAGTAGTCCCAAAAAACAAAATGAAAGTGTTCCCCAAAAGAAAACAGAAAGAATTCTCAGAAAGAAACCTCAAAGAACTCTCAAAAAGAAACTTGACATAAGTGAGAGTGAAACTGAAATAGAAACTTCTAGCGATGAAGAAGGAAAAGATTATGCTTGTGATGAGTGTAACAAACATTTCACACTAAAGCGTAGCCTGAAGAGGCATAAACTCAGACACAAGCAAGACAAACACAAATGTGATGAATGTGAAAAAGAATTTACTACAAAAAATAGCCTAAAAAAGCACAGATTTATTCATACTGGAGAAAAACCTCATGCATGTGAATACTGCAGCAAAAAATTCAGCCAAACAAGTCACCTTAAGCGACATCTTCTCATTCACACAATAGAGCGACCTTATGCCTGTGACCGATGTGACAAGTCTTTCGCGACAGAGGAAATTCTCAACTCCCACATAAATCGCCATGCAAACAGAGAGCCTCTCACATGTGAGGTATGCAATAAGTCATTTGCACAAAAATGGCAATTAAAAAAGCACCTTCTCATTCATACAGGGGAAAAACCTTTCGGGTGTGAGGTATGCAAGGTGAGGTTTGCCGATAAAAGTAATCTCAACAAACATATGCTTATCCATCTTGGGAAGAAACCTCATGCTTGTGAGGTTTGCCACAGGCACTTTACGGAAAAAAGCAGTCTTAAAAAACACCTGCTTGTTCATACGGGAGAAAAGCCTTATGAATGTAAACACTGTGGGAAATCTTTCCGACAAATAAGCAACCTCAGAGGCCACGAGAGAACCCACAACCGAGAAAAATGCCACACATGCAACGTGTGTAATGAGTCATTTGCTAAAGTAAATCATCTTAAGAAACACCTCTTCATGCATAGAGGACAAAGCCTTCATACATGTCAAGCATGTGGGAAGACGTTTACGAAGATGAGCAACCTCAAAGTCCACTTCCGTGTTCATACCGGAGAAAAACCTCATAAATGCGACATATGCCAAGAAAGATTTCCTTCAAAGCAACAAATGCAGAAACATGCTCTGAAGCACACCCGAGGGGAGCCTCATACATGCCAAGTTTGCTACCAGCAATTTTCTGATCTAGGTAATCTCAAAAAGCACCAGCTCACCCATACTGAGGACACTCCTTTCACAAGTGAAGTGTATGAAGATAATTTTGACGCCGAGAATATTGTTGATAATCTTTTTATCCATAGCAGAGCACCCCAGCCACAACAACAGCAGCAGCAACAACAACAAAGACCACACCTGTGCAAAGTGTGCAATAAGCAATTTTTTCAAATCAGTGACCTCAAGAAACATCTTTTAGTTCACACTAGAGAAAAACTTCATACATGTGAGGTATGTGAAGAACAGTTCACCACAAAGCACATTCTCAATAATCATATCCTTATCCATAGTAATCATAGTAATGAAAGCCCTCTCATGCATAGTCCTAATGACAGCCCCCGCATGCATAGTGATATTGATGACAGCCCACGTATGCATGAAGATGTTGACGACAGCCCTCATATCCATGACGATGGTGAGAAGCAGTACACTCAATTAACTACCCCTAACCAGCAGCAACAAGAATCCTTAACGTTCACTCAGCTAACTTCACCGAACCAAAACCAGCAGCAGATGCATTTTACGCAATTGACTTCTCCTAACAAGCAGGCAACTAATCAGCAAAACACTCCCTTGCAATTTACGCAATTAAACTCTGCAAATAAGCAGCCCTCAAACCAGCAAAATTCTCCTTTGCAATTTTCACAATTAAACTCTGCAAATAATCAGAACTCTAACCAGCAAAATGCTCCCTTGCAATTTACGCAGTTAAACTCTGCAAATAAGCAGGCTCCTCAGCAAAACACATCGTTAAAATTTACACAATTGGCTTCGCCAAACAAGCAGACACCTAACCAGCAAAACACCCCCTTACAATTTACACAATTGACTTCTATCAATAAGCAAAATCCTAACCAGCAACACACACCATTACAGTTTACCCAATTTAATACACCCATGAGACCTCCACCTCCCTCTACCCACACCAGATTGAAAATTCATAGATGTGACACATGCAATCAGCATTTTGCTACCAAAGACAGTCTCCATAATCACCAGCAAACTCACAATAGTGGGAAAATGCATACTTGCAGAATCTGTAACAAACAATTTACGGCCAAGAATATTCTCAACACTCATTTGCTTATCCACAACAGTGCAAGACCTCATACGTGCAAAGTATGCAAGAAGCAGTTTCCTTCAAAAGATCTTCTCACCAATCACATGCTTTTGCATGACAGTGGAGGACCTCATAAGTGTGAAATATGCAACATTGAATTTTCTCATGCGTGCAATCTCAAGAAACACGAACTTGTCCATGCTGCTAAAGAAAAACCTCCTCCCTGTGATGTTTGCAATCAACAATTTGATACGCAAGAAGGTCTCGACAAACACCTTGTTGTCCACAGTGAAGAAAATCCTCATGCATGTGAAAAATGCGACGAAAAGTTTACTTCAAAGGAAATTCTCGATACTCATTTACTTATTCATAATTCTAGAAAGCCTCCTTACAAGTGTGAAGTATGCGGTAAGAAGTTTATGAAACGGGTTAATATCAGAAAACATCTGCTAATACATACAGGAGAGAAACCTTATAAATGTGAAGTATGCAGCCAGCAATTCACCGATAGGAGCAACCTCAACAAGCATCAACTTGTGCACACTGGAGAAAAGCCGCACCAATGCAAAGTATGCCACAAAAGATTTGCCGAGTTGAGTACCCTAAAAAAGCACGGCCTGACCCATACTGGAGAGAAACCCCATTCATGTGACATTTGTAAAAAACAATTTTCTCAACTGAGCCATTTAAAAACCCATCTTCAGATACATAATGAAAAGAAACCCCACAAGTGCAAAGTGTGTGAGAAGACATTTAGAGAAAGAGGGCACCTTAAGAAACACTTGCTTATTCACACGGGCGAAAAACCGCATACCTGCAAGGTGTGCAAGAAACAATTCTCTCAAACCAGCAACCTCAGGGTTCACCTACTTCTGCATTCCGGAGAGAAACCGCATAAGTGCGAAACGTGCGGGAGATCATTCACGACAAAGGCGACTCTCCAAAAGCATAACCTTATTCACACTGGCGAAAAACCCCATAACTGCGAAGTATGCAAAAAACAGTTCACTTCAAAAAGCAGCCTAAAGAAGCATCTTCGCATTCACTCCGAAGAGAGGGAAAAGCGAAATACTCGTAACATTCCTCCTCTATCTGCAGACAAAATATATCCTGGACTATCTACTGCTAATATGCCTTTTGTATCTACTGCTAATATTCCTTGTGTATCTACCCCCAATATGCCTGGTGTGTCTGCTGCCAATATGCCTGGTGTATCTACCGCTAATATGCCTAGTCTATCTACAGCCAATATGCCTGGTGTATCAACAGCTAACATGCCTGGCGTATCCACTGCTAATATGCCTGGGTTGTTCCCTGGTAATATGCCTGGTCTAGCTCCAGGCAATGTACCTGGTATGGCTCCTGGTAATGTACCTGGTCTGTGCACTGCTAATGCACTCAATATGCATAGTAACTTGTATTTTCTTGCTGATCTGATAGCTTGAATATCTATTAGAAGCCTAACAATGTTGCCAAATGTGTTTGGGAAAGCATGTATTGTGCCTAGTCCATCGGCTGGGAATAAGGTTAGTTTTAATTATCGTTGCACTAGAGCTACATAGTCAGCTGGGAATAAATGTACCAGTCGGTCTCCTGCAATTGTAAATATGTGGTCGATGTAAAGATAATGTACTAATGAGTCGATGTAAAGATAATGTAAACCTACCAAGCAGTTAACTCACTCATCTTGGCCCCATATGTTACACTCTCGAATGTACACTGTGTTAATGTGTTTTAACTAGTTTTGTTGGCGAAAGTCGAAAGTAATTATAGGACCCCTCTCAGCTGGATTGGTTTTGGTCGTTTTAATAACTTTGCACTAAATTTGTGGTTGGACCTGGTTTAGGTCTAGTCATTTGATTGAGTAAACAATTCTTCGGAAATACAATAAATTATGCAGAATGGACCTGACTGCAATGTTCATAATGTGTATGTTGTTTTACAGTAAAATGTTTTTTTTTGCTGTACAAATTTTCATGATCCTTTTATTTTTGCTATGAAGGCAATAAAGATTACGTGGTAGCAAATACCTTCCTTAAAGGTTGGTTATCTTTAAATCTACCCATAAAAAATGAAATTTTTTTTAGTTTAGCAATTAAGAGTGTCACATGACATCACCTTTTCACCTATTACTATTGTCAACAAAAAAAAATGTTTTAAAATTCCATGAAGTATGCACTTTTTAAGCCTTGAATTATTTTTTCCTTGTGAATTTTTAAACAATTACAAAATAAGAAAACGTGTGATACAGTCACGGTAGGCTCTAATGAGCTAACCATAATTTACAGAAAACACCCTATAACTCAGAAATATCAACATGGAAGATGTCGATAAAAATCCAAATTTTTACTACAGACATATTTTTCACTGGAAAAGAACTATAGTCTGGCTATTTACTTTGCAAGCCTCGAAAAGACTTTCTTCCCCCCTCCCTTCGCTTGGTTTTCTAGGAAGCGGGGGACCGTCGCTTTTCTAAACCTAGAGCGTCTGAGGTTTTTTGCGAGGTTAACAATCCGAACAGTTCAAACCCAAGTGGGGTGGGGAAAAAACCAGCTCATGCCGTTTGGAAGAAAACCACATGCGGGGATGGGGGAAGAAAATGCTTTCGAGGCTCGCATTCTAGATAGACAAGGTATAGTACTACTGATTTGGTTGGAATATGTTGCACTAGAGCTGCCTGTGGGCAATGGTGGCCACATAATTTTGAACAGTAGCCAAGTGACATGGTTTTGAATGGGCACCCAATCCTAACTCACGGTAACATTGTATGAAAATAAGACAAGAACATTTGACTGAAACAGAATTACTAAGATACACTATAGACGCCTTTACATGAAGCCATCAAATACATGGATTGAAGAGCAAACTGAGCAATTTTTCCCTCATTGGGGATTTTCTCCCAGACAGAAGTGGAATTGCAGGGTTTCATTGGGGGGTTTTGCAAACCCTCCAATGAAGAAGGGTTTGATGTTTCATACCATGGATTCGGCCACAGACTATCAGTTGGGTTAGAAATCCTGCTCGATCTCTTTTTCCCTTAATAGGGATTTTGGCACTCCATGGATTCGATGGCTCATGTAAATGCACCTTATCTCTCTCGTATAGATGGAGGCCGAGTTAATGCCCAGTGTGCTGGAGATTTAAAAAATGGGTCCGAACATTTGCCTAAAGCATTTTTAAATGCCAAGATTGAGGGTATTTATGTATAGATATTATTTTATTTTTACTTTTATACACCAAATTAAAAAAAAATATTAAAGCTTTTATAAATTATTATCAGCATTTTAATTATTGTGTTCAATTTTTTTTAATGAAAATGAAATCTATGTAATTTACAATATATATTAAGTTAAAGTGGAAGTTGTATGTAACATTTAAGTTGTTATGCAACTGCTTCCTCTAAAAAATTCAAAAAAAGTCCGGGCATTTTGGGAGATTTGGCATTAACCACATAGTCCTTATAATACTATACATTAGTACTCTCTTACAATGCTGAGTTTTTTGCTGGATTTTTGGTTTTGCAATGTTGGTATTGAAGGACTGAATAGAGCTTTATAGTCATCTTAGGATCCCAAAATCTAAAGGCCTATGCCTCATCAGATTGGTTTCAGTGATTATTTTTTTCGACTATGAAATCATCATTACATTTTCATAAATCACACGTTTTGTAAAAGTTAGTATGGCATTTGCCATTCCGGTACCCAGCTCCAATAAGTTCAATTTAAACCCATTGGATTATTGAATGTATTTTTTTTTACATTTTTTTTTTTGGTCAATAGTTTAATTATACAGGAAAATTAAAGGTATTGCTGTTGTTTCTCATAAACAAAGGTTGGCCTCAACTTAGCCTTATATTTAAAAAAAGTATGTTAATAAATTCTTGAGAGGATTCGTGAAGTAAACGACATTGAATATTGGCTACTAATTTATCTGTTTCAATGAGTCTCAAAACCCTCATCCTCATCAGAAAGACAAGTAACACAAACTTAACAGTTGGCGTTGCTGAGTTGTTAATCCCGATATACGAAAAGGGGTGACGAGGAAGGTGACGGGTGCGTGGTAGAAATGAAACATTAGTTTGTTGCTATGAGGCTTTTCTAAATTGGGGAGGACTCGAGCATGTAAGATGAACCAAGTTATTGTGGGTTTTATAAAGGGCCTGTGCAGCCAAAAATGTCCGACTGTAAGGGAGTGCACGTTAAATATCCTTCAAAGTCCTAACGCTGCGTACGATGTCGCCCTTAACGATTGCGTTGGGTGCCTATTCAGGTGTTGGCTTGTCACTAGACTGTGGTTCTAAAATACGACGCCAATAGCCCTCGTGTAGCTCTAGTGCGACGATAATTCAAACCTAACCTATTGGGGTTTTAAGAACATGGTCGAGGGTTTAACTTAAATTGAAGCAGAGGAGAAATAGAAACGGTGATTAAACTCCTACTAATATGTAACGACTGAAAATTTCTGACATTTGTGTTTTTTAACCAATAACCTACGCTGTTTACTTCATGAATCTGTTCATGTAGCAAAAGTTGAAGGTATTTTCTAAAAAAATAAATTCATATAACTAAATATCAGAAAATGAAGATGTACCTACTTGTATCACTATAGTTTCACGAATTATAATATACATAGTTGTATAAAAAATTTATATCCTAAATAGATATTGTCTTTTCTCATTAGACAAGAAAATTTGCATTTATATATTGTATTGTGCATAGCTTTGTAAACCATTGATGTAGCAATGTATTTATTAAGTCCTCATTAGTGAGTTTAAACGAACTAACAATTATATGTAAATTAATACATAAGTTTAAATGTAATCTAAGTGTTATTACCACTCAAGGAAATCATTGTGCTTAAACATACTTGTGTGTTCTCATTTTGTACATATATTTAATAAAGCATTTCAATCTTATTTAACTAATAAAGAATTGTTCGTGATTATATTATCAAATCTCAATTATGTATTAGCTGAAGTACTTACAATTGTAGTGCAACATCATTATGAGCATTATAAACATGTAGAAAATAAAATATGATTATATATGAGAATGATGTTTTATTTACAACAAAAAAAATTGGAGCATTGGTTGCGTTTAAACTAAACATCTTAATTTTAAAATTGAAAAATAATGAGTGGGGACAGTTAGAGTAATGCAATTTTCTCTGTTATGTGAAACCTGCCAAGTTGCCCAAACATACTTTTTTCACCACTTGCTTTTAATCTTCTTAGTCAAGTTATATTTTCTCCAAAGAGTCAATTAGGAATTTAGTAAATATTGCATATAATTAAGAAATGTTTTCCGCACTGTTAAACCCAAAAACTTACATAGTTTACAAAAAGTAACTACATTCATTGAAAATGATGCAGCATTTATTCAAATACAAGTTTTAAATTTAAGTATAGTTGCACATATTTCATGATTTTTGATTACATCAAAAAATCCCTTTTCCTATGTAAAGTATGTGTATGTATGTGTCTAGCACATAGCTAATGAAAATGAACACTTTTTCACTTAAAATATAACTAGCAGGAATGTTCCAACTATATCACTCATAGAGTGACGAAAGTCGCATTCTGGTAGACAGCATGCCACAATTTCAGAAATGTCATTACAAATGATTAATAAATAATAATGGATATATGACAAATAAGTATTCCATTCATAGCAATAGGTAGTAAATGACGATAAATATTACTCTTTGAACACTAAGCAATTAATGGTAACATTATTAAATAGTGATAAATTATACAAAAACGCTAAACTAGTTTGGCAGTAAAATAGCAATAGTAGTGAAAAAATATATAATTCAGTATATTTTCCTTCTTTTCTAGTGATCACATGAAATAAAGTTGCTTACCACTCTCTATTAAACTATGCTTTTGTTTCACTACGAACCACATCACTAATCTAATGACCCTATTCTGCTCAGATCAAAATATTAATTATAAATACTAAAATGCAGTACTGTACTGGGCAAGTAAACTGCAGTAAATAGATTAATGTCTTAGACCATTGTTGTAAGCACAAGCACTCAATATAACTCTTGAACCCTATAAGAAAGTATGCTAAAAATCTAAAATATTGTGATTATTTCAAAGAAGAAATAGTCCAATTCATGTTACTGCAGTTTACCTGCCCACGGCAGAGCACTTCACATAATCTAAGATACAAGTTAAAAATTCTTGTGCTCTGACAGCAATAATTTACGTATCTCCTTGCATATGAAGTTTGATGTTCTACAAGGCAAAATACATATAAATTTTTGATCTAAAAACAGTACCTACTGTTTCTGCTACAATTGTTTATTGTATGAAAAAGTTAATGATAACATTTTGTACCTATAATCACTAGGTAATATATTTACTTAAAAAAGCAGTTAAAATAACAATAGAATAGAAAGGAATTTGACGAAGATGGAATGATTCTCAAACATATGAAAAGGTTGTCACATCTTCCACTAATGAATCAAACAATAAGATCAGCAAGAAAGTACAAGTTACTGCTCATGTTCAGTACATTACCAGCAGACAAAATGGGTGCAGTAGCACCACTTACACTAGAAACAAGAGGTAGACCACCTGAATCAGTAGCACTACTTACACTATAGGATAGTCCGGATGCACTAACACTATTCAAAAGTCCAGATGCGGTACCCACATTTAATAGTTCAGGTACAGTAGCATTGCTTACACTGTAGGATAGTACTGGCGCATTAACACTAGATACAACCGAAGCCTTCCGAGTGTTCCTATTTTCATTATTATGGTTACGGAGATGCCTCTTCAGACTACCACTCGAGATGAATTCCTTTTTGCAGAGTTCACATGAAAAAGGTTTATCGCCCGTGTGGATGCGCTTGTGGATTTCCAAAACGTGGTTGGACGTAAACTGTTTCCCGCACTCGTCACACTTGGGCTTCTCCCCGGAATGTACAAGCAGATGAACCCTGAGGCCGGATTTCTGGGTGAACTGTTTTTTACACACTTTGCATTCAAAAGGCTTCTCCCCGCTGTGTATGAGAAGGTGCTTTTTGAGGTGTCCGCCTTCCGTGAATGCTCTTTCACACACGTTACACTTGTATGGCTTCTTCCCGTCATGAATCATGACGTGTTTCCTTAGGCCGGTCCTCGTGGCAAAGGCCTTTTTGCAGACCTCACAGGGATAAGGTCTGTCTCCAGTGTGCGTTCGGGTGTGTTTCTTAAGGCTCCCCGGTTCGGCGAAACTTTTGCTGCATGTTTTACATTTATAAGGTTTTTCTCCAGTATGCACACGCAAATGCTTGATATAATTGGCCCTGATGATACATCCGTAGCCGCAAATTTCGCACTTAAAAGGTTTTTCCCCAGTATGTATAAGAAGATGCTTACGTATGATAACGCGTTTCATAAACACCTTTTCGCAGACTTGACATTTGTATGGAGGTTTACGGGATGTATGGATGAGAAGATGCGTGTCGAGAATCTCTTGGGAGGTGAACTTTTCGTCGCATTTCTCACACGTATAGGGGTTTTCAGTGCTGTGAACCACAAGGTGATTGTCCAGGGCTTTCTGAGTACTGAACTGCTGGTTACACACTTCGCAAGGAAGCATATCTTTGACGACATGGACAAGAGCATGCTTGCTGAGATTGCTTCTCTCTGCGAATTCAATGTTGCATATCAGGCATTTGTGTGGTCCAGTGTCATGCAAAAGCATGTGGTTTGTGAGCAGATCCTTAGAAGCAAACTGCTTCTTGCATACCTTGCAAGTATGTGGTTTTGAGCTGCTGTGAATAAGCAGATGAGTATTGAGAATGTTCAAAGCCGCAAACTGTTTGTTGCAAATGTTACATACGTGGGGTTTCCCATTTTTGTGGGTCAGGCGGTGGTTGGCAAGGCTTTTCTTTGTAGAGAAGTATTGGTTGCAAGCTTCACACTTGTGAATCTTTTCTCTATTGTTGACAAGCTGGTTGTTGTTACTAGTTAACAGAGTAAGGGATTGCTGGTTGTTGTTACTTGTTAATTGAATAAGTGATTGGTGATTTGTGTTCCCTGATAACTGATTAAGGGATTGCTGATTTGTGTTGCTTGTTAACTGAGTAAGTGATTGGTGATTTGTGTTCCCTGTTAACTGATTAAGGGATTGCTGACTTGTGTTGTTTGTTAACTGAGTAAGGGATTGCTGATTTGTGTTACCTGTCAACTGATTTAAGGATTGTTGAGTTGTATTACCTGTTAACGGATTTAAGGATTGCTGATTTGTGTTACCTGTTAATTGATTAAGGGATTGCTGATTTGTGTTACTTGTCAACTGATTTAAGGATTGTTGATTTGTGTTACCTGTTAATTGATTAAGGGATTGTTGATTCGTGTTACTTGTCAACAGATTTAAGGATTGCTGATTTGTGTTACTGGTTAATTGAATAAGTGATTGTTGATTTGTGTTTCCTGATAACTGGTTAAGGGATTGCTGATTTGTGTTACTTGTTAACTGAGTGAGGGTTTGCTGATTTGTGTTGCTTGTTAACTGAGTGAGGGTTTGCTGATTTGTGTTGCTTGTTAACTGAGTGAGGGTTTGCTGATTTGTGTTGCCTGTTAACTGATTAAGGGATTGCTGATTTGCATTCGTTAGTTGAGTAAATTGCTTGTCATTCACAATATTGAATAAGTTATTGCTCTCATTATTATGCATTAGAATGTGGTTATTGAGAATATGTTTGGTATTAAATTGTTCTTGACATACCTCACATGTATAAAGCTTTTCTCGAGTGTGGACTATCAGATGCTTCTTGAGGTCACCTATTTCAGCAAATTGTTTGTTACACACTTTGCACAAAAGGGGTCTCTGTTGGGGCCTGCTGTGGATAAAGAGGTTATCAACAATATTATCTGCACTATTGTATTGTTGGTGATCACTTTCTCCACCACTGCTATACCGATCATCATTCCCAACGTTATCGTAATGATCTTCATACTCCTCGTTAGCAAAGTTAGTATTCTCAAGGTGCATGATCTGGTGCTTTTTGAGTTCATTCAAGTCCGTAAACTGCTGTGTACACACAAGACATGTATGAATTTGCCCGTTATTATGTTTACGGATGTGTTTATTTAGGGTAATTTTATAAGTAAACCGTTCGCCGCATATGTCACATTTATGGGGCTTTTCCCCCGTGTGTATGAGGAAGTGGATTTTGAGAGCACTCATTTTCGTGAAGATCATTCCACACGTAGAACAAGCATGGAACTTTTGCCCAGTATGCAAAAGAAGATGCTTCTTGAAAGGAAACTTTTTATCAAACGCCTCATTGCACACATTGCAGGTGAAGCATTTTTCCCTATTATGGGTCTTAATATGTTCTCTGAGGTTGCTCCTTTGCCGGAATGTTTTCCCGCAAACCTTGCATTCATGGGGTTTCTCGCCCGTATGCACCAACAGATGTTTTTTCAGGCTACTTTTTTCAGTGAAACTCCTCTCGCAAACTTCACATTTAAATTTCTTCTCACCACTATGGATAAGCAAGTGCTTATTGAGGTTACTTTTTTGATGGAATCCCACCTTGCATACATCACACGTAAAGGGTCGCTCACCGCTGTGGATTAGCAGGTGCTTCTCCAGCTGCGATTTATAGTCACATTTTATGTTGCATACTTCACACTGGAGTGGTTTTTTGTTGTGCTTCTTAAGGTGGTTTTCAAGAACGGCTTTCGTCGTGCATTTTTTATTGCATATATCACACTGATGGGGCCTAGTGTGAACAAGAAGATGGACTTCAAGATGTGCTTTTCTGTTGAATTTTTTATTGCAATATTCACACACAAGAGATGGCTTATTCTTTTCTACGGCATGGCTAAGTTTGTGCCGATCAAGACTACTTTTAAGGGTGAATTGCTTGTTACACTTCTCACATGTATGTTTTTGACCGCTGTGGCGGCTAAGTCGGTGTTTCTTAAGGCTGCCGTTCGTTGTATACTTTTTGTCACATAACTTACACCCAAACAGTTTTTCATCCTTTGTACCAGTTCTTTTTGTTCCTTTTTGTACACTAGTTTCTTCCTCGGAACTTATTTCAGTTTCCTCATCACTAGCTTTAAATTCTTCTCCAGAACTGTCCTCATATTCCTCTTTATCACTTATTTCTGCATCTTCTTTGTCACTTTTTTTAGTTTTCTTCGCAGGACTCTTTTTGATTTTCTTTCTTAAATTCTTTTCTGTTTTCTTTTTAGGTATTTTTCCTGTTTTCTTTTTAGGACCCATTTTAGTTAGACAGCTTCTAAGTTAATAAAACAGCTATGGATGAGGAGATGTCTATCGTGCAACAAATTTTTTTATAAAGAATAGTGTGAAATTTCTAATTCAATGAGATTTCATAGCTCTAAATATTTTTGCTACACAATAAATGTAATATGATCGACATACCGTCAGTGCAGATAATAATTTATCATTTTTTCAGCTAAACTGTATTTTCAGCTAACTGTATAAACTGACTTTTACAGAATTTCCAATAAAGTACAAAACAGTTTTATAAAATCAATTCATCTTAATTAAAAGAATTGATATAGTTGTTGAATACGTGCAATATTCTTCTATTTGGCTCGATTTTTTGTACAAGAATTTTTAATAGCATTTACACGAACTATGATACCGAATGGAACTAATAACTAGTTTACAGATTCAAGTTTCACTTTAAAATTAAATTATTAGATTAAAAAAATTGAACATTTGATATTATATATGTTACAATGTTAAATGTTTTGTTTTGGCGTTTTTTGTTGTTGTTTGTTTACATTTACGTACTGAACCAGTCCAATATTGGATACAGGTTTTAACCTCCTATTAGAAGCTTTAACACATCTATTTTTAAGTCAGTGGCTGAAACTAAAAGGATTAATAGCCGCTTATAATCTCTTTGTAAACTGTAGAAAATAAAAACAATTTAATGAATAAATTGAAAACTCATTAAGTGTCGTGAATAAAAAAAATAACAGCTAAAATTGGCATGACAGTTGTAGGCTGTGTTAAAGCTATATCATAATAATGGGAAAATGCAGTAGACACCTCAGAAGAGATTCCTAAAATTTAAAAAAAAATCGAATTGGAATTAAAATGAACTGAACATAAAATAGCAAAAGTTTTCCAATGAAATTTCCAAGAAAAATATTTTTTTGAAGTAAAACTTTTTTTTTTTTTTATAAGAAGCCTCATAGGTTAATATCTAATGGTATGCACGAAAGAGCTTTTCTTCAGCAATACTTTGCATTATTACCTCTAACTATCAATTGATAAAATAAAACGTATTGAATTTATGCCATACACGAAACTTTGAATTTTAATTAAGCAATTTAACAACTTTAATCTGTTAGTAAACCAAATTGTTCCTGAAGTTTAAAAAAATAACTAGTAACAATTACAAATTAGTTGCACATCAGAGAAAAATAGTGCTCATAAGATATCTATATCAAATTAAGATTCTGATGTATACGCTACACTCCACTATTTAGACACGTCCCTGAAGGGGAGGGAAATAGTCACCACGAACGTGTACCTGTGGGCAACTGCGCAATGACCGCCCACAGGACTTTCGGACCCAACAGATTTAACGAGCACGTACTCCGCATACACTCGGTGGGGTTTTCAGCGGCCAAGACTCGATCACAGGACCTTCCGATCCGGAGATCGAGACTCTGATCACAGGGCGCACCACAGCCCTTGGAAATTTGATAAAAAAAATTAAAAGGAGCACTTCACTTTGTGCAGCTAACTTTAAAAAGTAGAAGAAAATGCTCATTACCTAGGAATGATTTAATTCATAAAAAAATTCTTTACAAACTCTGGAGTCTACAGCAACCAACTGGGCAATTTTAAAGTCCCCGAAGTTACATGCAAATAGAATTCATAGTTTCGCGATTTTTAGAAGAACCACCCAAGTTACAAAAATTTCAGGATAACAAGAACTTCCAAATTACCAAGGACTTCCAAATTATCCTTCACAATTTACCATGGCCAGTCTTTCTGGATATTATGGTCTACTAATGAATTTTTGATCACTGGAGTTTCTAAAGTTGATTATTGCTGCCGCTAGGGTATTTCCATGAATTTTAGCAATTTACAGATGGCTAGTTGTGCAATATTAGGAATGCAAATATTCACTATTTTATTTATCACAGCAATGGTTTAAGACAGGGTTTCCCAAAAATTTTTTCGAGGACCCCCCTCAATTCCTAATCCTAAAATTAAAAAGTGAGAGCCAAATTTAAAGTCAATATTTTACATTTACAACAGAGTACTTAGTATACAGTTAGTTTTAATTTTAAGTTTTTAATGAGACGATTGCGACATTGTATGCAGCGTCTGTACTAAGGAGCTATTTAACATGTACTTCTGGTGCACTGGATATAATACATCTGTACTTACTATTTTATGGTTCGACAGTTATTTTGGCAATGCTGGATTCCGAACCCAAGAACTTTCATATTCAAGACAAGCACTTTATCAACTGGGCTCTCCATCCCCAAAAATTAGTGAAATATAAATTTGAAGGTTTTTTTTTTATTAGAAAGTGTTTCAATTTTAGTGACAAAATGTACACAAATTATTGACTTTTAAATAATGCTGAATTTTTCCCAACTAAAAGTCATTGTAGTTCATGAATATGAATAAAATCAATTTTATCTTTCGGTAAAAAAAATCTGGTTTATGGAAATCTATGACAAAATTTATTTTGTTTAAGACTTGTTTAAAAATTTCACAAGCAACATTGTTAAAAAATACACTTAAATTTTAAAATTTCTTAACACAAGTTTCAAAACAATGACAAGACACTTGTTTCAATAAAATCAGTTTATGTACTAATAATATTTGTTTTAGTAGTAAATCACAGAAAATAAATGACACAAAAAGTCATATTATAACAGTAAAATGGCTTTCAACTTTATTGTATTTAATACTTAAACACAACTTTGCAAGAAATTATGCAATAATACTGTACAAAAGCATTTACCTGTACAAAAAAAATGGTTATAAACAATACTGGAAATTAACATTTATAATGAGATAAGAATGAAGAAAAAAAAATGAGAAATAATGTATAAAGGTATCAACAAAACAAAAATAGTAAGTAACAATAAAATGTCAGCTAAATATGTGTAGATAAGAATATAAATAGTTTATTGTACATTAATGCCGGATATCAATATGAGAATAATATTAATACTTTTTATTGTTAGTAAAAAATTGTTTCAAGTCTTAAGTAAGCCCTGCTTCTTTATTCATTTCATAAAACCTAGAGTTAGGATCTTGTAATAATGCTTTAGGATCACCGACTTCAACTACGTGTCCACTGTCCATAATAATTATTCTGAAAAAGAAAATAACGAATTACTATTGTATAGAATTTTATGGTTTGTTTTCTGCAAATAAGAGGCCCAGTGGCTTGGTGGTAGTGCTTCGCATTGCCGGGCCACAGGTCCGGGGTTCGAATCCCGGATTGGACGAGGTTGACCCATCCTTTCATCCCTTGAGGGGGTTGATAAAATGGGTACCAACATGCTGCATGCTTGGGAACAAAACACTGGGGGTTCCGCGTGACCACCTTGCCAGGACATATGCCTAGCACCCCAGAGCCCTAGGTCACGTAAGCTGAATTGGATACGGCAGGCCTTGGCGCAGTAATGGGCTGTTGCGCCGGGGAGTTTAGTTTTTTTTTTAGTTTTTCTGCAAATAAACATACTAAAGTATAATGATAACTAATTTTTAGCAGAAAATGTCCAATTTGTATCTAAAGTTTTTGGTTGATGCGCCTTTTGGAACCCTTTTTCTGTTCTGGAATCAAATGCTGTCCACGTTCTGACTGGAGCCACTAATTGTACCTTTCACCGCAAACTTTTCTATCTATGCAAATTTTCTCTTTAATAACACTTCATTTATACTTTTGGATGCTATATGCAGATCAAGGTGCAATGTGAAGTATATAAGTGCACTTAATGTGTGTTGTTTTGTTGCTGGTTTTACATAGATACATGGGTAATAAATTTCTTTGATTTTTAAAAACCTTTTTTATTTTGTCTAAATTCATTCTGGCTTAAGAGGGTTTCAACTCGCATGCTGAACAGGTTTTTTTCCCCAAAATAATTTTTTTAAAAGACAAGAGAAACCTATAAACATAATTAAAATAGAAATAGTCAATCAGAACATTTAACAAAAATGAGAAACAGTTTGAGCATGTAAAGATGTCAAACTATGCAGGCCCCTTAAATATTTTGGAAGAAAAAATATATGCCATTTTCTTTTTAGATCTTAATTAGAAAAAATACAAGGATGTTCTTCTATATAATTTGGAACAATTTTAATGATCTTTAGAATAATTTTGAAATGTTATTTATTTTTCATTTTTGGAATTAAAAAATAGTTATTTATGCAACAAGTGTGAAAAGTAATACTTCTATTTTTAAATAAAGCAGATCAATAAATCTCTGGATTTTATGAATATTATGAAATAGAAATTTTACTTCAAATGTTGGCATCTTATGAAAAAAAGAGAAAAAAAAAGACACTTTTTCTCACTGCTTTTGGGTGAAAAAAAGTACTTTTTCCTCACTGCTTTTGGGTGAAAAAAATACTTTTTTACACTGTTTCAAAACATCGAAATTTTTTCAAGCACTTATAAAAAAATATTTTATCGTAAATTCCGAAACATATGCACAAATATTTTGAGTAAAAACATGTTAAAAAATCTTACTTGTCATAGTCAAGAACAGTATGTATCCTATGAGCTATTGTTATCACAGTTCTGTCAGCAAAGGCCGTACGAATAGTATTTTGAATGAGATTATCAGTTTCCATGTCAATGGATGCTGTGGCTTCATCGAGCACAAGGATTCTCGAGTTTTTGAGGAGGGCTCTAGCCAAGCAGATCAGCTGCCTTTGACCAGCACTGAAACAAATTGAAAACATTCAAAATTTTAAACAGAAAATGTCCAATATAGTCGGCAGTTATTTTGGCAATGCCCTCATCTGAATTTGGGACCTTCCGCATGCAAGGCAAGCGTCTTATTCAGGGTGGTTACAAAATCCTAGAAAACAAGTTCCCTGATATTTCCATGATTTCCCTGATACTTTCACAAAAAAAACCTCCCTGATTTTACATTTAGAAAACACGCAATACACACAATTTAACCCAGATACCGCAGGAATTAAGACTTTAGGGATTATGAGTTAGCCTACTTAACTTGTCTGCATTTATCAAAATCTGAAAAAGTTAAAAGGAATCATGTGATGTAAGAAATCCAAAACAGAAAAAATTCCCTGATACTTAGCAAAATTCCATGAGAATTCCCTGATTTCCAGGTTCTGTTACCACCCTGTACCCTGATATTTCCATGATTTCCCTGATACTTTCACAAAAAAACTCCCTGATTTTACAATTATTTAGAAAACATGCATGTTGTACAAAATTCAATGCAGCACAGACAATTTAATCCAGACTTCGCAGGAATTAAGACTTCCGAATTATGGGTTAGCCTACCCAACTTTTCGACAATTCCGAAAATCCGAGTTTAAAGGAATCATGTGATCAGAGAATCCTGTTATAACATCATTCATGAGAGAGATTGATCCATCCTCCAAGATTGGCCTTTCAGGCAAATCAGATCAACCAGAGTATTTTTTTGATCAAATGTCTGTTAGTAGTGATCACAAAGACCCAAACCTGCAGTTTAAGCAATCCAAAATGGGAAAAAATCCCTGATATTTTGCAAAATTTGAAAAATTCCATGAGAATATTTCCAGAATTAAAAAGTTCCCCGAGAATTCCCTGATTTCCAGGTTCCGTTACCACCTTGTGATTATTAAGCTTAAGTCATTCAAGGCTAATCATAAGGCTTTAAGTCATTTAAAATGGCTTATCTTGAGTAAAATTTAATAAATATAACAATTGAGTGGTAGTTCAAAATTTTACAACAACTGTACAAGCTTCTTCTGAATGTTCTATATTTCTATAATTTTTTTGAAATTTGACTGGCAGAAGTGCAATTATAATTTGTCAATTATTCATAAAAAGCATTTAAAAACTAACTACCAACTAAAAGTACTTGCTGGCAAATGATTAACATCAAATTTATGTTAATATATATTTAAAAAAAATAAAATTTATCTTTATCTTTAAATAAATTTTAGTTGAATACATTTTACAAACAAGTAAATGTCAGAAATCCTAAAGGAGCATTTATTTGCAATAAATAAAGTTTTAACCAAAAGACTATTATAAAACCATTTTGGTTACTGTGACATAAACAAGTACTGTTAATGTTATAACATATTCTAAACTAAACTTTTATGACACTTTAAACAAGAATACTATAATAGGTAAATACTCTATTATAATCAGTCAAATTATTTAACTTACCTTAGATTAGCTCCTCCTTCCTCCAGTTTATAGTCTAATCCTTCACTTAGACTTGAGACGAACGACTTTAGGTAAGACTTCTCCAAACTATTCCACAGTTCACCATCGTTATGTTCATCATTTGGATCCAAATTCATACGAAGGCTTCCGGTGAACAAAAGAGGGTCCTACATGATGTAAAGTGTACAACGATTAAGTGAAAGAAACTTGTATCAATAAAACTTAAGAAAAGTATTAAAAAAACATGATTTTGCTACTCTTTGCAAAGCTAAGCATGAATATATTATTGAATTTTCAGTCAAATGTGTAATATGCAATGACCTATAAATGAAAAAAAAAAACTTAAATATGGTTTCAAGATAATCCGATTCGACTGTAGAATAAAATAAAAGGCCCAGTGGTTTAGTGGTAGTATCTCGTATTGCATGTCACAGGTTCAGGGATCATGTCCCAGATTGGACAAGGTTGACTAATCCTTTTAACCTTCAAGGGGTCGATAAAATAAGGACCAAGCATGCTCCAGAACTAAAAACCGGAGGTTCCACATGAGGTTGAACACCTAACCAGGACATATGCCTCTAGTACCCCCAGAGCCCTTGATCAACTAAACTGAAATGGACACATCAGGCCTTGGCCTGCTAACGGACTGTTGCTTTGAGGAGTCTAGTTTTAAAATGATAAAATATCTTTTACCATACATACCTGAGGTATTATAGTTAGTTTTGACCTTAGAGTGTGCAGCCCTATCTTTGTAATATCTACATTGTCGATAGAAATTGTTCCAGAAACTGGTTCAATAATCCTGAATAAAGCTAAAGTAACTGAAGATTTTCCAGCACCTGTGCGACCAAGAACTCCAACCTGCGAAAATATGGCACATAAAACTTAACCACTTCAGGAAATACAGAATATGCATAAAGATGCCCCAGAGCGAAAAATTGGAAAGTTACTTAAAAGTAACTGTTGCAGTTACTGTTATATGAAAATAACTAATCAGTTACTTGTTTAAATTTCAAGTTATGAGAAAAATTTAATTTAGCTATCTTACCATTTTTTTTTGAAGATAATCAAAACTAAAGAAATGGGGCAATCGAAAAAAGTTTAATTAAATGTAACCCAACTATGTGGAAAATGTACCTGAAGAGAGGTATGAAAAGTTATTGCTAAAAGTAACTGTTGCAGTTACTTTCCAAAAAGCCTAATAGTTAATGGATAAAAGTAACTGTTACAAGTAACGCGTTAATACAACCACTTCAGGAAATACAGAATATGCATAAACATGCAAAAGAACAAGGGATTGGAAAGTTATAATTGAAGTTAAAATGTAAATAATTAAATGTAACCCAACTATGTGGAAAATATCATGAAGAGCAGTATGAGAAGTAACAAAACTTTTTTGTTATTGCTAAAAGTAACTGTTACTTTCCGAAAAGTCTAATAGTTACTGGACAAAAGTAACAGTTACAAGTAACATGTTACTCCAATTGCTGCTAAGAACTCCAGTACGACATAATTTAAAATGCATATATAAATTCAATTGAACATAATTAGAAGTAGGCACTAAGGAGGCTTAACATCTTTAGCAGAATTTAAAAAAAAATAAGGTTCTTGTATTAATAAGTTAAAAATTTAAATTCCATACAGTGAAAACAATTTTGCAGTTTGGTTATTTGAATTTAGAGGTTCATATAAAATGTATTTAAGTAACAATTGGTTAAATTCTCAAAGCCAACAGTTGCAAGCCCTTGTAGTTTCACTCGAGCTTCTGTTTGGTTCATTACTTTTAAATAATTATCAAATGAAATCCAACTTACTAAAACACCTTTTTTAATTTATATTAGTTTTTTTATTATTATAGTATTGTAACTTTTTACTTTATGGGAAAAGTATTAAAAAACAAAGACGACATTTAGTGGTTGATTGCCACACTATATAAAGTATATCCACTCACTTTTTCACTAGAGTAAATTCCAATATCAATATTTTTCAAAACAAGGTCAAGGTTTTCTCTATACCGTGTACTATAATTTTCAAATTCTATATTCCCATGCTCGGGCCAGCTGTCTTTTAGGTCTTTATGGGATAATTCCCAGGGAGCCTAAATAAAAAAATAAATCGTGTGTTACACTACCAACAACATTTATGCAGTCATATAATAGGGCTGGTCCATTCCATTAGAGCTAAAACATTTGTTTTAAATTCACAACCACTGCAAATGTACCGCTTTGCCACGTAAGTATTTTTTCACTAGCTATGTCAGGGTGTCTACCAGATTTGTCCAGAATCTAATTTCTTGACCTTTTTAGAACATTTCTTGACCATTTCCAGAAACTTTTACAACCGTTTAAATGATTAATCCGTTTAAGAAAAATTACAAAGACAAACCATAAAATACTTAATGCAATACAGAGCAAATTCAAGTTGCTATTGCATCACACGCGTATTAGGGGGAAAAATTCTAACGCTTTTCAAGGACTTTCCCAGAAAAATTAAGGACTAGCCAATACTAGCAATATAAAATCTGGGGATAATTTGTATTTTTTCATAAATTTTTTAATTTTCGTCACCTTTGCTCTAATTTCATGACTTTTTGAGGACTTTCTTGACCGTTTTTTGATTTCGTGACTTTCTTGACTGCAGACACCCTGTATGTCTCGTCATAATGGCAAAATAAAAAAAATTAACTGAAAATATTGAATGGTTATTTAATTATTTTATGGTCATTTAAGTTTTAATTACCCCACAATATTCTGAAGAGGGTAACTATTATTAAAGCATCATAACTATTTATTAAATTATCAAATGCTATTTTAGTTTCAAATTGGCTTTTATTTTGCTGTTAAGATTCTTACTTGGGGAAAAAATCTTTAATAAACATCAAAACAATACATTTGATGAGTATATTTTTTTCTTTATGAGAAAAATTCTCATGAATGAAAATTCTCTCAAAAATTTATGAAACACAATTAAAAAATAAAGTCAAATAAGATTTTAAAATCCAGATAGTGAGCATTTTATAAAGCACACAGGATCCAATAGTCGCCATTAAATTGCTTTAAGGAAGGAATTATTTTGCAAACAGTAAAACTAAATAAACACAAACACTAAATAAATACATTTAATAGAATTGGTTTTTGTAGTATTTAGCTACTTTTCAAAATATTCATACCTCAGGTTCCAGGTGACAATATTCATCTATACGTTCCACTGATATTGATTTATCCTCCAACTCAGAATTCATTCTAACGAACCATTTCAGATCATCAGTTATCTTAAACGGAAAAAAATAACATAACTAAAAAAAAATGATATCATAAGCAGTGAATAAAAACAAACAGAAAAATCATTCTTTTTTGTTATTGAATATGCCTTCCATGTCCCTTTTTACAGGCAAGACACAAGTAAATGATAGCAATTTTTTAGAAGCAAGGGGTTAAATGATAGTGACAATCTTTAATTTTTGCAATAGATGAAAGGTTATATATAACCAGTTCAATCATATATTTACTATATCCCCTAAAATACTTTAACTCACAAGTTGATTTAAAGAATATTTGGCGCCAAAAAGTATGCTCAAAAGAAGGATTTTTCTAAAGTTCCAAAAATTCCCATTCATTTGACTTATCAATTACAATAAAAAATACATAACTCTGTAAACTTTTTATCAGATGGTGGGATAGCTAAACATAATTCAAAACAAAAATAAAGAACTTACTCTAATAGCATAGGAAAAAATTAGTCCTACTATGGAGGGACTCAAAGTATGTCGGTTGAGGATTGCCAGTAATGTAGCAACTAGAACTATAACACTTCCAAGAAAATCCAAATTAAATGTAAGCCACCTATAACATCAATAAATAAAAGACTTAATTTTTTTTTATAAAATATTTTTTTCATTCAGTGCAAGATATACATGAAACAAAACACTAAAGCTCTCTATTTATAGTTTCACATTTTTACTTTGATAATATAAAGTGACAACTTTTTAATTTTTTTTTATGGTACCACAGAAATTATCAAATTTGGAATAAACTTAGTAAAGTTTAATTTTAACAAACTTTTGCACCATCCGTTAAAAGTGGGATCACTTGCACAGACACAAATCAAATTGATCCAAATACACTCCTTGCCAACCTAAGTTGGGTAAATAGAAATATGCTATAGAGAAAATCCTTTGGGGATGTAAAGAGTTCCATAAATTATTTGTGAATCCATCCAGAAAACATGTTTAAAACTTTAAAGTCTAACAGATTTGAATATTATTTGAGAAAATTTCGCAGTTTTATCAGAATGAAAAATGTATTTTGGTTAAATTGTATTCAGATCATTTTGTTTGTAAATATTACCGAACAAAAGTTTCCAACTAACAGACCAACCGCGCTTTTCCCTCTGCCTATTTACACTTTATTTTTACCCAAGTTAGGTTGACACGGAGTGTATATGTACCATATAATCTGCTATACAGTTTAATACCTAGTAGCAGATTATATGGTACACATTCTTGGATTGATTTTCTTCAAAAGGTATAGAAATTTCAATTCTTTTTTAGAGCCGACATAGAAGAATTTTAAAAAATTGTGTGCAATGCAAGTTAAAACACTGTTACAACTCTACCTATTACAATTATAACTGTTGTGAGTGCACACAAAGCAGTTGTCCACTTTCTCCTCGAAACTCTCGATGAACTCGTTCTGTATTCCGTAGGCAGTGATGGAAGAGACTCCTTGGATGGATTCCATGAACAGGCTGTAGATGGGAGACCGAGAAGTGGACTCCAGTCGCTTAATTTGCCGAAAGGTGGTCAAATGGTATTTCTAGAAAAAAAAGGAAGCTTTAATAATATATAAAGAAATATGATCAAAATGTTTGAACTTCGCAGAGTACTTTTAGGTTAAAATGTTAACAAATTGGTATCAAAGTAATGATTCTCTTTTTAGCCCACCAACTATATGTCTTATGCTAATACAGGGATGTTTACAAAATCCTAGAAAAAAGTTCCCTGATATTTCCATGATTTCCCTGATACTTTCCAAAAAAAAAAAATCCCCGATTTTACAATTACCTAGAAAAAATGCAATAATATACAATTAAATGCAGTACAGAAAATTTAATCCAGACATAGCAAGAATTATGATTTTCCCGATTGTGAGTTAGCCTACCTAACTTTTTGACACTTCTGAAAATCTGAATAAATTTAGAGGAATCATGTGATCAGAGAATCATGTTATAACACGATTTATGAGAGAGGTTGATCCTTCCTCCAAGATTGGTCCTTCAGACAAATCGGATCAACCAGAATTTTTTTTATCAAGTTTTAGTAGTGATCACAAGAACCTAAACCTGCTGTTTAAGTAATCCAAAATAGAAAAAATTCCCCGATTGCAAAATTCTCATGAGAATTCCCCGATATTTGCAGAATTAAAAAGTTCTCTGAGAATTCCCTGATTTCCAGGTTCTGTTACCACCCTATAATAATTTTGGGGGCCATCACTTTGATTAAGATGTACTTGAAAAGGAAAAATCATCATGAGTTAAGCCAAGAAATTACGAAGAGACGGTGGAGATTTACGGAACACGTCTCACATTCTAAATGAGATTATTGCCCAATCAACACCACATTCTTGAAAAACAGATGGCAAATGAGGAAGGGTGCAAGGACGAATTAAATAGATGGTAAGATGCAATGGGGTTGGCAGAGCGCAGGAGTGCCTAAAGGGGGAGATTTGAAGCCTTGTGTGCCAGCTATTTGAGGAGAGGATAAGCAAGTAAATATAAGAGAAATACAAAAATGAAGAACGGAGATCCTGACTGGTCTTCTCGTCAGGGGTCTAGCCTGCCAAGACCACCGGAGGAGTGTCTGAAATGGACTGCCAGTTGTAAGCAGAAAAGGCAGTTCAACAAACCCAACACCTCAGAAACCAAATACAGAGAACGACCGTACTTATACCAAAACCAAGCTTAAGTTTGCAGCAGAGAAATGTACTGAGCGGAGGAAACTGGGTAAACAACCCGACTGGCGCCGCAATTTCGCGTACTCTGATTGGCTGCTCCTTTCGACCCTGATATTCGTGCGCCCTGTTACATCAAAATCGAAGGGAAAAAATAATTAAAATAACACTCTACCTGAAGCTTAACTAATAAAAATAATAAATTTATGTATTGAAATAACATATCAATTTGTTTATTGAATGTGAAATACCATTTTGTATTCGATTCCTGCACTCAAAAATGAGAACTATTTACCCTTTTTCTCGTAGAACATTTGTATACTGCAAACTTAAGGTCGGTTTTGGTATAGCAGACATATCAAACAAAAGGTCAGTCAGAATCTCCATTCTTCCTTTTTGTATCTTTTATATTTACATTTAAATTATATAGTACGATCAAGCTGCTTTCAGCGCTATTGTCTTAATGAGTTTTTGTTTTTTATTTCATTTAAATACCTATTTGTTTATATTATAAGTAAGTAAAATAAACTCAATTGGCAAAATCAGTTTTACTCCAAGGTTTACTTTTCTTCCAAAAAGTTAAACTGCAAGAGCAAAGGTTGATTTGATGTTGTATTCAGTTAACCCACAGAAAAAAGACCATTGGCCCAAAATATGCATTAAAAATATTATCAAATCAAAGAGATCATTAAACACTCAATTCTCTTTTACAGTTCGGCATTATTTAAAAAACTAAATGTAAACTGAAAGCAGCATTTCGCTGCCTGAACAAGTCTTTTAGCCAGGAGTACCCGCAAAGGATCAACGACATACAAATCGTTGAAATTTTGAGATGGCAAAAATTTAATAAGTAAATGGTCTACTTTGATGGCAAAAAAAAAAAAAAACACTCAGCAAACTCATTCTTTCTAACTTTGCATCCCTCCACCTCCAGGTTAAATAAGCAGGACCAACATTTAACAACTTTTCACAAATGTCTATCTGGGGAGAAGGGGGGCATCCTTAGCTGCAGGGGGGGAGGGGAGAATATACACATCTACTTCCAGCCAGTGGGAAAAGTGAACTTATGGAGCAAATGTTATAAATTTGCTCGTGTCTAATTCGCATAAAGACAGTTCAGGTGAAATTAACGCTGCCCTAGAGCTAAACGATTCTTAAGCAAGAAATATACACTACCTGTATTAAAAAGTAAAATATTCCAATCGGAAGAAGAAAGGCCAAAAATAATGGTGTGTTGATTCCAATTATTACAAAAGAACTAAGGGTTGAAAATAAGCAAGTTAGCCACCCTTCCATTCTGTAGAATAACAAAATATCCAGCGTGTCCATATCTGTAGTAAACCTGCAAAATAAAATTTATTGTATGCAAGTACAAAAATATATATATATACAGTAGAACCCCGATACAGCAACCAAACTCGGGACCAACAGCTTACGGTCGTTAAATCGAAGGGACGTTATAAAGAATTTCAATTTAAAAAAAATCTAACAAACCCAGAAAAAACTTATACATACCTATAGAAACGTTTAATTTGTAATTACACTTATTGGGCAGATAAAAATGAAGTACATAATTGAAGATTGTTTCAAAGTTAAAACAGAGTTCTTAATGACATTTTCTATTTGTTATTTTTTGTAGAAAATCCTCGGCATTGTTCTCTCTCACAGTAGCGACGACACATTACATTTCACATTGATAGTAATTTGACTCTGCTTATTTTTAAGAGCCATTTTGTAGACATTCAAATTGTACCAGGTCAGTTTGTCCAATGGTCAAATGTGGTGGCGTATTTTCTACATCTATGATTAACAATCAATTACAGAATGCGTGACAAATTAAGCTGACCTTGGCTTCTTTTGCAACACTGGTCCCCGGCGAATTCCCGAAATTCGTCCCTGCCCTATTCACATATTCATCCATTGTTCGACTCCTTTCCTCGCTAGGAGAGGGGTATCTTTATTGTGCTCAAACAAAAGCAAACAGGTTCTACTCACTCAAACAGAAATTTTGAAGCAAATACAAAAATTGCTTCTGGTAGGAAATTTTTTTCTGAAATGTCTAACAAATATTCGGTCGCAATATCGAGGAACTGCTTGTTTTTCGGTCGCAAAAACAAGGGTTTTTTAACACTATTCCAATGGTAAAATGATTGGGACTTTCCGAAGCGGTCTTTAACGAAGGTCTCTTATAACGAAGGGGTCGCTAAATCGTGGGGTCGCAAAAACGAGGTTCTACTGTAGTAAAATAAGGTTGCAATGGTTTTAAGTTATATATTGCAAAATTGTTTACAAATTGATAACCCTGTTAACCCTAGGAACCTGATGTTATAACTTTCATAACATATCAAGTCATCATAAAAAACGATTTTTAATTGTTTTTTTTAAATCGTAGACCAAGAAATCTTTTTTAAGGATAAAATGAAACAGCCTATTTTATTTCTACACTCATTTTGTAAACAAGTAAATACAATTGAAGTAAATAAGCAAATACAAATCACTCGTTTTTCATGCAATGAACCGGCCAACAAGTAAGGAAAGGAAGTAGCAATGGGAACTTTGGCCAAAACACAATCTGTAGTGAACTTTCACCAACACTTTTTGGTCAAAACGATGGATATTAAATAAAAAAAATTCACTGGAATAATACAACACAAAAAAATATCATAAGCATTTTCCTACTTTTGTATTTATTACTTAATTTTTATATTTTAGGAAACACATAAAAATCCCACCGTATACAATTAGATACCCAATTAAAAACAGACTTACCTATTGATTATGCGACCAGTAGGGGTTTTGTCGAAAAAAGACATAGGAGATTTCAAAACACTGTCGAGCATATTATTATGATACAGTTTCGATGCTTTTGTAGCCGCATACACAAGTATGAAGCCACCCACAACAACAGAGAACACTAAAAAATATTAAAACTTAAGAATTAACAAAATTCAACTGCAAATATATATATATATTTAAAAAATTGACATGAGAGTGTAATACTTTTAGCATTCAAATCATTTTTAGAATTAGAAGCACACTTTTTAATGTCACCTTATATACACCACAATATTTTGTAAAATTTAATTTGAATCATTTTTTAAAACCTGTTTGGTTTTATATTTATAAATCTTACTTTAAAAATTAAATAATTTAACTAAAGGATAAATTGATTTTTAAAATGTGATCTTTTATCATTAAAAATTAAGCACAGGTGAAACTTTAATTGACGTTCTTTTTAATGGACAAAATTGATATAACATGCATACTTATATCTTTACACTTTAAAATATATAACTGTTTCAAAAATATGCTGATAGAAATAATACATGTGCAGCATTTTTCGAGAGCAAAAGGACTTGTGTATATATATTTTTTTACAAAAAAATGGAAGGAATATATTGGTAAATGAAAGAACAAATTCTACCTTGGGCTAATCCAAACCCTCCATACACCGAAAGCCTCCACAGGGATTTTGAGGTTGTGGTGTTTCGAGCAGAATCAGAACTCCATTCACTCAGCCATACATTTGCACCACCCTTTAAGAAACAGTAGTGAGCAGAGAGAATAATGTTTAATAAATAAAAAAAATTTTAAACTTGGTTGCACGACATGCACCTAGCTTTTCAGAAACACGGTAACATTCAAAACATAGAGCAGCATTATTAATTTTTAGTTTCAGTGAAACTTGTGACCATTAGTTTGTTGTTTTGCCCAAGAGCTAAGTTTTAATTATCTTTAAGGCAGGGTTTAAAATTAGCAGGTGCACCTAAAAACTTATGTGCAATTTTTTTTTAAAACTAAAGTGCACGACATGCACCTAACTTTTCAAAACCACAGTAACACAAAAAATGTAGAGCAGCGTTATTAATTTTTCTTTTCAGTGAAACTTGCGGCCACTAGTTAGTTATTTTGCCTAAAGAGCGTTTGGCTCGATCAACAATCGTGTCTTGTCTTCCTGCCAACTCCTTTACCCATTCCTTCCAGTTCGCAGAATAGTTTGTTTTTTTAAGTTGTTTATATTATATGTGTGCATATAATAATTATCTTTGTGCTCCTAACTTATTTAGTACAACTAAGTCACAAGCTTTGGGTGCACTTGTGCACCTGGCATAAAAAGTTAATTTCGACCCCTGTTTTAAGGCCATACAAATTCTATTACAAAAAAGGAGTTTCAAAGGAGAACAGGTGCTAATCAATCTTGAACAATTTATAATAAGTTCACATTTAATTAAGTTTTTCTTGCCTCAAATAACAACAGTTTGCAAAATGAATATTTGTTTAAAAATAAGGCAGGTATTTCTTTATTGATAATAAAAGTTTCCTAAAAAACTATTAAAAAAATGAGTGATGAAAAAAAACCCAATTTTTATACATTTCGTTAAAAAAACAAAAAAAAATTTAGTATTTAAGTACATTTGAGTATTTTATCTCAAAACGGGATTATTTTTTACCTACTTGAACCAACCCACCAGATCAGGTTTGTCATCGTCTATGTGCATAGATCATATTTTTGTAAAATCAAATGTTTTTAAAATCCAATTTGGAATATCATTGATTGATATTACTGATCACTTCCCTACACTATGCAAAATTAACTTAGATTCACAATGTTCAATGATTTAAAAGATTTTAAATTTTATTTTTAAATTTTAGCTAAAGCTTAAATTAAAAAACAAAAAACCTATGGTTTATAATATGAATAAACTTACCTCAAGTGCAATGTATATCATGTACCAAAATGCGCCAAGAAGAAATAAAGCGACACCCATTTGTTTAATATATTTGAAATATATAAATCTGTGAACCTGTAATTCAGATAAGTGGTTTAAAAGTTATGAAGTAACTATGGTAAAAAAAGGAAAATTTCATGTGAATGAACATATTGGTGTAATTTTTTTTTTTTTTTTGAACATCTATGATATAATGGCTGGTCTTGATTTGTCTTATGTAGGCAAGCAACAAAAATCACCAGATGTCCCCTCATACAACTCAATAGGTACATAAATGTTACATTAAATTTTCAAGCTTGTGAATAAAGTGGTTATTATATAATACCTGTACAATATTTAAAAAAAAAAAAGAATAGTGTTACAAAATTAAATGTAATTTAAAAATTGTAGTAAGAATATGTCAATCTGAGAAATATCTAAGCAGGGTTTAGCATTTATAGTGGTAATCTTTATAAAATTTATATTAAACTTTCCTCATAATTGCTTAAATATTCAATCAGATGCATGATGCAAGTTGACAAATTTTCATCTTACCACAAGTTAATTTACATATTTGTAGCAACTGTGTTGTACTATTTAAACCAGCAAAAAAACTAAAAAGTAATAATCAAAAACTAAAATAAGTGTTTGCATTAATCGAAATTTAATTGACATACTCCACCAATTTCCATTCCTTCATCTTCTGTCAAGCGGTGTGTTTCATCATTTGCTTCATCTGTATATTGCTCATTTATTAAAAGCTGGCAATCCCCTCCATTTCCAATTAGATCTCCTCCACCAATCAAAAGTTCGTCTTCATCCTCATCTTTGGTATTTGCAGGAATCACAGGTAGGTGAGTGCTATTTGCAGAAAAATAAAAATTAGGGTTTTTTTTTAGGATGATAAGTAAAAATCACTAACTTAAGTTTTTTTTTAAAACTATTCTCTTACGAGTCAAACTGTACCAGGATATTAAGTGGAATTTAATGTGCTAGCTAAACCAAATCCCCCCCGCTCTCCCAAAAATAGTGCTAAAAAGAGGAAAAACAGTGGCGAGTGCTCGAAAATTGCTGTGTCGTGTATCTTGAAATCAAATGGGAAAATTGCACAAGTGGAAATGAACTTAAATAGTCAACTCTCTTGGGGCATTGGCAATAGCAGTCGGAAATGGCCAGGATTATATTCTTTTTAGTAACATAAATCTCAGAAAATCATTTAAAAAAGACCCCTCCCACATTCATCTCAGAAATGATGAAATTCAAAAATAAAAAAAAGACAAAACACATATCTATAATAATAAAAGAAAGAGTGTCTGTGTGTATGTCTGTGGATCGCAAAAGACCTACTTAGACTGCTCTAAAAAATTTGAAATTTTTAAAATAGATTCCTTTTAATACCTACGTGTGCACCCAAGGCTTAGTTTTTTCATATTTGATTGTGATTTTTAATTAATATAATTAGTTTTAAAAAAAGTCATCCACGTGGGATTGCGGGTCCATAACAGGGCTTGAAAATACATGGACCGGGCCGAAACGGTGGCATGACGCCATCCTCTATTAGTTTGATTGATTGAGTTTAGTTGAGATATGCGCTCGCCCTAAGGCTGCTTCATCCTCTATTAGTGCTTGCTCTTTTAAGTGCGCATGCGCCAACACGAATTTAATTTTGTTTTGATTTTGAGTGTATTTTCAAAGTAAGCATGCCTCTAAAAGGAAGCAATGCGAAATTAACGGGTTCCCAGTAAGGCGGGACCATACTGCTAGTCTAATATAAACAGAACCTTGTCACCTTTAAATGCATAGGAATAAACAAATGAAGAGTACTGGGGAAAAACCACTTAATTTCATAGAACACTTTCCTCACCAGGCCTCTTCAGCGATGATAGCGAGTAATCGCCTAAACTGGTGTAAAGAAACCAGTTTCAAGATTTTTTTTACGAGATTCACGTGATGCATTATTCCCTGTCTTGGACCAAGTAAGGAGAAAGAGAGAAACCGGTTTCCTGACACCAATGTCAGTCAAGCAGACACAATTAAGCTACAACTCCTAATAAATCAAGCGGTTCTTCCTCTGTACTTACACTTCAGTTCTCTCCCAACTAAAAATATTACATTACTTTTTTTCATCTCCATCTTCGTCTTTCATTTTGGAATGCTCTTTCATGAACTTGGTAAAAGACCCATTGTGACTTATCAACTCGCTGTAAGTGCCAATTTCATCGATTTTCCCTTCTTTCATGCTCACAATCAGATCAACATCTTTCAGAATGGAGACATCATGAGTCACGAGTATTCTTGTCTAAATCAAACGTTACATATTTTACACACACAAAATCAAATAGCATTCTTATTTCAATATATTTAGAAAGAAACTAGCATTGCTTCTATACATCACCCATTGTCACGAGCACAGTAATTTGTGTTAAAGAAGAAACTTGACTAATATTTAATTAAAAGTTAACTTTTTTAAATAACATAAGGGAAGTTAATTAATTCATAAAAAATAAACATGCTGCAAGGTGTACACAGTTAAAATAGCAACTATAAAAAATTAAATCAGAGTTCAAATATATACGTTATAGTTAGAGGTACAGAAATTTAAGTTATACAAATATTGGTGGATGTAGAAATAGATTGTACTAGTAGTAAGTACAGTAAATTGTGCAGTTAGTAAATGTACAAGGTTTTGTACATATACTAAACATAATGTGACCAGACGTCCCGTTTTTGGCAGGACATTCCCGCATTTTGTCTCACTGCCCAAAGACTTTATGTAATGTCAGATAATCTTGTTTCTGTGTTAAAGGAATTCAAAGTTAAAAATCGGAGGAGGTAACAATAAATATAGATTATTATTAATTTTTTTACATATCTCTGAGTCAAAATTAGACCAGTTCAATGATGTGTGTGACCCTGAGAAAGTCAAAAAAATGAATATTCCTTGTTAAACTGACTTTAAATTATTATTAGGCCTAGGAGAATGGTAACTATCTCAGAGTTAAATTGCTTATACAGGGTGTCCAGCAAAATTTCTGGTAAAAATTCAAGCACATTTCAAGGATTTCAAGGCTCATTTCCAAATTTTTCAAGGATGCTCGCATATACCAATTATGTATATCAGTATCACTAAATTTTTTTTCAAATATGCTTAACTAGGTAACAGGAATATTAGGCAACAAAAAAAAAAGAGAAAATATTTGAGTAAAGAATCGTTTTTGTTTTAGCACTAACTATTATTTAGCCCAGTTAGTTAGAGTCCCTGATAAGTTGCAGAGTGCATGATTGTATTGTCCCTATATTTTTACTGGTCATCAGTAATTTAATTTGAAAAATTAGGCAAATATGCAATAGAAAAATTATTGGAAAATAACCAAAACAGTTAAGCTAAAACCAATTTAATTAAAACAACCTCTTTAATACTTAAAATAGGCTGGCCAATAAATTAATGACTTTAAAAAAAAAAGGCAAAAGTTGAGTGGGTTATTCGCAGGGTTAATTTAGTGATATTTAAAGTAACAATCTTCAATTTTAGTGAAACAACACCACATAAATAGGATTATCTTTTATATGAGATACTCTTTAAAAATTTAAAAAATAAAGGTTATTTTAAAAATATTTCATTCTTTATAATTTTTAATAATGCTAACTTAAATGTAATATTTATCATTTGATAGCTCAATGAGTTATTTCTTTAAATTTTAACCTGAAAAAATAGAATTAAACCATTTCGATGTATGGAAAACCTTCAAAAATCGGCGAATCAAGAACCTTTCAAAATCAGTAAATCTAAAAGTTTTAAAATTAATGATTTACAAAATATCTCAAAAATTGGTAAAACACGATTTCATTAAGTCTGGAAAATTCCAAATTCTCAGAAACCGTTGAACTGCGATCCTTCTGAAATCGGTAAATTTTACAATACCCTAAAAGTCGTGTCGTGTAGCCCTAGTGCGACGATAATTCAAACTAAACTTAAATCTAAAAAATCGTCAAATCATGAACTTCGAAACTTTGAAAAACGGCGTATCGCGAACCATTTGAACACAAAAAAATCTATAAAACCTCGACGATCTTTCATCAGAAATTGCAACTAACGACCTTGAAAATCCTTAATTTCCGAAATTATAAAACTCAAGATTGAACATCAGTAAAATCCCGAATTTCCAGAAATTTGCTAATACGAACCGCTAATCCAGACACCCATAATCCGGACACTATAAATTCGGCGATTTCCCGTTTTTTTTTTTTTTTTAAACTTGTCTAAAACTAAAATCCCCAGTAGTATAGACCGAAGCAGAAAAAAAGGCAACAAAAGATAATCAAACGCAAACAAAAATCAAGCTGTTCTTGCGATAACAAGGTCACAATACTCATGAATACTTGATTAAAAGAAAATATTCTGGTTGGGCCGATTGGCCTGAACCGGAGCTACAAAAGTAACGAATTGCTATTCCGATCCACACAGAGGCAAAAAAAAAAGTCCATCATTATCAGGCAATGTTCATCGGCGCCGGCGGTTTTCGTAAAAATTACTAGGCAGAGTAAATCGGATCATGTAGCATTATTAGATTGCACCGGCCCGGTAACCGATATTCGAACACACCTTATTAAAATGTATTATTTAAACTTGCTGTTTTCTACTGTATTTCAAAACTTAGAAGTCGACAATCACTGATCCTCATAAATCGACAAATTACAACAAAATTCGAAGATCGCTTAATCATGAAACCTCTTGAATATCGGCGAATCAAAAAATTCGACGAAAAAGACTAAATCGAAATATTTAAATCACGAAACTGAAAATGTGTAAATCGTGCAACTTCAAAAATAGGAAAATTGAAGACTCCCGAAAATAAACCAGAAAAAATTATCATAACAAAAAAAACGTCAATTCCGTCCAGTTCATAAATCTAGGCTAACTGCAAAACAAAAGAAAAACGAGAATCTCCGAAAATCTGAAATTTTTTAAATAGAAAGAAATTTCAAAAATAATTCATACAAAAAGCTTATCTTTCTTATGAAATCTTTAGGTTAGGTTATTTTTGAATTATCGTCGCACTAGAGCTACACGAGGGCTATTTTGAAATCTTTAGAATTCGGAAGATCGCAGCATGCGGCATGACTTTACGGCACACGCGGGATATTTCAAAACGAACGGACAATTTGTAAATATAACTTCTAAAATGCAGAGACTCAGTAATAAACGAATCGCGAACCTTAAAAACCTACAGCAGAACAAATAACTTTGAAATTCGGGCGAAATTCTGAATAGCGATCTTGAGACAAATTTCGTAACTTTGAAGGAATTAGACATCCACGAAAAAATCAAACTCTTTCAAATCAGCAAATCTGAAATTTAGATAAGGGGAAATTTCTTTTAAATCGGCCGATTTCTAAACCTCGAAATACACTGTACAAAAGGCTTATTTTTATAAATCTATAAAATTCCGAAAATTGCAGAAAGTGGCGAAATTTCCCGGCGCAGACCGGAATTTTCGACAATTTCAAGCATAATTCCCGATTTTCCCGACTCAAAAAAATTCAAGTACATTTCCCGACTTTCCCGACGGCTGGACACCCTGTTATATTTTACACACACAAGAGGTGCCTTGTGTTATTTATTATGCCATTGTTTAAAAATTAGGGCTTGGGATTTCCCTTCCGATTTTAAGTTTAAAAAATCTGGTCACATTCATTAAAGCCCAGATTATTAACAAAATATTACGAGAGTGACATCGTTTTTAAAGTAAATATACCAAAAGAAATTAGTATATAACACCTTAGATGGAGGGCTCAGAATACAAATGAAACCAAGTCCATAAATTGTTTCTTTGTGCTACAGACGTTTAAAGTTGAAGCCGCTAGGCAGTAGCAATTGAATTTTTTTAAAAAAATTGCTGTTGCCTAGCACATATTATCTGAACTAGGAACATTTTCATTATTGCACTGAAATTCTACATAGATAATGCATGCAATTCCACTGCTAACTCAAAAATAATAAAAAATTTACTTGGTTCGCTTATATTCTGAACCCTCCATATACACGTAGTGCTCTTACCTTATCTTTAAGTATTCCTTCATTACCAATGACATTTTTAAAGAGAGATTTCTTGACATGCACATCTACTGCACTTAAAGGATCATCCAAGAGATACATATTGTTGTCTTGATAAACAGCTTGGGCAAGGTTGACTCGGAGCTTCTGGCCTCCGCTTAAGTTAACGCCCTTACGAATGAGAAAAATTCATGAGACTAAAGAAAAATTGAAAGGTGTAGTTGCTAAAGTTGCTTTTATATTAATCTAAGATATCGGGTCTAGCCCTTTCATTATGTTTTCTTTCAAGTAAACTTACTATTAGGTATTTAAAGGGCTTTAAGGAGGTTTATGCACTTATTTATTTTTTTAAGAAGAATTGAAACTATCAAAATTCAAATAAAAATGAAGTCAGTGAAGAAAATATTAATGCTAAAATACTCAATGCAGGCATGAAAGTGCAAACTAATCAAAAAGGCTGAACTCTGAATTTCCATTTTTTTTGCACTAGCGGCATAATGACGTACAGACCAATTAAAAATTTAGCTATATTAGTTTCTATTAAATGCACATATAGAAAATTATGCTTAACTAATGCAATTTAGCCTTACTTTAAATCTGTATATCGATGCCATATCAAATCATATTTAATTTTTAAAAAACCTGATAACTAACGAATTACTCTTGCACTAGAAAAATATAAAATCATAACACAAGTACCATTTAAGGAGCTAAGATCACCCCATTACATTGCAAGCCGGGTTGGATTTAAGCTGGGAGGAATATAGCAATAACTGCAGCACAAATCAATCTTTGTGTAGCACTTGATTAATTTTATTAGCAAGATAGCCCAACAACACATTGATAATTTTTTTGTTAATCAGAACAGAACATTACAAATTTAAATATTATATAATACTATACTACTAAATGTACTCTTTTTTTTTTTTAAATCTTGTCTGCCTCTTAGGGATTGAAATCCCTAATTTTTGGTCTTTTAATACATATCCTTAATAACATGGCTTATATAAATTGAGAAGAAAAAAAATTCAAACACTTCACTATTCCAAAAAAATCCAAGGACTCAAAATTCACTAACTACCTAAATATATAAAGCGTGTATAAGCGGGCGCTCCAATTTTTTTAAAACTAAAAATTGTCTAAAATGAGAAACCCCAGCATAGACCGAAGTAGAAAAAAAAAAGGTTTAAACGTAACCCCCCCCCCCCCCCCCACACACACACAAAAAGAGTATTTTTTTCATTCCTGCTGTTCTTGTGATCATGACTCACGGACACCTGTGAGTCAGACACTCGATCAGAAGAAAATGTTCTGGTTGCTTGACTTATCCTAAACTGGAGCTACAAAAGTAACAAGACACTTCCGATCACAGAGATAAAGAACTGTCAATCATTCTGATGCAATGTGATGTCATCGGTAGATTTTGTGGGGAGAATCCAATGAAAGATGGCAGTGGCCGATATTTGAAGACCCAATCTTAATTCATCTTCAAAATTTAAAAATATTGTTTATCTTAAAATTAAAATTTATTATTTAAACTTGTTCTTCATTGAAATTTAAGTTTTATTCATATAGACCGAAAATGGAGGAAACTATTTTTTTCTGGCCGATAATTAAAGAAAACTTACTATAATCTAATCTTAATTCATCTTCACATTTTAATGAAAAGTTTTCAACATTATAAGAATCTGTTATTTAAACTTATTGTTCATTGAAATATTAGTTTAGTTTCACCTAATTACGGTGTGAAGAAAAAGTAAACAATTGTTTACAAAAAAAAATCAAAGACGTGTTACGATGATGAAATATTTTCCAATTCTTAGCCTAATTGCATGTATGTCTAGTTATTTTTATAATATAGTTGTGGTTCAAGACGGATTTTTAAACCAAACTTCAACGAATCGTAATATGTACTAGCTCGTTGCGAAACCGCACTAGTGACTAGCTATTTTTAGCAGTTTTAGTTCAAAAGGACCTGTCAAAGTTCAACGCCTCGTCCTCGTAATTTGTGCCTAATTTGAAGTAAAATCACAGTGTCTTATTTTTATAGTTCAAGGATCAGTGAACCAAACCTCTATGCCTAGTAATTTTTGCTAGCGAATATATGCGGCGAAATTGCAGTAGATTTCGGTATTTTTATAGTTCAAGACGGATCAGTCAGCCAAACATCGACCCCTCATAATGTCTTGTTTTGTCTCGCCTAGTTTGATCTTAGGACCCCCCCCCCATATATATATGGGTCATAATTTCTCAACGGTTTTGCATCGATCTCAGGATCACCCAAAATGAGATTAAAAAAAGGCGGAATTCCGCCGAAAAGCGCAAAAATTTCATGCCTGTCAATGGTACCAATGTTTCCTTTAAAGCAACAACATAACTTGCATACTTAACTTTAATTCTACCTTCTATTGTTACCAACAAGTAATAATCTTAATTAACACAAAGGGAAAAAGGTTCCAGCCAGTTTATTGGCAACTTTGTCCAATTAATTGTCAAAAGACGCTACAGATCAGACCTTGGAAAATGGAAGTTTTACAACTAGAGCTATCATATTATGCTATTAAGATAATATTTAATCAGTATTTAAAATGCAATCTTACAGGAGATACCAACAATGTATCATCAATTTAATATAGTCAATTTACCATTAATCCTAAATGTAAATAAAAATTTAGTATTTAGGGAAAAAAAACTCATTACATAACTAAAAAAAAGGTAGAAAAGTATATACCTTTTCTCCAATTTCAGTTTTATCACCGGCAGGCAAGATGTCTAAATCTGGTCTTAAGCAGCAGAGATCCAGAACTTTATTGTACTTTCTTCTGTTATCAGGTTTAATTAATAAAATATTTTCTTTTAGAGTTCTATTTAGTACCCAAGGATGCTGAGGAACATAAGCAATATCTCCCTATAAATGATAATAAAAGTAATGAACAATTTAAAAAAATCATAGTTTGGTCAAGCCAACACAATTTAGATTACTACTCATAACAAATATTGATAGAAATATCTTTTTAAAAATTATACTGTACATTCAAACACTTACATAAAAAAAAAAAGAGTGAAACCATTGACTAATTGAAAAGTTAAAGTTAAGAAAAATATAACTAAGCTGCCTGTCTTGGTTCCCGCTAAAAATAATTTCTAATCTAATTTTTTTTTCTCCAACGGGACTACAATATTGGTGGTTAAGCCTTTGCAGACTCGGCATATTCCTCAGAAGTGAGAGCCTTTTTTTGGCACCATCTAGGCGACTCTCGCTATCAATTTTGATGTGCATGTTACAATGAATCTTAACTCTGTGGGTGCTAAAGTATGCCGAGAGAACCCAAGCCAAATGGGCCTACCAGGGATCTTTTATATGCCATACAATCATATGACACGCATGCCCAAGATTTTCCCATCCAGAAAATCCGTTAGATTTGACGTCGAAAGTAATTTATTGTTAAGAAATCATTTTAGAGTATTTAACGGGACAGCGTCCGGAGCCGTTAGTAACCTGGCCCGCCAAAAAGCACACAGCTTTACATCTCGAAGTTTTATTAAAAAGTGTCACAGCTACAGATTATTAAGATCGTTCTTTGGCCAACCAATAGGGTTGATGGGAAAAGATTAAAAGGTAACTTTAAGTATTTGCTGGATAAACATTTTCTGTGGGAACTGTTACGTGGGCGACTGGATGACACTGTTGTTGGGATGTTAATGTGAAACAGGTAATTTGATTTAAGTTTAATTGTGGTTAAAAATATAAGTTTCTGAGGGGTTAAGTTATAATACGTCATATATTTCACATGATAATGATTCAACATTGTCAATACCTCCATATCTATGAGCCCTTTCCTTCTGTACATTTCTCCGAGTACTGCTGACAGTAAAGATGACTTCCCTGCACCAACTGGACCAATCACAGCTATTAATTTTCCTTTTGGCACACTCAAGTTGATGTCTTGTAGAAAGCACTCTCCGTCAGGTGCCCAAGAGAAGGAAGCATCACAAATTGTCAAGCATTCCCCTGAAATAGAGAGTTGAGTTGCACTAAAGGGCAACACGAGGGATATTTGAGATGGCTGTTGTACTTCTGAACCATAAGGGTTGCCACAATTTATGGTAAAAAAACATACATGGACTGCTTAAAGACTTTTCAAGGATATATTTCTCCATTTTCAAGGACTGTATGTATATTTGAACATGCAACATATAAATTTCACGATAGTTTTTAAACATTCATTTATTAAACAAATAAGAGCTCTTTAACTTTCAAATGAACTTAAATATGTGTTATAAAATCACCTTTTAGTTATTAAAAATTCCATCTAAATTCACATGCTTTTGCCTTCTTGAATTATACATAAACAATGAATCAAAAAGCAAAATAAAAACTGATTTACATTGAAAGTGTTTTTAATGAAGCCAAAATTAACATTTGCAACAACCTTAGAAGAGTTCAGTTTAGATTTGACGACACAATTAATGAAAACACAACCAAGTTATCTCAGCATAAGGGTAATGTGTAAGAAATTAACTCATAGAATATTAAAATAATTACCTTAAAATTAAACAAAAAACTTCACAATTCTAAGAAGTAATAAGAATACTTCACAGCTGATATGAAAGACAGAATAAATAGCTCTTATTGATTCTTTATTAATGATTTAAATAGTACAGTGAAACATCAAAGAGCGACCATCCGCCCGTTCCAGCTATTTTGATCTATACACGCACATGAACCTGGTATCTTTTTAATGCAAAGCAAGCACTTTTCCGACTGGGCTCCCTATCCAAAGACATACAAGGTTAGTTTCATGCATTTCCTGATGGCATCTCAAACAAGCAAGCATTAGTTTTAGATTTATAGACAAATTAAGGGCACAAAGATAGGGAGAAAAAAGCTTAAGTTATACGTGTGAAATGGGGAGGGGTCGTATTTTGCTAGTCGCCTATACATTTCAATAAACAAAAATATTACCTTTTCCAGGTTTGTTCCCAACTACTTCAGGAATTTTATTTTCAGCATGCAGAAACTTGCGGATTCTACCCAAAGAGATGTTACACTAAAAAAAATAATAATTTGATAACAAATACCCAAAGTGAAAACGTAAAAATTCCCATTATCCAAAGTATAACAGTAATATGGCCTGGCCTGTTCATTGGCGACATGATGCAGAACCTACAATTGACAAAAGTAGCCAATGAGTGAACTGGACCCTCTATCTTAGTTATACTTTGAAGAATGGGAGTTTGTCACACTCTCAAATGATTAAATAATAAAAATCATAAATCCATTTCCAAACATATTTTTTTTAACAGAATTACCTGTATCAATTCTGAAATAGAATCAGGCAACTGGTAAAGGGCAGATTTCAGTTGTTCCATAAGTGTCAAAGACACAAAAGCTTGAGTTGGACTTAAAACATGAGAATGGTCGATTAATAAGTAGGTTCCAAAGGTAACAAGTGATATCTGAAAACAAAAGTACATTTTAAATAAAAGTAAAATTATGGAGTTGAGTAGAATAAGATTATTTTTATCACAATAAATTTATTTTCAGGTTAGGTTAGGTTTGAATTATCGTCGCATTAGAGCTACACGAGGGCTATTGGCGACTGGCGTCATATTTTAGAAACAGTCAAGTGACGAGCCGACACTTGAGTACGCAACAATTAAGGGAGACATCCTACACAGCGTAAGGACTTTGAAGGATATTTAATATGCACTCCTTTACACTGGGTATTATTCATCAGACATTTTTGGCTGCACGGGCTGTTTATAAGTTGGCAGTTATTTTGGTGATGCCTGGACCCAAACCTGGGTCATGATTGATTCATTCTTTCCACCCTTAAGTGGATTAATAAAATTAAGGCCAAGCATGTTTGTGAACTAAACACTGGGGGTTCCGCTTGAGATTGACCACCTAACCGGGACATATATTTAGCACCCTAGAGACTTAGCACACTAGAGGTCAAGTAAGCCGAAATGGGGATGGCAAGCCTCATCTCACTGACCAAGGAGTTTAGTTTTTGGTTTTAGAGTTAGGTATGTTAACCCTCTAATGCAGTGGTTCTCAACCAGTGGGTCGCGACCCCCTGGGGGGTCGCGAAGGGATCCTAGATGGGTCGCAACAAGTTTTTTAAAAATCAGACATGGTACAAGCTGAAGAAAAAAAAAGCTGAAACTTTTTTCCTTATACAAATTACGATAGCAAAAATATTTCAATTTGCGAACGATGGATTTTTGAAATAATAAACAGATAGTTAACTTTTAAAACAAAAATAAGATATTAACAACAAGATAATTGGCCTCTTACTATATAATTCCTAATCAGATAAAATATTAGAACAATTTAAATAATAAGCAAAAAATAATAAACTTTCTATATGTAAAAATATATATAATGTATTCTAAGTGTGAATTCAGATTGCTCCAAATTAAAATAAAAAATATTTTTTTTATGAAATATAAATTTTCTTAATTAAATAATATTCTTCACTCATCTTCAGATGAAGTCTGGAAAAATCGTGAAAGTAAGTCGATCTTACTATCCTGAAACTCCGGCGATCGTAACATCGCAAAACTGCGGCGATCGTAGCATCGCTAAACTCCGTCGATCACAACATCGCGAAACTCGGGCGATGGTAACATCGCGAAACTCCGGCGATCGTAACATAGCGAAACTCCGGCGTTCCTACATCCTAGTATCCCGAAACTCCGGCAATCGTTACATCACGAATTTCCGGCGATCGTAACATCGCTAAACTCCTTCGATCACAACATCGCGAAACTTCGCCGATCCTACTATCCTGAAACTCCGGCGATCGTAACATCACGAAACTCCGGCGTTCCTACTGCCTAGTATCCCGAAACTCCGGCAATCGTTACCTCACGAAACTCCGGCGATCATAACATCGCGAAACTCCGTCTATCATATTATCCTGAAACTCGGGCGATCGCAACATCGTGCACGACGGTGCGCGATTGCTTTTTCTTTCCTTCCGAGTTTCGATGCTACGCTACCCCTACCCCTATATATACACACACACAAATTTTAATGCAAATTTGCATCTGTTACATTTTAAAAGTTCAACTAAAAATTACTTGCATCCAGCAGAGGAAAGAAAAACAAGTTTTTAAAAGTAAAACAGTTACTATTTATTTCATCTTATATTTCATAAATAAACAACATTTCAATCAACAAAACATTGCACAAGAATGGTTAGAAGTGGTCAGTTAAAATAAACAACAATAATTAAAAGTAATTAGTTACTCATCTTTTATGTCGTAAGACACCCGACTGACTGCTACAAACGCAGTCGTCCGCGAGGCACGAGACACCGACTTAAACTTTAATAGGAATCAACTACATGTTAGAACATCAACTAATTCAAAAAGAGAAAGAGTGCAAAGTCCACGATGTGTTGACTATTTAAATCTATCCAACTTCAATTACTTCAGTTCAGTTCAGATAAATTACTTCACAAAACTAAAACATGTAAATTAGTAAGTCAATCGTACATCGTTTCGTGAACAACTCAACTCTTAAAATTGTAAACAAACCGAAATCTTTGTTGATGTTTTTGATCTCGTTACCGCACGATGAGTAGACATTTTTGTTATGGCTAACAATGCCCCTCCTCTACTCATCTGCGACTAAAAATTCTGTTTCAACGAGATCCTAAATGAACGATTTTCAGTTCAGAAAAACTTAAAAATTAAACTGACCACAACCAACTAATTGAGCAATTTACAACTATACTTGAATTCTAAAAATATCACAGTTTAACAATCTAACAATCCAAGTCGAAAAACTAGAACAAATTGAACAGGTTGAGGAGCGTGCACGCTCAAAAGATGATAATATACAAATGAAAAGTAACAAAATACTTAACAAGGCTTCAAATTTCTCACAGCATGCTTAATATGACACATCGATTCAAGATCACACTACTAATTAAAAATACATTCAAAAATTACCCTAGCGCTTCCCATTCTTACTATTTACAAAATGCATTTATACCATTATCTTGAAAATCTTGTATCATAAGCAAAGCCATGAAATTACCTAGAAAGTACTAAACCTTAAATTTAAACAGTTATCTTCCTGGTACATCTACAAAAGTACTAGGAGTTCCAAATAAAATAAACTTCAAAAATTCCTTAAATATTCAACAAAGTTTATTAGAAGAAATAAAAAGAACTTAATCCGTGCTTCCAGTGTTCGTAGAATATTCCTATGTCCATTGTCCAGTCAGAAGTCCGTGGTTCCAAAGTTGTCCGTAATTCAAAGTCCAAAATCCGTGGCAGGTCCGTTCGACGTTTCAGAAGATGAGTTTACAAAAAGTCCGATACTTTATCACACAAGAAAAAGATTTCAGCTTCACGAAGGAACCCTGAAACAAAGTGCAGTATCAGATCCTATATCTTAATATTTATCATATCCTCAAAATCACTTTAGAATTTTGACTTGGTAGAAATAAACAATAAAATTTATTTAATCTCAAAAAGTTTATCAATGAAATATTTTAATTCTAGACGCGTCATAGGCTTTGTAAATATATCAGCTAGATTCTCTTTACTTCTTACATATAAGACTTGAAACATATCCTTAAATACTAAATCTCTAATAAAAAGTAATTTTACATCTATATGTTTAGATTTTGCATTTTCAATTGGGGATTTTACAAAGTTTATTGCGGCTTGATTATCAACAAACATAATTGGTTTTAATAAATCACTATTGATAAGTTGTTTTGATATACATTCATTTAAAATATTGTCAAACCAGATTAGTTCTTTAGATGTTTCAGTCATAGAGACAAATTCGCTTTCCATAGTTGACAGACAGATACACTTTTGTTTGAAAGTTCTCCATGAGATGGGGGATTTACTTAAACACACAATTTGACCACCCATCGAGATTCTGTCATCTCGGTTAGAAGCGAAATCTGCGTCTGAATAAGAAATTATTTGGGGTTCATTACAAAATAGTTTCAGTTTTAAGCTTTGAGTATTATAAACATATCCCAATAAATTTAGAAGACCGTGCCAATGTACAAGCCCCGGATTACTTTGAAATTGGCTAAAAATATTTACTGCATAACTGATGTCAGGTCTGGTGCGATTCGCTATAAATGATAAACATCCTAAAAGACTTCTATAAGGTAAAGATTTCATTTCATTTTTCTCAACTATTGACTCTGGTGATTGTTCTTTAGAATATATACAATTTTTAGTTATTGGTAGGGATCTTATAGGAATATGATAATCATTAAATCTATCATAAACTTCAGTTATGTATGAAGATTGGTGAATTAAAATGCTATTATCTTTTGTTTCAAATTCAACACCTAAAAGTTTTCTAGTTGTGCCGAGTGCTTTTAAATCAAAATGTTTACTTAAAAGTTTTACTACAAAGTTAATTCTACTGGGATCTGCACCAAACAAGACAAAATCATCTACATACAATAATAAAACAATTTCATTCTTATATATATAAGCACAATTACAATTTAAAAATTTCACAAAACCAATATCTATTAACACTCGGTCGATCTCAAAATACCAGACACGACCAGACTGATGGAGGCCATATATGGCTCGGTTAAGTTTACAAATTAAATTTTTATCCTTACAAAAACCTTGAGGTTGGAACATAAAAATTTCTTCATTTATTGGGGCATACAGGTACGCGCATTTTACATCAAATTGATAATGATTAAATCCAAGGTAAGAAACTAAAAGTGTGAAAAAGAACCTAATAACACTAAAATTTACAACAGGACTGTACGTTTCATCGTACGTCTCTCCTTTAATTTGCTTAGATCCCTGCGCGACTAGCCGAGCCTTATATCTGACAATTTCGTTTTTCTCATTTCTTTTTACTGTAAAAACCCATCTAGAACCTAAAATATTTGATGAATTATTTTTACTATCTGTTAAGTCCCAAACTTTTCGTTCGTGCATGATTTTAATCTCGTCTCTCATCGCTTCCTCCCACTCCGATCTCTGAGGTGAAGATATAGCTTGTTTATACGTTTTTGGTACGACTACATCTAGTCAGGATGTAAAATTAGCGGTACCACCACCGAGACTAATGTCATCAACGGGACCAGAATATTTATTCTTTCCACTGAAATCAAATAAAGTTGGGTAAAATTTGAGTCTATTTTGTTTACAGAAATTTTCTACCTCATTCCGTGACCTAAGTCTCGTATTTGTTTCATTATCAAAATAATAAATATCAGTTCTAGACTTATCTGGTCTCGTGATGGCTTCCCGTCTCCAGGTGGCTTCGGCTAACGTGTTGTCCTCAGAATCGCTGTCCTCTTCATCGGAGTGAGATGAAGCGATAGATACTCGATTATCGTGAGTAGACGAGCGAGATGAATCTCTGTCCTCACGACCAGTCCCGAAACTTGTAGGACCTGGCTGAAAATCAGAATAACGAGTATCAGGTTCATAAAAATTACTTACATACAAATTTTGTTCATTGGAGCCCAGTACTGCTCCACTGCAATGATCATTTGAAATTTCACTGTTTGGGGTATTATCATAAAAATTTAACTTTTCATTAAAATTTACATTTATGGTTTCTACAACCCTATCTTCGTCAGGTAAGTAAATACGGTAACCTCTTGTGCTCAGTGCATAACCTACCATGAAACCTTTCTTGGCTCTGTTATCGAGCTTCTTTCTACGCTGTTTTGGGATTCCAACGTAAGCTGTTACGCCAAATGGTTTCAGGTGTTTGACTGATGGTTTGTTACCTCCAAATAACTCGATAGGGGTTTTGTCCCGACCAGAATGGCACGTTCTATTCCAAACGTATGCAAAAGTAAGGGTTGCATCAGGCCAAAAGGTTCGGCTTACGCCTGAATCTGTCAACATGGCTTTAACCCCGTTCATTACCGTATAATGAAATCTTTCAACGATGCCATTCTGCTCAGGAGTATAGAAATTTGTTAGTTCAAATTTAATTCCCAAATCAAAAAAATACTCTTTAAATTCATTGTTGTAAAACTCGCCACCGTTATCGCTTCTGACAGCTAAGATTTTAAAATCAAGATAACGTTCGGCACGAGTTTGAAAACGTTTAAAAACTTGAAAAACATCCGACTTATGAACGAGAGGAAAAACATTTACTTTGCGGGAAAAATCGTCTATGATTGTGAGAAAATATCTTTGGCCGTCCCTTCCTTCAGGATCTATCGGACCACAAAGATCTAAATAAATTAATTCTAATGGTCTTTTTGACCTGGTTTTATTTAAAGGTTTAAAACTTGTTCGTTTTGACTTTGCTAGTCGGCAGGGTTCACAATCAGAAAAATCATTTACCCCCGACATATCCGGCAATCCCCTTACAGAATCATTTTTACTTGTGTCTTTTAATACACTTGCACTTAAATGTGCAAACCTTTTATGCCAAATTTTAGGGTCATCCTTTTCAGTTACAGCTGTGTGAAATTTAACGCATCTTTTCGACAAGGTTTTTACGTTATTTACACTAATATCCTTATCTATAACAACTTCAGGATATGTATAGTAAATACCATTCTTTAAAGTGGCTGTGAACCAAGTTTCACAAGAACTTTTTACTTTTATTTCGCCGTTTCTGCCTATAAAGCTTAATCCGGCCTTATCTATAAGATTACCTGCGATCAAATTTCTTCTTAGTTATGGCGAGTAATAACAGTTTAATAAAGTTACAGTCTTATTTGGAAATTTAAGTTTAACATGCCCTTTTCCTTCTACAGCAAAAGTAGCGTCAGCAACAGCAACAGAGACCTTTTCATTTGCTATTGGTTCAAAAGTTGAAAAATACGACTTTGTTTTACAAAAATGATGTGACGATGCGGTATCTAAAATAAATGCATCATCGTCATCAGCCTCACTGACACATGCTGTAATATAAAAACAATTATCGTTTCTGTCCTTGGCGGACGGGCTGGGGCCTCTCCTTTCAAATCGCCCTTTAGGCGAAGGAGATCTATAAAAATTACGCCTTTTCCAAGGCGACGCCCTTCTTAAACCACGGCCACGTGACTGGTTACGACCTCTAAATTGGGAACTAGGAGTGGCCGAGCGACGGTGACGATCTTTCGAAAAATGTCCTTCTTGACCACATTGATAGCACTTAAATGATCGACGCCCCCTCGACTCTGTGTTGTAGGCCACAGCCCTACTATCCCGATCCTGCAACTTCAAACGTTGCCGTGCATCCTCAGCCAGCACTGCCGTTTCCACCTTATCCAACGTGAAAGCCTCTTTTGACCAACTCATGATATATTGAGTTAATGTGGCAAAAGATTCAGGAAGTTGTTTTAAAACATTAAAAATTACCCTTTCATCGTCCAATGGGTGTTTCAAAGCATCCAACGTATCTTTAAATTCTCGGATCTTTGAAAAGTAAAACAGCGTAACCTTCACCTTTAACGGGTTTTAAATCTAGATATTCATGATACACCAACTGATGCCTCACCCGGTCATCAGGTTCAAAGTACGTTTTTAAACTATTCCAGGCTTTTATTGGGCATGTTTCGTTCTTTATTAGTCTTTTAAAATCCTCACTGACATTTAGGTAAATAGTAGACAATGCTTTATCACATCTTTCGTTATAAGCATTAAATGCCACCTCATCAGTCTTTTCTGGAACTTTTTCCTTGGAACTAACCAAATTCCAAAGGTTTCGCTCGATAAGGAGAAATTTAACATCAGTTGCCCAAAGAGAATAGTTGTTACTATTTAATTTAGTGATTCCGGGGTTTATATAAGCCATCTTAAAAAAATTATTAATTTTAAAGTCCAAAAAAAAATTTAATATTTAGTCACAAAAAAAAATTTAATATTTAGTCACAAAAAAATTACAAATACCCAGGAAGCAACCACAGCCCCTCCGTCAAGGAGAACGTTAAACCCGTTTAAAAAAAATATCAACTTGCAAACACAAAATGCACTACAATATTAACAATTTAAATTTAAAGACAGCAAAAAAAAATTAGGGCAGCCGGACATGTCGGAAGTCAATAAATACATACTAAAAAGTAAACAAACAGTGACCACAGTAAGCGAACATCATACGATTACACAATCTTAAAGTACTAAAGATAACTATATACTGACCACCTCAAAAACGATTCTTTAATTCACTAATTAAATTTCAAAATAAACTTCAAGTTTCATTGTAACCAAAGTATGCAACAAAATTTGCAATATAAACAAGTTTTACTCATGCCGGACACAGGGCCTCAAAAGAACGTAACTATGTTACGGGCCCATAACCAAATGTTACATTTTAAAAGTTCAACTAAAAATTACTTGCATCCAGCAGAGGAAAGAAAAACAAGTTTTTAAAAGTAAAACAGTTACTATTTATTTCATCTTATATTTCATAAATAAACAACATTTCAATCAACAAAACATTGCACAAGAATGGTTAGAAGTGGTCAGTTAAAATAAACAACAATAATTAAAAGTAATTAGTTACTCATCTTTTATGTCGTAAGACACCCGACTGACTGCTACAAACGCAGTCGTCCGCGAGGCACGAGACACCGACTTAAACTTTAATAGGAATCAACTACATGTTAGAACATCAACTAATTCAAAAAGAGAAAGAGTGCAAAGTCCACGATGTGTTGACTATTTAAATCTATCCAACTTCAATTACTTCAGTTCAGATAAATTACTTCACAAAACTAAAACATATGTAAATTAGTAAGTCAATCGTACATCGTTTCGTGAACAACTCAACTCTTAAAATTGTAAACAAACCGAAATCTTTGTTGATGTTTTTGATCTCGTTACCGCACGATGAGTAGACATTTTTGTTATGGCTAACAGCATCGATCTCGGGGATGATAAATTTCCGAGTCAAAAAAGCGGATTTCCGCGGTTCCGCGGAAATGTACCATGTCTGAAAAATAAAAACATATATTTAAATAACGTTTTATTTTATAATTTTACAACTAGAATGGAAGAAAAAAATCTCCATACATTATTTTACATCTCGGTTAATTTACATTTAAACTTTTTTATGTTATTATTACATAATTTTAATTCTAGTATGTAACGTTGCAACAAGCTACGTTGTCTTGGGTTTTGATTATTATTATATTTCTACCTTGTAGCTCGGCTCATTTAGGTGCATAAATATATCTGCTAAGTTTAAACAACCAAGTTGGGGAGCTAAAAAAATCTGGGTTAGCATCTTGTAAAAATATCAGCAATTCAGATCGCAGCTCAAATAACTTGTCCAAAACCTTCCCACGGGTCAGCCATAGTAAAATAAAAAATTACCCAATTATAATAATAGTTAATAAAGAGTACAGCATATGTAGGACAGGGGGGGGGGGGGAAGGTCGCGAAGTTATTTTGTGGCATTAGGGGGTCGTCACCTGCAAAAGGTTGAGAACCACTGCTCTAATGCATACTGTTGCCATATGGCAACAAGTAACATAATCCACTTTATTATATTAAAGTAGAGCTCCCTCTCGACAAACCTGTGTTTTTTTCATCTATAACAATTCATTTTGAAGTTTTAGTTACTAATAAACCTCATAGATGACATTAGTAAAAGTGCATTCAAAATTAAAGAGTGAAGTTATTAACTGTTGCGAAATTACGTCTTTGGCAGTATTTAAAGAACAATAATATTAGTATTAAATACAAATAAATTGTTTTGAAAAAATAATCATAGTTCAAGAGGGTTATTTTAAAATATATTTAGTAGTTTTCTAGTCATTCTCATCAAAATTAGAATTTTTTAGTTGGTTTTTGCCATCATACGACAAAAATTTTAAAAATTGAAAATATTTAAATTCCAATGCAGTTAATTTTTTTTCAGTATTTTTCCCTTAATGTATGAGTATTAAAGATAAATATATTTTTTGTGATTAAAAAAAATCATGCATTACAGGGTTGAAGGGAGAATCAAGAGAAAACTCACCAAAAATGGAGTACAAAAATAAATAAAAGTCGTAACAACATAGCAAAATAATGAACGTTGTATCCATTTGATTTCTCTTCCTCTGGCCTCGGTGACTTTCCTTTGAAATGGAATTTCCCATGCATATAATTTCAAAATCTGAAATGAAATTTTGTTGAAAATACTAACTACAAATAAAAAAATTTAGGAGATGTTTAGTGTATGAATAAACATGTTCACCTTAATCCCATTGAGAACTTCATTCATGTGTTTCAAACGAACATCTTTCATTTCCATTTGTTTATCCTAGAATAAGATGGCAATGCATTAGTAGGCAAATCCATAGATAGATTTAGAATTATGTGATACTAGGGTAACCAGGCCAAAAAAAAGTAAAAAACAGCACATTTTACTTTTGCGAGCAGGACACATTTAAAATTAAGACAAAAACTTTTCTGCACATTGAACATTACATTATTTAAACAGTATTAGCATATTTTTCTTAATAAGACCTTGTCTTTACATGTATAGTCATAAAACTTGATACAGGTCATTGTTAAGTTAACTTTGACTAAGTAAACTAAAAAGGTAAGCTATTACAATGAAATGTAGAACATTGAAAATGTAGACAAACTTCTATAAAGATCTTCAAACTTAAATTTTCAAAAATACAGACATTTGGTTTTTTTTTTTTAAATACAGATAGCAAGACAGAACCTCTAAATATGGACGTCTGGTAACCCTATGTGATACAGCCTGCTATAGTTCTATTATGCACTGATGATGAGGCTCAGTATGTATAATTATATACACTGGCAAAACAATTTATTCCATTAGACTACAGTAAAAGATGCAAATAAATATTTCATACTGTTTTTAATCAATTATAAATAATACTTCATTTGATTTGCATGATAAATAAGCCTTTTTTTCGTTTGAAAAAATACATTGCAGAAATAATGGAATATTTCTGGAATATTATATAATGGAATATTATATATTGGAGAAATTAAATAAAGATACATTCTTAGATGTAGGGCATTTTTCGAACATAATGACAGGGAATTTCCCCCAAATTATAAATGCATAGGCCTTTGACATTAGTATCCTGAAATCACACTTGGCCCCTTCAACATGATATTTGGTGAAATTAACCATGTGATTACATATGTGGCACAAATTTTGTGGTTTCTAACCATCAACAAGTTTTTTCTTCAATTATTAACTTATTTAATTTAGGTACTAGGTTTTGGTTTGGAGAACAGACTCCAGTTTAACTTCTCATTAATTTGCGATCCCCCTTGTGTACAAGAACTTTCGATTTGATGTAGCACCTTCTGCATTTTCTAGCCTTTGATTTGGCTACCAACAAATCATTGACATCACGTCTTCACTCTGTTTTCAACTTCCGGAGGTAACAAGGTATAAAATTGAATATATTGGTTTATTATTGTATTAGTCTAGTGACATTACTGCACTTCAAATGCCGAAACAGAAGAAAAAAAGTTGTGTGGTGTATTCCGGGCCTATTAATTATCACAATGCCTGAATCCCAATAACTTTTCTACTGTACATGTACAGTAGATTTATTCCCAATAAAGTAAAGTATTCTGAATAAAGCAAAGTCATCAATTTTTTCTGGAGACGGGGAAAAATATCAGATGAGACAATTTTCAGGAGTTATAAGGGCCCTAAGAAATTTTTTAATTTCATGAGTTTTTCGGGAGGCGTACGAACCCTCCCCATTTGTCAATAATGGATTCATCAAAGATGCTAAATTTACTTACAGTATAATTCTCAGCAGCTCTTGATATGAAGTAAGTAACTGGGATCAAAAGCAGCATGACTCCAATCCCAGCCAGTGTAGATATCCCCAGATACTTCCACAATATGCAGATAATGATCACTATTTTAATGGGAGCAGTGAACAGGTCAACAGATTGAATGGTAAACCACTGAATTCTTTTGATGTCTACCGTCAGCAAATTCATGATTGATCCACTGGGATAGTCTCTTCTTGCAGCAGTAGATAAGCACATATTCTGTAAATTACAGAAAATATTAAAATTTATTGCAGAAAAAAAAGCCACCTCTGAATGGATGCTGGTACAAAGGAACAAACTTATTTTAAAGGGCATATCAAATGGACACTCAGTCACTCAACCCAACTTGGTCTTCAACTTTTATCTCGATTTTGACTTCATAGAGTTCGACATAGGCTTGTTGTAGGCATTGGCGACAAGAAACCGGTTTCTCTCCTTCTGCACTTAGTCCAAGTGTCGGAATAGTGCATCGTGTGTATCGTGGTAGGTAGAAAAGTCGTGGCTTAGGACTTTTCAATTAACAGAAATTTTAAGATACGTAAATTGTTTTAGAAAAAACCGTGATTTTCAATCAATCACACTTTATTTCAGTGACACATTATTCATTCACACATTATAAGTCAGTGTTCATCATCAGCTTCAAAGCTGATGATGAACAGACTTTTGAATAAAACGCGAAACTGAATTTTAGGGTTGCAGCGAGAGAAGCACAAGAAAGTGAGAAACTGGTTTCCTTACACCAGTTTAGGCGATTACTCACTATCATCACCAAAGAGGTCTGGTGAGGGAAGTTTTCTATAAAAATTACGTGGTTTTTCCTTTGTACTCTTCATACATATTGAACTGCACCTTCATGTTTAGTAGGGATGCACCGAATACAAAATTTGGCCCAATACCGAATATTCAGCCAAAATCTTAGCCGAATATTCGGCCCACATAAACAGATTTTTTTTGGTCAGATCAAAGTTGTATTTTTTATTAATTAATTTTTATTCAACATAAACATATAAGTTCACAAGCACACAATAATTTTAGAACAATAAAGCTATTAAATTTTTATTTAAAGAAACACAATAAAGTAGTACTCGTTTGTTATTAAAACAAGCCTTTTAGCAAGTGTTTGAAACTTGGTAAAATCACAACACGAAACCGAAAGTATGAAAAATAAAACCTAAGTATTTAGATCTGATGTAAAATGTAATAAAGAAAAAAAATAATAATAAAGCCACGGCTTACAATATTGTTATACAATTAAGAAACTAATTTTTTTTAAATCTTTTATTGAAAAAATTACAATTCTGATCTGTAATATAGTAATTATTGGTTCTTGCTTTAAAGATACATGTTTATTTAATGAAACAAAAGTTAAGCTTGATTTAGCATTATAAGTAACAAAAACTTAAGAATTTGAGTCTATCAAAAAAGAAAACAAGTCCTGTTTGGGAATTTTTCAATGTTTTAGAAGATAACATGAAAAAATTTAAATTTCACTAATCGGCCAAACCGAATATTCGCCTACAGTGGCCAAATAGTAACCGAATATTTGGTGCATCCCTGATGTTTGGTGTATGTTTGTTCATTAATGCTGCATAAATGTATGCAGTGTAAGTTAGCGATTGAAAACCAAGCAGCATAGCATAAGAACCTTCATTTTATAATGATGTATTTCTTTGCCATGACAAAATTAGTAACCTATGCATCCAATTGGTTCAAATACCAGGTTTTATTAACCAGGTCGTGTGGCGTTGGAGACGTTGAAGATAATTTCTTTAACGTCCATAGCAGATTAAATCCAACTTTTGAGTTTTGCAAGATATTTGAAGAGTACACAGGAAGAACCGCTTGATTTCTTTAGAGTCTTTCCGTAATTGTGTGCTTGGCGGACATTGCAACCGAAAACCTGCTTCTCTTTCGGTTCTTCATTTGCGGTACAAACGTGTGTCTATCCACTTATCTCTGGCGTGAATCAGGGTTGCCGCGAAAGATAAACAAAGCGAGTAACCGGTTTCTTTATGCCAGTTTAGGCCATTTCTCTCCATCATCTCCAAAGAGGCTATTAAGGAAACGCTTCTACGAAATAAAGGGGTTTTTCCTGTGTACTCTTCATTTGTCAGTTGAGGATTGGGTTGGAAAATGTTTGTTCATGTGATATGCCTTTAAAATTCATAGGCTAAAGTAAAACTTGCATATTACAAAGCAATTCTTACCTACAAAAGTTAGTGTACCATTACTTCCAAGCATATTGAGTACTTACTTTTCTAAACAGACAACCCATCAATGCAGACTGGAACTGGATAGCAGAGACCGATTCAAAATATATCAGGATATTGAAGATGTTATTGGACAAAATGGACAAGAAGAAAGTAAGAGCTACAAAGAAATAGCCTTTCCAAATGTATTGGTCGTCGGTAACAAAATTAATGATGCGACTAAAAATAAAAAACAGCCATAAGTACATTTTAAGAGCTTCAAAGTATGTATTTCCAAAATTAAATAAGAGTTTAAACTATTATAAAATATCCTCATACTCTACTTAGTGAAGAAAACGTAGTACATATATCAATAAGCATAATTATAGAAGATGAATAAAAAGTTTAAGTTCTTAAAGGGGGGGGGGGGAGAGAGAGAGAGACACACACAAATTATATAATAATGCAATTTTGATGATTTTTGTTATTCCCCCTACCTTCACAGTGATATTCCTGTATATTTGGGGTTCGTTATATAAAACATTTGCACACTAAATTTGGCTACTTTCATTTATTTTCTTTTGAAAATTCAATAATTATTTCTTATTGTTTGTTAAACTAATATCTAACAAATTGAAGCAAAACATTTCAGATCCATATGATACAAAAAATGAAACAACCCATAACTTTTAAACTAACTATACCTAATGATTTTTCAATACCACTAAAAACAAAGAAAGCTACAAAAAATCCACCATCAAAAGAAATAACTAGTATTAAAACATCATTATATTCATTAATATATGCTTAAATTTAAATGAAAAATTATGTCTGCTTTTTTAAAAAAAATAGAACAAACTGTGCTTCGTTCTAAATAATAATATGAACAATCAAAGAATCTCATAGTGAAATATATTAAAAACAAAGAAAGCAACAAAAACCCATCATCAAAAGAAATAACTAGCATCAAACATCATTATATTCATTAATATATGCTTAAATTTAAATGAAAAATTATGTCTGCCTTTAAAAAAAAAATAGAACAAATTGTGATTCGTTCTAAATAATAATATGAACAATCAAAGAATCTCATAGTGAAATATATTCTGACGTCATTTAAAACAGATTTATGTTGCACAAATAAATTTCCTTTAATTTGTTTAAAATAAAGTTTCTTGCGCGATTTTTGCGAGTGGCAATGATAATTTCATTCTAATAAAAATTGACTTCTTATGCTTTTAAATTAGCATTAAATTTTCCAGGTTTTTGTTTTAATAATTGAAGTACTTTTAATTTTTTCCCTGAAATTTTCAATGTATTCTAATTTTGATGTGCTGAATTTTTTGATGCATTACATGTCTGTAGCATTTTTAGTTTGGGCTAAAAAAAAGTGGGTAACAGACGGAATGAACGCTTATAATGTCTTACATTTTTTGGGTCACAAACATAGTGGGGAAGCTAAAAGTATAGCCAAGTTACATTTAAACACAAAGCTTGGATCAATTTTTACAGGGTGGCTACAGAATCTGTGAAAACAAATTCCCTGACTTTTCCCTGATTTTCCAGGCTAAATGTAAAAAATTTCCCTGATTAGGGGCAATGAACTATATTAGCATACTGGTTGATGACATGGGCCGAGATATGGTCATTGATATAGGCTGAGAATGGTGAAGTTGAATATCATTGCACTAGAGCTCAGGGAAGGGCAAGGCAATAAAAACAAAATATTAATAAGCAAAGATTAATAAGCAGTAACTCAACCATTAAAGTGAAAGCCTTTTCAGGATTAAACTTTTTGTTATCCTTTCTTTTACGGGTTAAAATGGCAATTTTGGAAATTTTCCCTGATTTTTTTAAAAAATCCCCAATTTCCCTGACTTTCCCTGATTTTTCCAGATTGATTAAATTCCCTGATCCTGTAGCCACCCTGTTTTAAAACAACACATCAAATAGTTTTTAAGGTTTATGTTTTGAAAGAAAAAATTCTTACTCTAGGAGAAAGGGTGGAACTATTATAGCAGCTACATAGAAAAACTGCAATACAAAGGTTGAAATGACATAAGGCCACAGAGCTCTCATTAAGGTCCATCCAAGACTTGGAAATTTTGGCTGGATAGGAAGCCTGAAATGTTACAAAGATATCAATCATGATTATAAGAATAACTTGATGCATGAATATACGCAAACTTAAATATCACTTAACAATATATACAAGAAAATTCAATAATTTGTCTACAAGTTTAAACTCTTCAAATAGTATAAATATCTTGGACGGTATAAAGATTCAAATTTGATATGGAAAACTCATGTTTCTGAGTTATTAAAAAAAAACTCCGTTTTATATTATACAAATTTTATTGCCTAAGAAGAGACGTTCGTATTTATTTATATTATTCCTGGTGCTATTCCGTCCTTAATTATGGTAGTATTGTATGGGAGGAGGTTATAAAAGCAATATTAATCCGCTGATTTCAATTCAAAACAAACGGGTTAAAATTCTGAAAGGACATAATGTTAAGTAATGTTATTTTAGCCATATTAGGAAGTTTTACGGTAAATATACAATTGAAGAGCTTGGAAGAATGTGCTAAGTGACATTTTCGAAAAAAAAAAATTGAGATTTTTGTGTCAATGAACGGCATTAAAAATAACAAGATAACTTCAAGTTAAGTATATTTTTATCTTTTGTTAGTGCTCTTTTTAACATAGCTAAGTGCAAGCGAAAAACTTTAAAGCTCATTTTCACCTTTATGTTATTTAGACTATCACAAACTAAGCTCCTCAATGGATTCTGATAATTATGAAATTACAAAATTCCATTTCGGTTTTGTTTTTCCAGCCCTTATTTAGTAAACATGGATTGATCGGCATGTAAATTTAACAATCTTTCTCTTTTAATTTTGCAAGTACAATATGTAGCTCTGTTCGTTCCCTTTTGTTCTCTGGATGTTTAGCGCTTACTATTTTCTCGTTTTGTTTTTGGAAAACATTTTTTTTGCATTGATACTGTTTCCCTGTAACCATGTGTGTGATCGTAGTAATCACAAATCTATTAAATTACACCATCATTTTATAATTTGTTTTGTAACTGACAACATTGTAACAAATATAATTACTACTTGCACCAAAACCGACCTTAAGTTTGCAGTATACAAATGTTCTACGAGAAAAAGGGTAAATAGTTCTCATTTTTGAGTGCGAGAATCGAATACAAAAAGGTATTTCACATTCAATAAACAAATTTATTTGTTATTTCAAGACATAAATTTATTATTTTTATTAGTTTAGCTTCAGTTAGTGTTATTTTAATTATTTTTTTCCTTCGATTTTGACGTAACAGGGCGCACGAATATCAGGGTCGAAGGAGCAGCCAATAGGAGCAGGCAAAATTTCGGTGCCGGCAGCGTTGTTTACGCAGATTCTTCCGCCTAGTACATTTCTCTGCTGCAAACTTAAGCTCAGTTTTGGTGTAGTTTGCTTTCTGTTTGGTTTTTCCAGCCCTTATTTAGTAAACATGGATTGATCGGCGTGTAAATTTAACAATCTTTCTCTTTTAATTTTGCATGTACAATATGTATTTTGCTACAATGGCTTTGTTTGTTCCCCTTTGTTCGCTCGATGTTTAGAGCTTATGATTTTCTTGTTTTGTTTTCGGAAAACACTGTTTTTCATTGATACTGTTTTCCTGTAACCATGTGTGTGATTGCAGTAATCACAAATCTATTAAATTACACCATCGTTTTACCATGTGTTTTGTAACGGACAACATTGTAACAAATATAATTACTACTTAGCATTTCTTCCCTAGTCAATGACAGATTCATAAACAACAAAGCAAGCTAGTTTTAATATGATTTCAATTGATGTTTCATTTGTCATAATAGCTTTATTATAGAATTTGGGAATTCTACCTAGCATTATATGTTGGGAAAATGTTCATATGGATTGACTTAAATATTGGGAGTAAAAGCATTTTCTGCACCCTTGAAAACACATGTACATTTCCTTACTCCAGAAAAATATGGCCTTTTAAATTACTAAAACTACCCCAGCCAGGAGGTGATGCTACGACCAAGCCAATAAGGAAATATTAATCAACAACAAAACGTGTAGCTACATCATTCTTCAGAAACAGATCCTCAGGACTATTTTTCAATGTAATGTCAGACGTGTCCACTTAAAAAAATGGGTGTCAGTTTCTATCAAAACCTGGCAAGGTAGGTATAACTATAATTCATAAAGTTTATGAACAATAGCACAAGTAAAATAATTTAAGAAATGATTCAGAAAAAAAATAAAAAGGAGGCAACCATCAAAAACATTACAACAACTAAGGAAGCTCTCAACAGGTATAAAAACATATATTTAGAAATAGATGATATAAAAAAACTTACCAAGTATAAATATCAAGTACCAAGTAAAACAAACCAAGTAACACATTTACCAAGTACAATCCATTGCTACAGTCAACCCCAGATTAAGTATGCAGTTGTGCGTGCATCCGCGGAGGAAAGGTCGTGAGTAAATAAACCTCACTATCCAATCAGAGCAGGCGACGAAATTTCGCCTGCTCTGATTGGCTGCCCCTTTGAGATACTCTGATATTTGATATTCGTGCGCCTTGTTACGTCAAAATTGAAAGAAAAATAATTAATAATTAATCACTCTAACTGAAAAAAAACATAATAAAACTAATACAAATACTTCTTGAAATAACGAATAAAGTGGTTTATTGAGTGTGAATTACATTTTTTTATTCGAGTCTCGCACTCGGAAATGAGAACTATTTTCTCCTTTTTGCAGAGAACATTTACATGCTGCAAACTCAATGCGAGTTCTACTGTAGCTAATGGGTTAGTATACAATTCAATACCAAAACTTACAGATAATACTTCCAATGTCGTGAGAATTCAGAATATATCCACGAAGCTTTCAGTTGCACTGTTAAGAAAGCCAGATCACTTACAGCTAACAAGCGTTTCCGACCAATATGAATATACCTAGGAAAAGAATGATGACAAATTAAACACAGCTCAAAATGACAAATTAAGAATTTGAAGTATTTTTTAAAAAATATATATAGGACAATACAAAACGTTGAATAACCGTACATGATTAGTCCACAGGGAAAATATTTTAAAATCCTTTATATATAACAACTTTCCGGCATAATTTTTTTAAAGTTTCACATGGTTTATACACTTATAAGGGAAAAAAGAGAAAAATTCAAGAAATAGAAATTGTTAAAATCATAAAATCGGGATAGATAAATCAAAAATACTAAGAACCTCAATTTTTTTTGATAAAACTAAAACCTGTATAAAATCCGAACCCCAGCATAGTTGATAAAAGCGTAAAAAAGCTTCAAACACAGATATTTTTTTTCATTCACGCTTTTCTTGCCTTGACAAGGTCGCGACTCATAGGCCCTATTAGAAGTAATATTCTGGTTGACCCAACTTGACCTGAACCGCAACCGGAGCTACACAAGTAAAGAGACACTCTTTCTATTAAAGTATCTCCAAAGTGTTGTGCTACCGGGTCGTCAAATATGGTGTAGATAAAAGCACCATTCCACAAATTTTACTAAATCACAAATTTATAAATTTTACAAATTTCACAAATTTTACTAAATCGGGATAAAATTGGAACGGCCCATGAAGTAACCCGATTCGAATCTGCAAGAACTATGCATTGTTCTTACTGTTTTTTAATTCCTAATTAATTTTTCTATAGTATGTACCACTCAAAATGAACTTTATTAATTGAATTAGTGATAGTATACATGTATTAACATTACTTAACACAAAAAGTTCCAGTTCTTTCTTCGAGTTTGAATTAACAAGGTTTGACTATTTTCAAAAAAATAAAAAATTCACTTACCTTATAAAATATACAAATGAATAGAGAGCAAGAAAAGATACTTCATCCAGAACTTTAGTATTTTCCTAAAAATAAATAATTCAAGATTTTATAAAATACCTAAACAAAATGTCAGGTTATTATTTTGAATACTTTTTCCCCCCTTAAGTGTATCTCAGGAGACTGAAATGCTACAACTGTAATTGTGTGAAAATATTTCAGTTTAACTGGGAGTAATAAAAAATAATAAAAATGAAATTTTATTATTTAAAATATATAATTGAATAACAAGCATGCTAGACTATAAAATAACTACTATGAGAGACTTTTTAAAGTATTATATTTCTTTTAAAAAAGGTTTTGCACCCCCAGTGCTAAATAATTTGCAAAAACTACACCTCACCTCAGTTTAAGTATGCAGTATACAAATGTTCTACGGGAAAAAGGGTAAATAGTTCTAATTTCAGATTGCATGAATCAAATAAAAAAGGTTTTTCACATTCAATAAATCACTTTATTCGTTATTTCAAGAAATTTTTGTTTATTATTTTTATCTGTTTTTGCTTCAGTTTGAGTGTAATATTTATTATTTTTTCCTTGGTTCTTGATGTAACAGGGCGAACGAATATCAGGGCCTGGCGTATCACGTAGGAGCGACCAATCAGAGAGGCAAAATTCCATTTGTTTAATCCACGTAGAACATTTTAATGCTGCAAACTTAAGGTGTGTTTTGGTGTAGTATTTTTAATATAGAAAAAGCAACATAAATACAGAAAGTCTGAATGATTCTTTAATATTTCATGGAAGTCCAAGCACTTTAAAAAAAAAAAAAAGGAAATAATATAGTTGGCATTTTGAAATTTTAAACCGATTCACTTGTATCCTTGTGGTTGCGAATTATATATGGTAATAAATGGACTCTTGCGTACAGTAAAAAAAAGTACTATTTAATTATAACTAGTACAATTTATGATGCTTTTTTTTCTTTACACAAAGATATAAGCTCTGCCACTATTGGAAATACTACAAAGTACATTAGAAAGCTTTTATATTGCATTTTAAGGTTCACAAAGACTTGTATGAAGATAACTTTGCAATCACTAATTATCTGGCACCTCCCTGCAGTCACCTTGAAATAGAAAATAAATATGCACTACTAGTTATTTTTGAGAGATACTTTATTAAAAAAAATGAAATATTACCTGAAGTAAACTAAATTTCTTTCTATCCACAAATACAGACAAAATCAGCTGCATAAATACTAATGGATGGTATACCATGTCTATTATGAAATTGATTCCCGAAGCTGGCTTTGAATGCTGCAAAAGAAGCACAAATATGTGAGAATTTTTTTGTCAAAGTATTGTATCCCTCTAGAACTGGAAAAGATATCCTCAATTTTTAAGACACCTATAGAGGTCGATATAAAGTCAGGGTTCCCATTCTTATTTCAAAATAAAAATCAAGGAGTTTTTAAGGACTTTTCAAGGACTCCCAAATTGTTTTTCAAGGACCGTTAATCATAATGCAAGAAATGTTTTACCAATTAAAAATCAACCCGATTTGCCTATTTTTTTAAACAAAATTGGCAAAGATGCAAATGGTTAATAAGCATTGTTTAGTTTCGTGCCGAAGTGCTATGCGTGCTACTTAGTGCCGACTTGGCACTGTTTTAAGAAATGGCTTCTTGAAATTTGAATGTCCGGAACAAAGAAAATGAATAACTTTCAACGATTGTTTGTCAAAATTAAGGGGTACTTGAAATATAATATCAAGGACTTTTTAACGATTTTTGGTAAAAATTAAGGAGTATAAAGGGGTCCTTGAAATTGAATATAAAAATCAAGGAATTCTTAGAGACTTTCAAGGATCCGTGGGAACCCTGAAAGCAAATTTAACAAAGAAAAAGGGGGAATGAAAAAAAAAATTGCTCACAACAATTGGCAAAAGTTGTAGCTATGTCTTTATACTTCTACAGAGTGGCAACAAAATCCTTTAAAAAAAAGTTCCCGATATTTCCATGATTTCACTGATACTTTCATTAAAAATTCCCTGATTCTACAATTACTTTTTAGTTTAGTTTGAATTATCTTCAAACTAAAGCTACACGAGGGCTATTGGAGACGGGCATCGTAATTCAGAACCACAGTCAAGTGACGAACCGACACCCAAGTAGGCACCCAACTCTACCATTAAGGGTGACAGTGTACACAGCGTTGGGGCATATTTGGCTTTTGATAATAATTGACAGTTTTTTGCCTTTGTAGGAGAGTAAGTTAACTTTTGTAGCTCTGGTTCAGGCCAATCGGACCAGCGAGAATATTTTCTTTTGATCAAGTGTCTGCTAGTATAGTGATCGCAAGAACAACCTGAACCTACTGTTTAAATAATCTGAAATGGAAAAACTACCTGATATTAAGCGAAATTGAAATATTCTTTGAGAATTCCCTGATATTTCCAGAATTAGAAAGTTCCCTGATAATTCAGAATTAAAAAGTTCCCTAAGAATTTCCTGATTGTCCAGGTTCTGTTACCACCCTGTTCTCTCAGCACTGTATTAGAAAACATAGAAATCACATAACTTGAAAACTAAATGAATGAAATTAGCATAAATTAAAGCTTATTTTCATAGTACAATGCACTAGAATAAGGAAAAATTTCATAACTTACTAAAACAAAGTACTTTAGAATGGCAGATCTATAAACAAATATGCTACAAACAGAGAGAATTATCCAAAAAGTGGATATGGTGGTGGAAGTCGTTTTACCACAAGATTTGTGCTTCAACATGGCAGAAACAACACAGATCTGAAAAGATAAGTCCTTTAAAAACAACCCTTCAACTGTTGATTCAAAGATGCAGAATTTATATTTACAAATGTATAGATTGATCCAGAATAAAATTTTAAAAGACTAAAAATATAAAATTCAGAGTTTTAATTTTTTTTATTTAAATTTGGAGAGACCTATTTTTTTTTTTAACTTATGGTTTTGTCACATTGGTTTTAGCTATCACACTACATTTATAACAAAAAAAAGTGAAAGGAAATATAATTGTTATAACATATCAGTCGCCCACTTTCACAGAAGGAACCCCTAATCGCGCAGATATTTGTGATACATTAAATTGAAGCAAATAATTCAGGATGTGCTACATTCCAAATTTCATTAAAAAAAATTATGATTAGAAGTTTCAAATTAGATTTATTTAAAATTAAAAAATAATAATATTTAATACTCTTTTAAACTACATTAGAATGACATCACCGTTGCCACTCACTTTGCATTAGATTTTGTAACTCATTTTATTTCTGCGATATAAATCAGTTTGGTAAGACATAAGACATTGCTTATCCACACAGCATTTGTGTTCAACAGGGGTAAAAATATCAAACACAGTATAAATTCGTTAAACATTTTCAGGCAAATATTTGGCTACGTTCATTTAGTCTTTTGAAATTTCAATAATTTTTTTTATTGATTTCTAAACTAATTTCTATTTCGAAGAATAAAAAACCAGACACAAATATTTCATATCAACCTGCAACACAATTACAGGGTGTTTTGCACCTTGGACCCCTAAAAAAAGGGACTTAGGGACCTAAAGTTTTAAAAAAAGGGACCTAAGGGACCACTTAAAAAAAATCGACAAGTGCTTAAGACATGTTGGAAATGAGCAAATTGTTTATTAAGGCAAAAACCCTTCTTTTCTTTTTAAACCAGACTAAAAGAAATACAAGAAAAACAGAAGACGGTGTAAGAACATTATTAGTGTGCAGTCCTGCACAAAAGTTTAGGCACAGACGCAATTCATGAAAAAAAAAATTCAATGTTACTATTTTTCAGTATTTTTTTTAAATATATATTCTTTAGGCGGCATGAAAAATAAAAGGGTGAAAATTTTTGCCAACAAATATAAATAAATTTGACTTCCATTAACAAATTAAAAATGTCATAACTTTCCATGCCACAGTATCGGCTCAAGCTTCAGATTTATGCAAATTCTTTACAGAAAGTGATTGCGTCAAAGGGGAGGGTTTTTAAGTTGCTTAAAGGTTGAAGGACTTAAGGTACCAAATGTGAAAAAAAGGGACTAAAAGGGACCGAAAATAAAAAAAGGGACTTTAAGGGACTAAGGGACCAACTCTAAACGCCCTGCAATTAAACAATACAATCTTCAAAACCCAACTCCACTGTATGATTTTTCAATGCCATTTTTTTTTTTTAAAGAAAGCAACAAAAAGAATCATCATCAAAAGGAATTAAATAGTATTAACAGATCATTGTTCATTAATGCATGCCAAAATTCAAATGAAAAATTACGTCTGCTTGAAAGTAAAAAAACAACAGAATCAATTGTTCTCTTCCAAAACAAATATGAACAATCGAAGAATCTTATTGTGAAATATATTATGTTATATCAAACTTATTTATGTCCTAAGAACAATTTTCCTTTGTAACTTTTCTAATTAAAAGCAATTAAGTTTCTTGTTTGATTCTAATAAAAACTGACTTGTCATGCTTTTTAAATGAGCATTAAATTTTGCAGTTTATTTAATAATTGAACACTGAACAGCTTAAAATTGAATTGCTCCCCACCGGGATTTTCAATGTCTTCCAATTTCGGAGAGCTAAATTTTTTGACGTAATACACTTGTCTGTAGCATTTATAGTTAGGGCTATAAAACTGGGTGACAGACGAACTGAACGATTATAATACATTTTACTTTTTATGTTATAAACATAGTGTAAAACATAACATAGACAATAACAAACTTAACACGCAAAGCATAGCTAAAAAATCCATAACATATTAGATAAAAGATGCTTCTATTAAATCACACAAGACTTACGAAAACAGCAATTCTTGTACATGATGACAGGAACAATGAAACTGGCACTTTATCTTCAAAACTAAGTATATTACGTATAATTATGCCCAATTTCACACAACTTACAAGAACCAGCGACAAGGCGAAGAACTGAAAAATTTAACATAAATAACACACATAAGAACAAAATTGTAGCGTTAATTAAAAAAACTAGTTTTAAAGTTAAACAAATTAATGAGAAACTAGTTTTGCAGCATGACATGACTTTAAATTACCACTCAATGAATCAATTCAATACATTTAAAGATATTTATATACTCTATTAGCAGGGTTGCCACAGTATTTGGTTAAAAAAAATCAAGGACTATTTAAGGACTTTTCAAGGATAAATTTCTCTATTTTCAGGGACTGCATATTCGAACATGCAACACCTAAATTTCCCTAATAGTTTTTAAAAATTCATTCAGAAAAACGAATGCTAGCATATTTTTAAATGGACTTAAATATGTTTATAAAATAACTATTTAGTCAGGGCCCAAAATTTCAGGTACAAGCTCACTAGCCACAAGAAATAGTTACTCACCACCAAGCCTGCCCATCGGCGCAGTGTACTTTGGAGCTGCTAGGCTCGGGTTTGAATCCCGGTAAAGGCATGGATGTTTGTGCTTGTCAATAAATGTTGTTATTTGTGTATGTTGTCCTTCTTAGTGTGTGACTCTTGTGACTGTCTCTTCTGGCAAGCTGGGTAATGGGCTATAAAGCCTACACTCTCTCTTCTAGAGGGCGCAATCACTGCCATTTGTCATACTTGCCACTAATATCCCCTCTCTTTTTTTAATATAAACTTAAAATTTAAGCAATACGGAAAAAATTAGAAGGCAAAATTTAAAAAAAGCCAATAAAACCCGTCCGTTTTTTTAATAAAAAAAGCGGATTTTTGCAAACCCTGATTATTACCTATCTACTATTTTATATTTCATTTTTGGTAATTGAAAGTAAAAATATATGCACAAACAAATAATTAAATTTGAACATTGATTACAAAAAAAAAATTATGTGATATCACAAGAAAATTGAAATCTAAACTCCGTGCCAACCTAACTGGGGTAAAAACATAGTAAAAAGGCAGGGGGAAAAGCGCGATTGGTCCGTTAGTTGGAAACTCTTGCAAGGTAATATTTACATACAAAATGATCTTAATACAATTTAACCAAAATACACTTTTCATTCTGAAAAAAGTGCAAAATTTTCTCAAATAATACTCAAATCTGTTAGACCTTAAATGAAATTAATGTTTTAAACATGTTTTCTGGATGGATTCACAAATAATTTATGGAACTCTTCATCCGCGGAAGGATCTTCTCCATAGCATATTTCTATTTACCCAACTTAGGTTGGCAATGAGTGTAGAGAGTTATTAGAGTTCATATAGAGCTTTCTTCTTTTGTAATATTTATTAAACTTTCTGAATATAAAGAAAGACTAACCAACTTGGAAATGTTCAACCAAGTCCAAGGCAGGGCACTTTGAGGAGAGGATCTTGGCAAAAGGCATAAATTGCATAGTAGAGCAATGCAATATACAATACTTGGGAGAGCAACAAAGACGGTGTCTTCAAAGCATGGTGAAAATTCAGGAACTTGAGAGTACCAAGTTTGATTTAAGTCCTACAACAAAAAAAAAAAAATATCAATCAAATTAAGAGGATAGATGAGTATGTCAGGCAAGGTTCCCGTCCAAAACTAATATTTCCCATCCCAGTGGGAAAAACTGGTAAATATCAGGAAAAATTAGTAAATACCGGGATAAACTGGGAAACACCTCTTTCTTTCTGAGAAAAACTAGGAAATACATTTTTTTCAGATACCTTATCTAGGAAATTCCTAGACTTCCTTATTAAAAATTAAGTCTGTAATTAAAATGAAATTCAGTAATTAAATTTTTTATAAAACTATACTGACATCAATTTTCTTTTTTGTTAAACGCTAGAAGACAAAGATTGGGATGCAATGTTATAGTTTTATATTATTTTTAGAAGCTAGAACTCAATAATAATTTATCCTATACAATATTTTAATGACTATTTACCACATATGTATTTCAATAAGTATTTATGGTTATGCAGATGGGGTTATTTAAATAATAAACCAAATGTTCATGATTATTGTATTACCATACATCTAAATAAGTAAGGAAGATTTGTCAATTTTTTTAAATATTAAGTCCAAGATGAATATTTATTAAAATAAAAAATTAAAATCATTTAAATTAATCCCATTATATAAATAACATTTAGTAATTGTTTCAGTAATTATGTTTTTCCCAGCGGGAAAAACCTAATTTTTTCAAGGACGGTAAATAACGGTTTTTACCATGGTATTTACCGGTGTGGTAAAAACCATGTCAGGGTTGGCATGGTTTTTAACAACCCCGGTAAATACCATTTTAAAAACCGGTATTTACAGTCCTGGGAAAAATTATGTTTTTCCCACCAGGGAAATACTCCATAATTGAATTAAAAATTAATTACTAAATTTATTTAATGGACTAATTAAAATAATTCACTCACACCTATTCACTATTACACTCGTCGATTATTATTTGAGTTTTTCTGTCTGTATAAACATAAATAATTATTAGAGTATTGTATGTGGTAAATATTCATTAAAGTATTGTATAGGGTAAATAATTATTGAGTTACATCTGCTAAATCTAGAAAAAAAAAAATCAAACAACCTTTTTTAGGATTTGGCAAACTACAATGGCTATAGTGGGGATGATAGGGAACAAAACATATGAGCTAAACAAGTGAGGGGTATAGAATCAAAAGTCACTAAATCTAAAAAGTAAAAATATGGGAAATCGCAAAAAAAAACCTCTTGTTTTTAATACCTTACTATTGCATGGAGCAAGATTAAAGGTGAGTACATGTAAATTATTACAAATATTATACAAACTCATAAAGATAGAAATAATTAACAATATTTACATAGTTTGTTTGTAATTACCAAAACTAATTTTGAGTTAGAGAGTTTTGATTCGATATCCCTCAAATATTCTCCCTCCGAGACAGTGGCATTATTGCAATCAAGGCCAGAATACAGAAATTAGGATGACAATGTAAACAAAAAGAAAACCTGATGTGTACTTCTATAAAGCTTTTTAATTAAAAATAGAATTTCCTAGATATTGTATATCCGAGAAATAATGGTATTTTCTTGTGTTTTGTTACTGAAAGAAAGAGATATTTCCCAGTTGTTCCGGTATTTACCAGTAATTCAACACTGGGACGGGAAAACCACAACCCTTGTATAAATCCAATTTGCTTGGATTTTTCCAACCATAAAAATATCTTCGTCTCAAACATTTGACACCTATTTGTTTAATATTTTATATTATAGTTATTAACCAGGCACCACCAGTTTTTACCCACAAGCACTTGCAAGAGGTATTACATTCCAATTTTCTAAACATGGGTGCAAACCCGGTGTAGCCGTCTATATTGTGACCACCTAAAGGGAGAAATCTTTATTTTGCCCATCCCTGGACCGGTTTTGTAGAATTAGTTCTGGGGTATCAGACACCACTGACTTGCCTCAACTTGCACAAAATGAAATTAATCCAATCTAGGTAAATCTTTAGAATCCGGTGCTGCTTACCAATGTCAAAAATCAACAAATAATTGGCGAAACTCGCATGTTTTATCATTGCCAGATTCTTTCAAGCCAATGCAACCCTAGTTTCTTTCACTGATTTCTAAGGTTAATGGATCGCAGACTGCTACGGAAGAGAGACCCCCTAGCAAGTACTTGTGATCCTTCATTTTGCTGAGTGATGGGCTATCGACAATATCATACAATGAAAAGATGCAACAGTGTAAACGTGGTATGTAAAGCTTCTAAAGAATCTCGGTAAAAATGCAGTTTAGGGGCTACCTTGATGAAGCGAAATTACTAGTTAGTAAAAGATAAGTCGCATAAACACGCAACCCGGTTCATTTTCTTCAAAAGCCAGTGTTTTGAGTATCTTGTCTTGCATGATTAAAGTTTTTCTTTTTTTTGTAAAATTCTGAGTGGCTGCAATCCTAGAACAATTAAATAAAGAACTGCAACTTTTGTTGACATTATTTTGCAAATTTTGCCTAGGCTAGGAGCCCTCTAAAAAACAGCATTTTAACCGGATTTCCTCTTGCGTTTCTTTATTTTTAAGCTTGATAATGATTAGTGTTGATTCTCTTAAAGAAATATATTTGCTGACAAATTTGTGATTTGTTATTATTAGTACTTTTCTGCTTTTCAAGCTTGACTTTGGTTAGTCCTTTAAAACTCAATGTAGTAGCGATCATGAATAGGGTAGGGGGTATATTTCATTATTATTCGTCTTGTATTAATTCTGATATTGAAATCATTTACTTTAATGATAATATACATCTAATTACTGTTGCTCGTGACAAAACTCATTCCAGAAAATATTTATGCTAATTTGCCGCAAAAAGTACAATAAAAATGTTCAAACATAATCAAAACAAAAACTTATGGGCTAGAAACATGGTTACAGTTATTGAAAGATACCAGTCGCTTGCTACCTTGAAAAAGATTTAGTGACATCATAGCAGTAACGTAATCGGGAAAGAGGTCACATGTTTCAGCCATTACATGTTTTGGCAATCTCAAAGAGAAAATTTTTGATATCCGATTTTGCAATAAATAGTACAGATTCTCTTCAAGCACTCTAGATTCATTTTTAAGCACTTTTAAGAACTCGAAAATGAACTTTTTTTATTCATGCACTTTCAAGGTTTTCAAGGAGTGTACGAACCATGGTAATGGATTCATAACTAAACTCTACAAACTACAGTTACATTGAAAATATCACAGAAGTCCAACCGTGAAACAGATGCGAAAAATCTAACCAAAGAGGAGTTGCATGCTTTCATTGGTGTGGGTTGAGTTGAGTTCAATTACGGTAGCACTAAAACTACACGAGAGCTATTGGAGAAAGGTAGTAAATTAAGAACCACAGTCAAGTGACCTTGTTCGTTAAGTTAATGCCCACTCTTCACAAGTCGTACCACCAGAACGCACCAATGCTCTCTGTATGGAAATGCATCAAATAATATGCAAGCATTGGTTAACCTAAATAATCGTGGCTGGATTTGGCTACATTTCAAAAGTCACTAAATCAAAATGACAACAAACAAATGGCCTACCAGAAAACAGACTTTTACATACCAGGAAGAATTCATGAAATGGCAAACCAGATGTATAAAAAACTTGGAACGTTAAAATGCTGAAGAATTGATTTTATAAAAAGTAAATAATTATTTAAAGTCGGGCTTACCAGATTTGGCATAAAATCGCCGGCAACGATTCTTTAGGTTAACCCAAGTATTTACTAAAAATTAAAATAACTTTCCATTGTTAGTAAATTAAAATATTATTTGTTCTTTGGCATCTGTAAATGAAAGATTATGTATACTTTAAATGTGAAAGCGGAATTTACAATTAAAAAGCAACAATTACTACTGGTGTAGAACACCTTATAGTGCTCGCGTTCGTCTCAGAAACGAAAGTGCTTCTGGAACTAATGGTGGAGATTAACGGTCGCCAGTCGGCGACCAACAAAAAATGTTGGCGATCAAAATTTCTAGATGCAGTCGCCGCATTTTCGTGACTTTCGGATAGCCGTAGCTTCGCGACTTTTGGATCCCCGTAGTTCCGCGACTGTCAGATCGCCGGAGCTCAGGGACTGTCGGATCCCCGGAGCACCGCAACTTTCGGATCCCCGGAGTTCGGCGACTTTCATGATCGCCGTAGTTTTGCGATTTTCGGATCCCCAGAGCTCCGCGACTTCCATGATCATCGTAGTTTCGCGATTTGCGACCTTCGTATTCACGGAGTTCCGCGACTTTCGGATAACAGGAGTTCCGCGACTTTCGGATTCCCAGAGTTCCTCGACTTTCGGATCCCTAGAGTTCCGCGATTTTGGGATCCCTAGAGTTTCGCGACTTTCGGATCGCTAGAATTTCGCGATTTTCGGATCCCTGGAGTTTCGCGATTTTCCGATAACAGGAATTCAGCGTCTTTTGGATTCCCGGAGTTCCTCAACTTTCGGATAACCGAATTTCCGCGATTTTCGGATCCCTAGAGTTTCGCGATTTTCGGATCCCTGGAGTTTCGCGATTTTCGGATACACGGAGTTTCGCGATTTTCGGATGCACGAGTTCCGCGATTTTCGGATCCCCGGAGTTCCGAAACAGGAGTTCCGCTACTTTCAGATCGCCGTAGTTTCGCGATTTACGATTTTCGGATCGCCGGAGTTTCGCGAATTTCGGCTACCCAAGTTGAAAATTCATGTGTAAATTTTTTTTTTTTTTAGGTGCACCTATAGCACCAGCTAATTTCGAACCCTGATGTTACCTCCAAAGTCGTAAAAGGAGTGACTGAAACCATTGATAATTGCTTGCCATATTTTATATAATAAACTTTTTTTAAATGTTAAAACACTGGTCTTTTTTAAAAAAAGGTTCACTTGTTTGAGATTAATTCCTTAAAGGTGTATGCAAGGCAAATATGATATTTAAATGATACATTTGTAAATATATACATTCTCTAGTACTGCAGAATGTTGAGAAGTTTATATTTTTGCAAAGCTTTCAATTGCATATTTCCAGACAAGTTACAGCTGCTTGCCTTGCCAGTGTACGATAAATCTTTCGATAATGTCGAATTTCGCAGGGCTGCAGCCACATTCAGAAAGTTCTGCTACTGGGTTAAATAATAATTCATTTCAGTGTTCATTTGCATTTTTTTTTGATATTATATTACTGTCTTTTAGCAAATATTTATGCTTTATTTTGATTCAGCAGTCTGATTTTACAGAAATTTGTTGAGTACAATACGATTCTTCCATTTAGCCGAACACATGAATGTGGTTTAACTTTAATCGTAATTCTCAAAAGTTCCTATTTTATTTTGACGACCAAAATTTAGGGTCCCAGGAGCCACTGGCTACCAAACCAAATTTCTAATCTAGAGCATTATCTGGAACGGTAACTTTCTGGCAACTATGTAATAAATTATAATCAAAAGAAGGGGACGTTAAACTAATAATGCACGCATCCAGAAGCTGATAATGACCAGTCTTAGGGATACCGAAAGAAATCGCAAGCAAAGACAGCGTTCGAAAAATGTTCCGAGTGCCGCCAATCTAGAAGAGTCGCCGGGTTAGCAACTAAGATTAACGCAAAGGTTGCTGTTTAGTATATTCAGAGAATTTCGTTAGCCTTATCTTAAATAAACTAAGGATGATAAACGGTACTTCTAACATCCTATATAATAAAACAAAACAAAGAGTAAAAAAAAAACATATTGAAATTGACTTACAAAGAAAGCCTCTTCACAGTAGTTTCCAAATATACTCATTTTCGTCTCTATTTAATTATAGATTAACTTTGCTATAACACATTCTTCTGTCACAATTCATATGCGAGAACGTTGAACAGAGGTTAGAAATAGAATTTGAAGAATATTTATTTGACACCACTCGCGTCGCTTCTATGAAGCATGGCTATGAAATGAATGAAGTCGAAGTGAACGAAACGAAAGTCCCTTCCCATACTGCCTTGAGTGGTGTTGGTGTGTCCGGATTAAGCTAACTTAAATTGACAACACTCTCGCCTCTTAGAAAGTTTAAGGCATGCGTTATAAGCTAAATAACTGCGCGCTTATAGTGTGGGCAAGTCCAAAGGCATGCAATGCTTTTGTTAACGCATGCAAAAAAAATGAGGCACATGTTGTCAAATGTGACGTCAGGATACTCTTTTTAAACAAATATTGTCCAAATGTAGTCAACATTTGTGGACAGATTTCTCACAAAACTTTTTTAGTTTTGACACAGTCAATACATGTTCATGATATATTTTGTCTGGGCAATAAACACCCGCAAAAATTAATTAAAATGAAATGTTGAACTAGATTAAAAATTAAAATATTTTTTTAAACATTGAATATCAATAAATACAAAATATTGATAATTTATGGTCAATATATTATTATTACTATTACTAAACAAGCGGCAACAGATTCAATACAGCAGAGCGGGTATTGTTTTCAATTTTGATAGTTGGTAAGGTTGGTTCAATTATGTTTATTTTGGTGATAATTTGATCAAATTATTTAAATTTAATATTAAAAACTACTGGAGTTGCTAAATAATTTTAGACAATGAATGATTTCATAGCGATTCTAAGTATAAAATATTCGATACTAAATATCCGTGGTTGTTACCGGGTCCGCACATTTTAAGTGAAACCGAAACAACCATTATGAATTCTCGGAAATTCAAGAACGAAAACTCGAAACTTAACGCTATTTAAAAGAATCCAATTAAATTACTGATCATGCTTCAGCCCAGCCACCTCAAAGTATGTTGTCATTGTCACACACAGAAAAAGTACAATTTAAACAATATAAAAATAATTTTTATTTACAGGAACGATTGTACAAGAGTAATTTCATTGGTATTGCAGACTGATTCATAGATGGACATATTTTTTCACCGTTTCATCCTGGGTTCTCTTGTCCTTTCAAAGTGTGCCAACAGTTCCCTCAAATCGCATTCCAATGGTTCTTCCTTGAAAAATTCGTGATCCAGAGCTGCTTTTGCATCTGCTCTCGTCTCCGTATCAATGGTTAGCAATTTGTCGATCAGGTCAAGTCCATGTCTGTTAGTCACAGTGCTCTGTGGAAAAGAACATTCAGATGTTACAAATGACAAAATATTTATAAATCTTTTGTTAATTCGCAAAGCTACAACATAATCAGTAGAGAGGTTTTTTTTATATTTAAAACACTCTTGTGAACTGCCTTAATCAACGCATTGCATGTCTTCAAATATTTGACAGCATTATTATTGTTCTATGAATCGGTATCTGATTGGGCTTTCAACATTAGTTTTCATTATCCCTTTCAGTCCCAGTGATGCCTCTTGGCATCTTAATGTTTCTAATCATAATTAAAAAAATATTAGGTCTGGCATCTATTGGGTAGGGGAAGGTGGGTTACCTTGGACCTACTTTGACTTTTCAATTTTTATTTTTTTAATTACTTGCAAAAAGTGAATAAAAATATTTTTACTGAATACTTTATGTTGTTATATACAACATATATTTATTTCAACATGTTATTTAAATGATTTCAACTATTAAAAAAATAAATACAGAAAATTGTAATAAGGACCAAGGTACACCACCGGCGGTGTACCTTGGTCCAACCGGTAGTGTACCTTGGGCCAATTATTAACAGGTAGAGAGACTCGATTTACAGTCCGAAAACCAATATTTATTAGCCACATAAAATTCAAAAATACATTTTACAACCTACTCTTATTTCTAGCCAAGATTGTAGTAATTGGTTATGTTAGGTCAATTGGCTCAGTAAGGGGTTTTATTGCCTTAGGTTTTTTTAGTGCCCTTTTGGCTTTTTCAGCTGCAATGCAATCTTTCTCGGGTGTATTCGTTAAAATGCAGCATAAAATTAAACTGTTATTTCATGCCGTAGAAAAACATTTGGCTATCTTTCTGTCTTAAATTTGAAAAAAAAAAACTCAAATATTTCCCCCTATGTTTATTCAACTAGGCCTAAACGTAAAAAGGATGTTCTGCTTAGATATTTGTTATAAAAAATATCTTTTTAGATGAGCATGCAATAATTATTTTCTATATTATATCAATATGGTTAAAATTTTATAGGCTTCCATAAATCTAAATAATTAACTACAAAAAAAAAATCTTTATCACATCATATCAAAATTTCTTACAAATTTCCATTTTTCTAGATTTTACAAATCAGGGTTGCATATTAATGGCTTAAAATACTTAATTTTTCAAAGGAAAGAATTTACTTGAATTTTTAAAAGGTTTTTCAACAATCTGAAGCACATAAGACCTATAGTAGTGTACCTTGGACCAGTCCAAGGTACACCACTTGTATTAGGTTCGAGGTACACCACTTGGATATTAAAAACAAAATAGTTAATCACCAAGTTATGGTTAGACTTAACTTAATTTCAAGCACACTGTTTTATAGCTAAAACTTTGCTTTATATTGCATAACCATCGTTTCTGAATAAACACTACATGTTTGAGTAAAAAATTACACTAAAGAATCTGACAAAAATTTACTTTTGAACTGTGAATTTAGTTTTTCGAAACCTCTTTAATAAATTGACCTTTTAAACAAACAGATAGAACTTCACTGAGATCCCTGGTAGCAAATACTTTAACTGCATGTGGTGTTGTTTCAATATCTAAGCTAATCGAGCTAGAATCAGCATAGGTTCGAGGTACACATACGTCCAAGGTACACCACTTACCCCTATAATAAAAAATATTTTCTAATGGGGGGAAGAAAGTTTGAAGAATTGAATGATGTGACTTTTGATATCATAAATGGCAACAGACGATCAGAAAAAATTTCTAAAATGATGGATGGCAAATTGTCATTGGGACTGAAAGGGTTAAATACATCAAGGTATGAACACTGATTTACCTACAATACTGAGTAATGGTTTATAATAACTTGTTTTGCTGAGTTGAATGTGTTTTTCCAACACTAGTTTCTATTTATAGTAAAGTTATATATTGCCAATGAATTATGGCACTTTTAAAATAAGTAATGTTTGACAACAGTTTCTCTTGCAGAATATGTTTCTTTCTTATACATTTTCATTTCAGTCAATGGAAAAATAATTATAATTCTGAATGGGCAGATTCATTGGTGCTTGTTTCGTTCTTATCTATGAGAAAGGTTAACCTGATATACTGCATTTTGCTGAACTGTGCTACTTTTTAATATCATGCCCTGCCTGTTCATAATCTCTAAAGTAATTAAAATGTACTGCATTTCAAGCCCAGTTGAATGTGTATACTGTAGTAAAACAGAAATTAATAGTTACAGTAAATTTCTCCCTTTATGTCTGACACCATTACTAAGAAAGTATAATTTTAGGTTTAAAATAAAATGAAAATATATTGTAATACATTATGTTTCAGGCATAGGTAAGTTGGAAAAAATTATTTTGACCAACTAATATGTTTTCCTATTTCTTAGAGTAATTTTGAAAGGAAAAATTTTCATACATTTTAAGTCCAACGCTGTGAATTTCCCCAAATGTGGAAGTTTAAAATTTAAATGAAAAACTTAACTCTGCTTGTAAAGAAACATGCAGAGCAGTGTTAGGCTAAAATTCTTTTTGGTATGGTTTGGTGAGTATGGCAAGTCAGTGGGGTAACTTTTGGGTAGTGAGGGTCTAAATCCCACTCACAAACCAAATGTATTTTCCAATGAAAGTGAAAACTCCTTGAATGAAGAAGATTAGAATTATATAAATCATTATTAAAAAATTAAATATAATTACCCTCAGTGTTTCCTGGAGCCTTCTCTTGTTCTGCGGAAGTCTGACTTTGTGGAAAAGTGCAATATTTACTACACCAGGAAAAGTCTCCATAGTAATCGAGCCACAAAGTTTGATTATTTGGTTCAGTTGGTCTGGTTCTCCCTTACCCTGAAAAATCAGACATTACTATAGATGTTACACTGCTGAAATACATTGGGGCTCGTTATTAGTCTATCTCTTGTTGCAATTTAGTCTATTATTTAATTTATAGAACTAAAGTAGTAGTGTTTTATACAAATACATTTATTAAACTTTTCAAATATCTTTTTTTTCAGTAATTCTTTCTGCATTTATGTATATTCTTTGCACAGCAAATTGCAAACAGTCAGGGATTCGGTTAGTTGTGTAAATTAACAAAACAAACTCGAAGGACAATTTCATTGGTAAGAAAGTAAATGTATGCTACTAAATTGCCCATAGGAATTTTACTTTACTGGCCATAATTAACAAAAGTGTACCATAGTTCCTTCACTTAGTCAATGAAATGAAGTACAAGCCTGCTTGGGAACAAAACACCGAAGGGTTCTTTTCAATGTGACCAACTGAACGGAACATCTGCGATGCACACCCTGATCTAGCTGAAATATGCACAGGAGGCCTTGTCCCTCTGTGATCTATTGTGCCACCCAGGTAAATTTAGCCGCAAAAAAATAAAGAATGTGTTAAATTAGAGAAACAAACCTGCAAAATTGGTGTCCTGGTCCACATTTCAGCAGCCAAACATCCGGCTGCCCACATGTCCACCGAAGTTCCATAGTCCTTTTGGCCCAGCAACAGTTCTGGGGCTCTGTACCACAATGTTACCACTCTTGGTGAGTAGATGGTGCGCTCGTCTGCTGGGGGCGGAAATTGTCTTGCCAGACCAAAGTCCGCAATTTTCAGCTCTCCATCGTTGTTGATGAGAACGTTTGCTGGTTTGATGTCTCTGTAAATATATGTATTGGGGAATTAAGATTTTGGTAAAGTGATGTTAGATTGTATTTATGGATCAGCTAACTCTCCAGATTAAACCTTGCAATGCCAGATTTTTTGGTAAAATGTTTCAGCAACTGACATCTTGTGAAAGTTTTAAGTTTCTCCTTGAAAAATCCTGCCCCAGAAAATGATAAATTGAAAATTTGCCCCAGATAATGATATAAATCCAGAATTGCTGGGTTGCATGGGAAGGGTTGGAAAGTTTGCATTATTATAGCTCACTGATCAGTGCCTAAGTAAACATTTTCTTTTTGTATTTTTATTAATAATTAAATAAACATATCTTGCATCATTTTGTGACAATTTTTTTTATATTGAAGTGTAACTCAATAGAAATAGCAAAATATGACACTGATTCAAAACAAAATAATTTTAGTGCCTCATATTATACAAGCTTTGGCCATTTGTTGTAAGTTTTTGTATTAAAAATTATGTGTGAAGTACCATGTTTTATTAGTTGTTCATAATGACCTGATTTCTCTTATTATAATTATAACTTTAGTTTTAAAATAACATAAATCTAACCATTTACCTGTGAATAAAGTTGTTTTCATGAAGATATAAGAGTCCTTCAAAAAGCTGTTTCAGGATTGCCTTTATTTCGACTAATTGAAACCTCAAACTCTGTCTGTCGATGAGCTTGGCCAATTCATATTCACAATATTCCAACACAAAGTTTGCATACATCCTCCCTGAAACGGAAAGCATAATTATAAATGGATAAACCAATTGTGAGACTTTAATCCTAAATTACCACAGCAGTATTTAAGATAAAGGTATATTGTAAGACATGCAGAAATGTGACACTCAACTGAATTGCTGAAACTAATGTATTGCTTTAAAGGAATTGCCGAACATTAAACCCAAAAATATGACTTCTTGGGCTGAAATTGCTACAATATTCAAAATTTTAATAACTAGCAATTAGAGCAAATCTTAAATAGATTGGTAGAATAGCTGGAATACAGTTTGTTGATCCTTCTATTTTTTATGATGAAAAACTATCAAAAAGATCAACTTCATTTTTTTTTCTAACAACCTAGCCTTTGCCTTAAGTTGTTTACATGAAGAACAAATGGAAAACTTTGAGTTTTGTTGTTAGTTCCAAATGAAGGTGTTAATGGTATTCACAAGTTCATCGTTAATGGGTTACTTGAATAGAAAATAACTGCAATATACATACCACAGGTTAGGCGAACTTCTTCCATCTGGACTATGTTTTTGTGCTGAAGAGCTGACAAGGCCCTGAACTCTCTTATTACTGAAATGGGAATCTGAAATGAAAATTAAAAAAAAAATAGATTAAAATAAGATAGTGCTACATGCTAATCTGTAAACCATGAAATTTATTTAATGTTGCAGCTCCAATGAAACTATTAGGAAACTTACTGTCAATATTAGGAAAACGCATGGATTATTTTTAAATATTTTTTTTAAACAATTAGTTTTAAGTTGTACTACATTTTTTATAGCCAAATGCAGACAATAAACAAGTATTATTAGATATCTATTTTAAAGTTGTAGTAAGCCGGATGAAAAAGTGATTACAAGTTGGAAAAATAAAATAAAACTTTAAAAATAAATAATGACAAATTAGCAAAACTACACTATCTGTTGTTGCCTATTGCAATTCAATTGATTGATGCCTTATTTTCAAGAAAAACAATTCTAAATTATGCTAATTTTATCTGTCTTTAAGTTACATGCCAATTTTTTTTATTTTTGTTGTAGATACTCATGAAAATAGAGAAGTTGTTGATTGGGCATGGAAACTCTAAATCTCTAGGCAGGTAAAACTCCCCATACTGTTGCTACATTTTGAAGATGCATGGAAGTTTTTACTTAGGAATATATTAAAAGTTTGTGACTCTAATGTTTACTACAATGATGCTTACTTTAGTTCCATCGTTATAATATACAACCTTCTTCAAAGCATAAATTTCTTTACTAACCCGGTGCTGGGCTTTGAATACTTGCCTGTAAAAAAAAATTGAAAACTAGGGTTAGAGTGTTATTTAAATAATTTTATGGTCCAACTTAACTAACAATCATTAACTGTTCAATCGGTGCAGTACATAAAATTTACATTGGAAAAATCTATTTAAAAAATTCTAACATTTGCCTCAGTTGAGACTGAAAAATCTATAAATCAAAAGCATCCCATGTGATTCAATAGTTTACCAGTGATTGCTAGATCAGAAAAGTTGTGCAAATACTGTAGTCTAATTAAGTTATGTTTTAGGCTTTGTTATTTGTCATTTTGATTAAAATTCTGAAGCCTGTTTATAATGGTATAGATGTAGCTGTGAAAAAAAAAATTCTGTTAGTCTAACTGCATTGCAGCATGTATTATTAAAAAAATATCATGATTGAATAATTCAAAATTTGTTTTTTGCCACGAAATCCTTTAATTACATTCCGACTTCATTTTCACATACTATTTTATAATTCAAGTTTAACAGTAAAAGAGAGTGAATACATTATTAAGCTACTTATGCAAACAGTTGGTTTTTCTTTGACAAAGATGTTTAACATGGTGGGAGATTACAAACTTTTATTTTAATTTAATATGTTTTAATATTGAATTGATATACAAAAGAAGGAAACCACTGTATTGCTAAAATAAGCTTAATTCTTAAACATTACCATTTTTTATTAATTTGCTAATAATTTTATGTTTATTATTATTATTTCTATATTTTTATGATTTTAAGTTTGTTTGAATATTCTTATTGGAGTATTGCTATTGACATGATAAATCTATTGAAACCATTTCAAACCAGAAGCTTGTAAAATCCTAATAATAATTAAGTTATAAGACATATTAATGCAAGTTTCTTACCCGTAGGCTCCTTGTCCAATTTTTCCGAGCAATTCATATGCAGTGATTCCATTCCCAAAAACCTGCGAGTTGCTGTTGGATCCTTCCATTGATTCTTTTCTTATGATTGAATGTAAGTACCAACTGTAAAATATAAAAAAATATATATTGTGAAATACAATACAAATAATGAAATATAATAATATTTAATTATTACTCCAAATAATGCTTGGGATTATGCAAATATCTTGTCGATGGGTATTTATTATCTAGAAGGTTCGAATACCTATACTCAACCAATCATTTAAATCATATGACAGTGTTTGTTACTAATAAAAATCTAAGCATTAATTTACCAAAGTTGCTGTATGAATAATATTGCAAAAACAATTAAATTTCTATCTGACTAGATAGAAATGACTTTCAATTTGTAGTTTTTTTCCTGCGTTTATAAAATCTGATAAGTTTGTATCTGCACACATATTAGTTTCTGAATAATTCTTTCGATTGATCTAGATTTGTTGGCTCAGTGGCTGTGAGGTATTACATGTTCGCCTCGCAAGCCCAAGATTGCGGGTTCAAGCCCTGGCAGATTATTCAGATGTTCAATGTGGGAAAATCGTTGGCGTACATATCTTTCTGTGGCATGTAAAAGATCCCTTGAGTAACCATTTAGCACGGATCCACAGAGAGCTCAAATTCATTGCAATCTGAGCATCAAAATTTAGGCGAGAGCCAGCTATATGATTTTGCAAAAAAATTGTTCTCAGTTCTAGAAAATAAACCTATCTCCAATTGTTAAAAAAGCAGCCCAATTGGGGAAAAAAGATAGCTTTTCACTTACGTTTAAAGTTAATTTGACATCTTTTACATCTTAATCTTTCTATGATATGATTCAAATTTTTCTGATAAATTTCTTTTTTTATTTCAGATAACTTATATAGCTACTGTAGAAACAACCAGCTATTCAACGAATTTTTGTTTAAAAATAGCCCTGATTACCAAAGTAGAGTAAAGGTATTGCAGCTAATAACGCATATAATGATGTAAATATTTTAGAGCTCCATTATCAATATATTAGTAAAGAAACTGCTTAAAAAGTATTGAAGTTTAAAACATAAACATCTGTTTATATTAAAAGTTTTAACTATATAAACTCATTCTCTCCGAGAATTAAAATGTTGAAAATTTATCTACATGGTTGAATGCATTTGTTTGTCTTTTACATAGCTTTTAATGGATGCGGTAAGTATGTAATTTTTTGTCAATGTTATCATAATGGCATATTACTTAGAAATTTGCAATATTATTGTAACTTTTAGATGTAAATTATTAAGTTAAGTTGTATGGTAAAAATAAATAACAGCTTTACTCAATTTTATAAATCTTAATTTTAAATTTGCTTCCGAACTGTTTATGTAATTGTGGCAGTCTTTTGTCATTTTAATGTTGTCTAAAAGTTTATTAGGCTCCCTAGTAACCGGAGACCGCATAGTCATATTTTTATTTTAAACCCTATAAATTTTGTCCCTGCCAATAAAAAGTTTAGTTAAAAATAATGTCTTGGTTCGTTATTGGTCTATTTATATGAGGATGATAACAAAAATGTCATAACGATATGTCAAGTTTCCGATTTTCTTGGCTTAAACAAAAATATTTTGATTTTCTAATGGTTTATAACTTATAAGGCTGGAATGCATTGAATAAAATGGTGCATACTTTAGCTGTGTATTTATTTGCAAAGCAAATATCATCAATGTATAATCATGCAATCAAATGTATATATCAAAATCCTTATTTCCTTTATATGTTTCAACCAGATTTTCGCTTAACCGACTTCAGTCATATTTAAGCTGGTTACTTATGAGGTTGTCTATGCTTAAATTATCCAAATACCCTTTTTGATACTCATTTTAAAATCGTTGCAAAAGACATTTGTAAATATTTTTTTAAGCCAGTTTATATTATTTACCTATTTTTTTTATCCGGTATTATATATTTGTTTCTTGTGTAAAATTGATTTTAATAAATTGACTCTTTTACTTCTATCTATCTGTTTTTACTTAAAAAACACCACATAATGTTTTAGATATAATTAGAAAGCTATGAAAAGTAATTATAATAGCTTTTATCAATACAGCTGACATTTTGTTTGGATATCTTTATTATTAATTCCAAAATATGATTATGTGCGATGTAAAATATCCCTTGAGTACCCATTTGGCTTAGGTTCGCTTGGCAAAATTAAATTAGTTCATTCTCTGCCTAACTAACATTACACTGAGAGCTCACATTCATTGTAATTGTAAGAGTCGCCTTGATGATGTCACATAAAATTGCACTCAGGTCTGGGGAATAAGCCGAGGCTGCAAAAGCTTAACCACCAAAAAAACAGCCTTGTTGTAAAAAATAAATAAATAAAAGTCTGAATATTTTAATTTATACGAAGTTGAGTAAATATATATTTTAAGAATATTGAAAGTAAATATATGTGATTATATTATGTTTCTGAAATGCCTGAATCATGAACAAATTCTAAATGGTTCCTAAAATCATCATGCATAAACAGGTTAGCAGTTGACCCGATCGATTTTAGTAAATATAGGGGGGGGGGGGGGAAGAACCATTTGTTTATTTACATGCTGCTTGTGTATCATAACTTCAATTTTTTCCTTCATTATTATTCGAAAAGTCATGTTTAAGGAATTTAAGTTATTATTGAGTCATTAAAAATTTTAAGATAAAGTATGTAACTATCATTCTTCAAAACTAACTTCGATGTAAAATTGAACTGTAGTCATTATCACATAGACCGTCACTTACTGCTAACTTTTTAACTAGCACAACTTCAAGATAGAGAAGGTTTGACCGAAGATAGTTTAATTAAAAATGAAATGAAATCAGAATTTTCAGATAGCATGTTTGCCTGAAATTTACAGTTAAACTATAAATTCATTCTATATTTATTAGGGCAAGTGCATTATTTAGTTAGAGGGGGGGCCGGAGGATTATAGGGGGGGGGCCATGATTAAATTTTATCCTTGAAAGGGGGGGTCTGGTGTTAATATTCCAATTTTTTTACCAAGGGGGGGGGGGGGTTAGAATTATTATCAGGGATTGGAGTAACTTTCGTTACTTTTCCATTACTTTCTGAAAGCTGTCTGATGCCAATTTTGAAATTCCACTTCTAAGAAGGGAACATTTCACTTTCCCGAAATACGAGCTTTTCTTGGGAGGGAAAAATAAAACAGAATATAATTGTCCACTCTGGCAGCTGCGACGGCTCCATTCAGGCCAGCCAGAATCGTTAAAGTACGAATGTTTCTCCTTGTCTGTTTACCTTTCCAAGTGTCACATTATAGCCCCGTAATTACAGACATCTAGGGAAAAGAAGGGTTTAGAAATAAATCATGCTGACTGTCAAACAGGTTGGATGCCTTGCCTATGTGTAAACCCCTTTGTGTTGCCTGAATGGGGCAGACATCAATGACCAACAACAAAGTCCATTACCTGGAGGAACTGGGGAGGGAAGGGACAGAGTGGACGTTCATTCTTGAGCTACCCTTATTTCTGTCATAACCCGAACGAGAGTTTACTTGTGGACTTGTATCGGATTATTTTCAAGGCAAAGGATTAAAATTAAATATAAAAAAATGTAAATTATAATTTCAGTGTTTCGTTTATCGTGGTTTCTTTTTTAAAAAATGGTAAGATATGGTTTTTTTTAACTTTTCTTACAACTTGAAATTTCAAAAAGTAACGGTGATGCGTATTACTTTTTGTAAAAATAACTGTAACGCGTTACTTTTCAATTTTCGTATAAAGTAACTGTAACTATAAAAGAGTTACTTTTTTACTCAAGTAACTGTAACAGTGTTTCTTTTTAAAAGTACCTTTCCAACCCCTGAATTTATTTTGATTAAGTTTTAATCTCTTCATAAAAAAATATATATATTACCAGAAGCATATAAAATTCATATCACACTAAATGTGTAAAATTGATGCTTTTCAAATTTAACTGTTTTAGTTAGTTATGCAATAAATGCATAAAGTAAAACTTTTCTAAATTATATATCGAAGTAATTACTGTGAGCTGCATAATATTGATGAACTTATCAAGTGGATAAATAGTTCATTTGAAGATTCTCTTTTTCAACCCACAGCAAGACAGTCAACCCTGTTGTAAAAAATCTGCTTTTTTTCCAACGACAATTTTTCCCAACTTTTGAGAACTTAAACAATTTCCGCAAAAAAAAAAAAACTTAAACAAGCTTACTTACATCATCTTAACATTTCAAATGAAAATTAATATGTTTTGTTAAAAAAAATCATTACGAATAAAATCTCACCATAAACAAAACTACTGCTTTTAGTATAATAAAGTAATATTATCTTTAATTTTTCACACCTTAACAAATGTAGACCCAACCTACGAAAAAAATTACATTCAGCACACAATGCAATTATGATGTATGTTACTAATTACTTAACATTTTATTTGTGTAAATGTTATCAATCATGACAATCTGAAAAGCTGTCTGCACATAGCTTGCATACATTACATCATGCGTTCCAATAAGTCGTTTCTGCCTCTTGTGGCAGAAGATCTAGAATGCATTTAGCGTCATGATCAAAAACATTGCTTTCTAGAAGAACCAGCAATTTATCGGAGTCTGACGGTGTGAGTTTACTTAAAAAATCAAAATTTATGATGGATGCTTTAAAACTGTTCAATAAAAAAAGAATATTTTTGATATTTTATTTTTAAGATTTTTATTTACTAATTGTTTTATTTTTTTTTTTGGGGGGGGGGGGGTCATATTTTATATTTCAGGTCCCAAGGGGGGTCAACCTTTTTATTTACAGATGTATTCCAAAATCCTCCGGCCCCCCCCTCTAGTTAATTAATGCGCCTGCCCTTAGCTGAAATGGAAATTTAGAATTTAATGTATCACCAAATTTAGCAAGTCCAGTTTCAAATAGCGAAGTTTCCGTACGACCGAAAAATACTACGTAATACTATTTTTCTATTTTAAATCAGATTTGAAAGAAAAAACTATCAATAGTATCATGGAGGATAATTTACTTGCATGAGTTAATAAGAAACCGTAAATTGTGGCGTAGAACGTTTGAATAGTAATGCCATCGCTAAGTTTTTACAAGTCCAGTTTCAAAATTAAGAAGTTTTTTCCCCACTATCGAAAAATAGTAACCTACTGTAAAACCCTATTTCTCAAACTAGCCCCTGAAATACTCTATTAATATCTCAAAAAGGTAATTAAATAAAAGGATAATTTTGAAATTCTGTGTAGCAATATAGCATTAACGATCATTCAATCGCCGCATATGACTAAGTCCAGTTTTAAAACAACGGCGTTATCAGCGATGGTACAACATTTACCAAACGCTATGCTGCAAAATACTTAATCCTATAAAAACTACTTTATTTATATAAAAAATCTTATTTGTTTCTGGTAAAAAAAAACTATAAATCAAACACATCGCTACAAGTTCAGCTTCGGTAGAAAATTATTCGGAAGCTGGGAAGTACTAAAAAAGAAAAAACCCTCCTAATTTTAACAATTAACCCACTAATATTTACCAACAATTGTAAGTTCACTTACATTGATTTAAATCAGGGGCTTACAGGGACTTATACAGCTGTGTTATGGGGAAGGGGAAACAGCTCTAATCCAGGACGATGCTTCTCCAGTGGTCTCCAGGTAAGAAATGAGAAGTGTGAAATGATTCAAAATTAACAAAGTTTAGAGTTGAGATGTTTATCAGCATCAATGGACCCATTGGTGGGGAGGTATGAGCTAGGCTCTGATTGGCTCTTGAGGACTTAAGACTTATTTCCATCAACTAAACCTATTAACTGAGATGTGTAATTCATTTATTTGATAACCTATTCAAATATTTCATTTTAATAATATTGATATCAAAATATTTAAAAATCAATAGAAAATGTTCTCAAAAGCGTGTCTAATTAGATGTCAATTACAAATTTTGAGAACAACAGATTCAAGGCACAACAAAGTTCGGGCCGATCGACAAGAACAGATCCCTCTTTTTCTAACTATCCTCTATAAAGAATAATTTTCGTTTAAAATAATGTCAATGCATTTATATAGGAAATTCTTAAGAGCAATATGCCACAAATGAGCTTCCATTTGAAAAAAATAATTCAATGGTTTTAAGTTATTCTTTATGTGAACAATATTAAAGTTATGCTTGCAGCGTTTCTTAATGGACCAATTGCACTAGTGTCTACCTGTATATATTCTCAACTCTCTCGTATTTTCCCACAATCTTTCCACTAAAATCCACACGATAGCTTTTGAAAAAAAGGAAAAAATCAATTGTCTTTTGCGTATGTAAAGTGTCGGTTAAAAGAGCTGCTGTTCTCTATGTTATGACGTTGGACTTATGTCGTATTTTCTACAACATAAAGATATTTAAAGATGAAGTACATATTTCGCGCCGCCGCTCGTATGAACCTTTTTTCATAGCAAACCTTTCTACTAGAACACTATGTTTGAAAGCCAACAATTTTTTTTAAAAAAATCTACAATTTGTTCACCAAAATAAGTTTTCACCAATGATACATTATATTAATCCTATTTTGATTGAACCAATTATACATATATTTGTAGTTATAAAATGGGTTGAATCATTTTAACGAAATATCGTCAAGGTGATGGCGTAAAAAATATTGCAACTTTTAAACACTTTGTTCCTAAATGGCTATGTTAGGTAGCTATAATAGGTAGTCATATTATTAACATGGCCCATAAAATTAAAGTAGATTTTTTGTCATTGGCAATACCTCTTATTTCGGCACAAGACCAGGTTTCTAAATCTACACTACTATCTTTCTAGATAAGTTAAGATTCAGTAACAATTTGGATGAGACTAGGTGCATATTCAGCCCTTCGTTGTTAATGTCAGAGATAAGTGTCCTCTCCATGCAAGAACAGCCAAAAGATGGGGTTTCCAAACTTTTTTTTTATATAATTCCGTGCAAAAATGTCACTTGTTCAAAACAATAAACTAATGTAAGATGACGTTTTTAAGAAACCAGTGTGCAAAAGTAAGTTTTAAGCACAAAAGTGTAAAATAAAAAAAAAATTGCGCCTTCACTCTTCATTTCGTCTATATGTTTCATGTAATAATAAAAAAATGCCATAAAAAGAAAGAAAGAAATATAAATTTCGCCGTTTCTCTAAATCTAACGTGTTTGAGGTTTTGTTGTGAGGTTGACAGTTCACACCCAAGTAGGGTGGTTGAAAAATACGCTCACGGCGGTGTTTCGAAGAAAACCACATGAAGGGTGGGGGACTCAAATGCTTTCGAAGCTCACATCCAGGCTAGACAGTGTATAGTTGAAATTTTTTTTAACTTTTACGCGCTTTTTACGTACATATTACTGCGACTTATATTTGGCCTTTATTTTGCTGCACATAATTTTATTTTCAACGGTTTGCACGAAGATATACCCTCATAGCAAGTTTGCAGCATTACTAAGTAAAGGTTAACTTGTATAAAGGAGTTTATAATAGGATAAAAGATACTAATAGAACCTCGATTTTGCGACCCCACGATTTAGCGACCCCTTCATTATAAAGACTGCTTTAGAAAGTCCCAATCATTATTCATTATACCATAGGAATAGTGTTTAAAAAAATACCCTCCTTTTTGCAATCGAAAAACAAGCAGTTCCTCGATGTTGCGACCTAATATTTGTAAAAAATTTCAGAAAAAAATTGCTACAAGAAGCCATTTTGGTATTTGCTTCGAAATTTTAACTTGTGGAGGTATTTGAGTGTGTAGAACCTGTTTGCTATTGTTTGAGCACAATAAAGAAAGGCCTCTGCAAGCGAGGAACGGGGTCGAGCAATGGATGAATAGGGAAGGGACGAATTCCGGGAATTCGCTGGGGACCAGTGTTGCAAAGAAGCCAAGGTCAGCTTAATTTTTCACGCATTCTGTAATTGGTTGTTAAACTTAGATTTAGGAAATAAGTCAACACATTCGATCACTGGACTAACTGACCTCGTACAATTCGCATGTCTACAAAATGGCTCTTAAAAATAAAGGGAGCCAAGTTTCTATCAATGTGAAATGTAATGTGTCGTCGCTACTATGTGAGAGAGAAAAACGCCAAGGATTTTCTACACAAAAATAACAGAAATAAAATGCCATAATTAAGAACTCTGTTAAAACTTTGAAACAATCTTGAATTACTCTATTTTTATCTGCACAATAAGTGTATAAATGCAAAAATAAACATTTCTATAGGTATGTATAAATTTGTTCTCAGTTTGTAAGGTTGTTTTTAGTTAAAATTCTTTACAACGTCTCTTCGATTTAACGACCGTAAGTTGCTGGTCCCAAGAGCGGTCGCTGTATCGAGGTTCTACTCAAGAGGAAATTTTGCGAATCAGTTTTGGTGCCGCCATCTGGTGTTGGATACGCTTTGAACACTCTAACCCGTTGCAGTTTTAGGATTCAGATACTATAAGTAAAAGAGAGCTGTACTGAGTACCACCACGGGTTTTCCCGTAAATAAGATTGTTTTTGGTAATTTTATCACTTTATTAGTAAATTAAGTGTGTTGCCATATCTTTTACTTATTACAACTTTCCATTTGGTATACAACTGCATTAAAAAAAAACAATAATTAAGGTCCCAGTATTGATTTAAAAAAATAAAAAAAGCTGAATAAAACCAATTTGAAATTGGTGTTTTCACAAATTTTTAATTACCAAACGATGTTAAACTTTTCCTCAATAAGTGAAACTATATTGCGGGAACTATATGTACTTATTGTGGTGCTGCCATCTATTGTGCAGCTTAGTTCTTTTATTGTTTTAACGAATGATGAGAAATGAACAAGCGAAAAAAAATTATGATGTTAGTTATAATTGATTGTTCAGAAATAAGTGTTACCTAAAATATTTTTTTTTAATTTTTCAGTGTTTCACATCGAACAAAAATTCAAGTCAGCTATGGACTTATAGTTCGGTCATTGAGTAGTGCAGTATCTACAATATTATCTCAAAAGGATTTTCAATGGTTTTAATACTTAAAAGTTATCTGCAATCTGAAATACTGAATCTGAATATGATCTGGACAAGTATGGGAAAATTTGGGTATTAACACAGTTTAACCAATTTTTTAAAATGTTAACGTAAAGGTATAAACTTTACATTAAGGTGTTAAAAAACAAAATATTATACAAAAATTCTGCGCCAATTGAACGAAAATCAGATATATCTGTTATAATTCAGATAACTAAGAATAATAAAAACTTAACTTAAAAAAATAACGTAATTTTTGCAAATTTTCACATTTTGGGATAAAAGTATCTATTTTACATTTCGGCGTTCGAAGACGAAACAGCCTACATTATTTCAATATATGTATCGCCATATATTTGAATATTTCCATTAGGACTTAATCAGAATTGTAACCCATAATGGTTATTTGTGTTGTTATGCGGAATTTGTTTTAAATTCCTTGCAATGGAAAAAGATTTTGCCCTAAACAGGTATTCTGAAATACATCTATTTAGTACTGAGACTGAATTATTTTTTCGAGATGTATTATAAAACAAATAATAATGATAAGTTTATAATGATCTGAACTTGTATAAATGGGGTTCCATTTGTAATTTCATTTTTATAGCTGGTTTTTCAAAGTTTTTTTTTTTTTTAAATACTTTTTTAACGAAAACTCTGAGTATTGTGTTCCAAAGAACATTATTATTTTTTTTACCTTTTCAATATATCTCTTAGAATTTATTTAACTGCCTTTAACAGGGTTAGCTGTGTTAGCACAGTACAATTGTAAAAGAAATTTTGGTTATCTTAAGCAGTTTTAAAAGCAGATCAAATAAGATTTTGCATAATGCGTGTTATGTTTCTCTCCCTAATTTAACAACAAAATAGCTCAAATTTTATTAAAAAGAGTTTGTATTCCAGATTTTTTCTGTGTATTTTATGTATATAAGGGTAAAAAATATATTTAAATGCTTAATAAATAACGGCTTTCATTTTTTTTTATCTCGAACATAGGCGTATACCTAAAAAGGGTTATGTTTTAACGGAATCATAAAATCGTTTTACCCCGAGAACTAGCTTTTTTTTTACTGGGAGCTGAGACTCCATTATCCCCCTGTTGTCGCAGCCCCTCTCTGAGAAAAAACAACATCAGTTTAGTTTTCACTTTAAAAATGTAAATGATAATATTATTTTTGCCATTAAAATGATAGATGGCGCCACACAATTTTCTCTTTTTTTGGTGTCCAGATTTAGCTAATTTCAATTGACAACACTCGCGCTGCGTAAACATTTTTAGGCATGCGTCATTAGATAAATCACCGCTCGCATGTAGTTAATGCAAGTCATAAGGCATGCAAGGCGTATGGTAACGCATGCGTTAAAGTGTTGCGCATGTCGTCACATGTGACGTCAGAATTATCTTCTCTTTTTAAACAAAAGTTGTTCAAATGTAGTTGATATATGTTTACATATTTCTCACAAAACTTATTTAGTTTTAACACAGTTAATACATGACATACCTTGCTCATGACAGATTTTGTCTGAGCAATAAACAACCCCTGAAAATTCATGAAAATGAAATGTAAAACTTAATTAATAATAGTTTAAACTTTAAATATTAATAAATTCAAAATACTGTAAATATATTTTCAATGGTCATGTATTACTTAACAACTGGCAACAGATTCAATTGTTTATTTTGGTGATAATTTTGAATTTGATCGAATTTTTTTAATTTAATATTTAAAAATATTGGAATTGCTAAATAAGTTTGGACAATGTATGATTTCATAGCGATTCTAAATATTAAATATTCGATACTAAATATCCGCGGTTTTCGCCGTACCTTTTAAGTGAAACCGAAAAACCATATGAATCCTCGGAAATTCAAGAACGAAATCTCGAAACTTAACGCTATCTAAAAGAACCCAATTAAATTACTGATCATGCTTCAGCCCAGCCACCTCAAAGTATGTTGTCATTGTCACACACAGAAAAAGTACAATTTAAACAATATAAAAATAATTTTTATTTACAGGAACAATTGTGTAAGAGTAATTTCATTGGTATGGCATTGATTCTTAGATGGATATTTTTTTCACCGTCTCATCCTGGGTTCTCTTGTCCTTTCAAAGTGTGCCAACAGCTCCCTCAAATCACATTCCAATTGTTCTTCCTTGAAAAATTCGTGATCCAGAGCTGCTTTCGCATCTGCTCTCGTCTCCGTATCAATGGTTAGGGCATTTTTACCAAACAGGATATTGGTCTGCTAACGCGCGCCAAACTCAGTCGCCAATGGCGCCAGGGGTTGGCGCGGAACTTACCGGTCGACCTTGAGGGCTGCCAGAGCTATCTCCGGAGTTGGACTGCCTGGAAGAGAACGCTATTTTTGTTTACCTTTACGCTGCTGCCCTCTAGTGCTCTCATATGTAAACACAATTCCCGAGATGAATGAAAAAAATTTTAAAATAAGTTTCGAATTTTAGTTTGAAAAATATTAACATACAAAAAATAAATATTCATGATCAATCAAATTTAAATTAAAAAAAGATATTGGCAAAGTTATTAAGTTTTGGCCTTTTAGAACGAATTAAATAAATTAATCGTATAATTTTATAGTTAAAAAAAACATTAAACGCTATTTTAGGAAATATAAAACTGTATGAGATTTTTATCATGCATAAATATTATGTTATTTAAATGTAATATTTTATCCGTTTAGCGTGCGTTGTTAGTTACTACAAAAGATAAATCTATTGTTAGGTACAATTACAATCTTTAATTACTTTAATTACATAAGTTTTAAAATATTATTTGAAAAACGAACAAATGTTATGAAAATTATCTTGAAATATTATTAAATTAAAAATCATAAACTTACAGCATCCTAAGAACATAAAATTTTAAGACGAATTGTGTTACTTAACTATAAATAATAATTTCTTACCTTTTATCGTACATCTTTCTCGAAAAATAATATTAGTGATGCAACTAATTAAAAAAAAACTGCCTCAAATCACAGCAATACACATGAATCGTGAAACGCGATTTTATATAAAAACGAAGCAATATATCTATTATGCATATCTATGCGATTAGGCTGACCGCTGACCAGCTGATCATTGCCCGCGCTGGGCGCATAGCCCGCCAAACCACGAATCACTTTGTTGCCACTTGTTAAAAAAAATTATGAAAATAAAATGCTTTTGTACGCATATAAAAGTTAATTTCTACTAATTAAAGAGAATAATATTGAAAGTTACATTTTTATATTTGAAATTATAATTTATCTTTTATAGTAATTGTATATTATTTTTTCTTTTATTAAAAAACCTTTTTCGGCTTGGCTTACAAGCGGAAAAAACTAAGACTAACCTAGATATCAGTGGACCATAAACAAGTCAGCTAAAGACGCCCCCTTCCCCCTCTATCCCCATCGATCTTCCATCCCCCAACCTATCCCCCCCCCCTCCCTAACAAGTTTTCTCCCGCCTTTACTGCGATAACAGCTCCCCTCTCCCTAGTTGACTGGCAACCCCGTCTCCCGGAGAGTCCCCCCCCCCCCCTTTTTTTGTACTTTTCTTTTCCTTGGGCGGTGGGTTTCTTAGGGGGTTGGAGATAAAACCTCAGCAGAGAGATAAGCAGATAAGTTATTGCTCTCAGTTTTTGCGTAGAAAACGAATAGTATGCCAAAGAGGAAATTAGAAATGAGCAGGTTTCATTACGTTTTTGGCTTTAGACAGTCGAAAAACGTCATATTTAGCTTTTTTTTTTAAATATAAAACGCAAGTTTTTAATTAAGCATACCTATTTATATCAAGTTTAATTTTAAATACCATGAAGTATATGCTACATTAGATATTTATTTTAATATATTATAAGTGTAGTCGGACTTGCGCTTTAAAACCACTCTGAGAACGTATCAATTAAACTAAGAATAATATTAATAAGAAAATTTTCAAAATTTATAGTCGCTGGTATCAAAGTGTGACCAAATTTTTCAATTTTATGACAACAAAATAAATTTAGTCGCAGTTATTGTGACCAGTTTTTATAAATCGTCAATACCATTTTTTTTTTGCCTTGGTTTCAAACAACTCGCCAAAAATAATCCTAAAATTACAAATCTTTTCCGAATAACTATCCGAAATTTGCAAAACTTGAATGTGATCATAAAATCTTAAAAATTCGGCAATCCTAGAATCGAACGAAGGCGATCTGTAAATTGCGAAACTTCGGCGAATTTCGTAAAATCTCCAAATAGCTGCTGTTGTAAAATTCCCAAATTGTTGCGATACTAAAATTTAGAAACTCCGACGACACAAAAACTTAAAAATCTCTGACGACCATAGTTTCCAAAAACTTCGGCTATCACAAATTGCAATTCTTAAGTTTTAGAATTTTAGTTCTCTTAACACAACTCCAAATTTAAAATCGGCCAGTTTGGAAACTTTATTTAGAACAAAGTTTCGTTTAAGTTTGGTATTTAATGATTTTTTTTTTGTTATTTTTAAAAATGCGCTTGAATTTCCTCCTAGTTTTTTTTAGTTGGTAGTACAGATTGCCCCCACCCCGAAACTTTTTTTTTCCAATTTGAACACTGGAAACAACAAAAAATTCATCACCATTCTTAGAATTTCAAACAAACTTATCAAACGATAAAGAATTATATTAAATGAATCTGCGAAAGTTCAATGAAAATAGTCAATTTGGGCATTTAAAAGTTTAAATTAGTACTAGCTAAAAGAGTTCGCGAAATATTAAAAGTCTTTACTTATCGTCGGCATGATTCATTTGCAGTTATAAATAAATATTTAATTATTCGTCGAACAAAAACTATAAAACTACTCCAAAACGCACTTAAAATAGGAAATGTAAATTAACAAGTAGGTTTGTAACAGAATCTGTTACTTAAACCGCTTCCAGACAACCGTTGCGTTTAGCAGGTAAAAAGGCGCCAAACAGGGCATTAATTCTATATAAAACATTTATTTACCCGCTAAATTCGGCTACTTTCATTTATTTTATTTCGAAAATTAAATAATTATTACTTAAATCGTTTGCGAAAATTTATATTTCAAGGAATAAGTATATAATATTCCGATATTATGCTTTTAAATAGAATGAAAACATTTTGTTTCAATATACTAAGAATCTCATAGTGAAATATATTTGACGTCATTTTAAATTTATCGATGTCTAAAAAATAAATTTATTTTAATTTATTGTCTAAAAGAATTAAAGTTTCTCGGGCGATTGTTGCGATGGCAATGGTGATTTAATTCTAATAAAAATGACTTCCTATGCTTTTTAAATAAGCATTAAATTTTGAAGTTTTTTTAAAATTATTGAAGTACTTAGAATTCGAATTCTTTTCTGAAATTTTCAATGTATTCTAACTTCGATGCGCTGAATTTTTTGACGTATCTTACTTGTCCGTAGCATTTGTAGTTTACAACAGCGATTTAAGCGACTCGGAATTGAATTTCAATGCTAATTCAATGGGAAATCCGTCGACAAATACACTGCTCAAAACAATTAGGGGAGCACATGTTTTAAACCCTTTCGCTCCCAATGATTCCATTGGGAATCATCAGCTTGTGATTTTTTTCTGACTAAGTTAAATTCGCAACTTATGTGTCGTTAGATACATCATTATATGGAAGAATAACGTATTTTGAAGAATTTAATTTTTTTTTAATATTAATGAAAATATGAAAAATATGGTAAAATAAATTTCCCTTTAAAACAGTTTTAGAAAATAAATTGACCCTAAATTTTTCATGCTTGCATTTTTTCGATGTTTAAAAATATATTTCAACTATTTTTAACAAAAAATAGAAAAAAATTATTGTTATAATTTATTAAAAAGTATTATTCCATTTCCCCCCTTTAAATTTAAGTATTAAAAACTTAAGATTTTTTCTCCTGTTTTTTTCTATTTCATTTCGAATGCATAGTGAACCTATTTCACAAATTTCAGATTTATAGGATAAAAATTAAAAAGTTGGAAGTGAAGTTTAAGTTGGAATCAAAAAGTGCTCCCCTAATTGTTTTGAGCAGTGTAGTAGATTTATGTCCGTTCGATCGTACAGACAGGCGGACAAAAAATATGAAAGTCCTTATATGAGGTTATACCTTTCTAATAAAAAAGAATTTTTAAGATTGGATTGATAGAACCGATTTTGGAAGGGGGGTACGGACGGACGGACATCGACCCCATTCAATACCACCTAATTTATCATTTTTTTAATTCTTTCGAATTAAAAAAAGAAAAAGTAGACTAAAAAATGAAACATTGTAGGTAATGACATGCTGACCATTTCCGTCTGTCCGTACTCCTCTTCCAAAATTGTTTCTATAAGATATATCTTAAAAAATCTTTTTTGTTAGAAAGGCATAACCTCAGAGACCTAACTTTCATACTATTTATCCGTCTGTCTGTACGTCCGGTCCGGAAGGACATCGTCTACTGTCTATCGGCAAATTATCCATTGAAATAGCATAGAAAATTTAAATTATTTTTTAATCATTTGAATCGCTTTTGCTATATCAACAATTGAATGAGAAACTTGGTTTTTAGCTTCAACACTACGTTTATAACGTAAAAAGTGGAAGGTTTTATAATCGTTCAGTCCGTCTGTCTGTCACCCACTTTCACTGAACGAACCGCAGGTGTCACAAACAAGTAGGATACGTCATTTTGAAGGAAAAAATCGGTTTAGGCTACATTCCAAATTTCATTAAAAAAAATTTAATTGGAAGTTTATTTAAAACTTAGACAAGAAGTTCTAAAAGAACTAAAATAGAGCCTACTTTCCTGTTACTTAAATACTTACTAAAATTCTTATCTTGAAAAAACTAGGTTCGTTACAGTAAGTGACATCAACAACCGTTTCTACATTAAATTTATATACATTAGAATGAATTTCACTAAACACAACATCCAGCTGTAATTTCAACTTCTAAAGCAATTATTTTCATTAAGGGGGTATGGGACACTTTTAACTTTTTTTTTTAATATTGCAGATATCAAAATATTTTTTTCCATAAATGTATAGTAAATATACTTACACTTTTAGATAGTCAAAGGTTTTAAATTATCATTATTTATTTTTTTTTTAAATAAAATGCGTCAAAAAGTGATGTCTCTCATTTTTGTTATAAGTCAAAAACTTATTTATTGGCAAACAAATATTTAGCATTTTTATAAACAGAAAAATGTATTTAACAAACTGTCTTTACCGATTTTTCTTATTTGCCATAGTTTTTTTTTTTTAATTATTGAAGTTTTTTTTATTAATTTCACAGGCTAACATACACGAGAGCTATTGAAGACGGGTATCGTAATTAAGAACCATAGTCACATTACGATCAAGAGATTTATGACAAAAAACTGTAAAATTAAATGAGGTGGCAATTGTTTTTGAACCCGCTCAACTCGATCAGGAGTCGTTTCCTCTTCTAAACAGATATATATCAGACTTCTTAAATACAATTTATTCCATTGAAATTATACTAGACAAAAATGCTAATTTTCAAGTATAGTTAGTAGCGTTGGCTCGTTACTTGACAGTGGTTCTAAATAATGAAGCCCGTCGCCAATAGCCTTTATGTAGCTCTAGTGTCACGGAATTTCAAGCTATTCAAATTTCCCAAAAACAGATTAGGTACGATTAGGTTTGAATTTTCGTCGCATTAGAGCTACACGAGGGCGGGCGTCGTATTTTCGAACCACAGTCAAGTGACGAGCCGACATTAAAATATGCACCCAAGGCATTACAACCAACTCTGTTTTTTAATATTAAACTTTTTAAATTATATTGTATATTAAACACCACTAATGTAATACTTTTTTGAAATAATTGGGAATAATTAATCATAACAGATTGATAGGAGATATTCATTAAAAGTATCTAAAAGAGTTTTCGTCAATTGCCAAGTATGGAAAAAATCTATATTTAAAAAAAAAAAAAACAATGATCAAATGGATCTCATCATTTTTTTTACTATATATGAATCTGTGCAAACACATATAATAAAAATCATTCAATTTTTAAAAATAATTCAGAGTTTTTAAAAGTGCAATTTGTACTATTTACAAAGAATGACCCAAGTCATAATTTGCAGACAATTTGGCACATTTAAATTAATTGCTAATTAATATATTTTATTGCAGTAAAGTATTTTTAGGTTAGTTTTTATGTGCCTGATCTTTTCACAAAGTTTAATTTGTCTATCACAAAAAGTAAAGAAAAAGCTCTCTAAGGTATATTGATGCCTTAATAATGGTGGTAAACTTCGATTTTTATATTTTTGTAACATTTTGATTTGTTGAAAATACAATAAAAAAAACTTTTTTGTGTAAAGACATTTATTGAAAAGTTAAGAAACAAACGAAAATGCAAAAATTGTCTTTATTCCTTTAAACTTGATATAATTTTTTAATCCCTGGCAAAAAGTTTTAGATTAAAATAACAAAATAATAGGGTAACGAGAAAAAAAACTATAAGTTTTTTAATCACTATTTTAGGCATAATTTTGCTGGTTAAACTAGAGTCTAGGCAGTTTTGTGTCTCTGTCTTCTCTGAAGCTGAACATGACATGTGGAGCCGCAATTGCGGAAACGTGCTTGGGTCCTTAGGCGTGACCCCCTTAGGTAGATCGCACAGTGACAACATATGTGAGAGGGGAGGGGGGGGGGATTTTCTTCCAGGAACTCTTTTAAGGTAACTCTCTCACCGACAGCTCCAGCTCTCCCTTCCCTTTCCAAGATCCCCCCCCCCCCCTGTGAAAGGAGAAAGAACGACGAGACGCTAGCTTTTTGTGCCTTGCCTCGGAATTTGGAAGCATTTGTTTTGTCAAGTTGTCATGAAGTTTAAAATATATATATATTTATAAAAATTAATGTGATATCTAATTTGTAAAATTATTTGTTGAAAAGCAACTATAAAAATGAGTAGTAATCTTTGTTGATGTATTATCATAACTTTCATAGCTCGTGCACTTGAAATTCGTTGTGATCAAGCAAAAGAATCCAAAAATTTCTGCTTGCGCAAGCCTGTTTGAGAAAATTAATTTTTTTAAATAAAAGAAATAGTCAATTGCAAGGAAGCAAACGTTCAATATTCATTAACACTTATTTTGAGATATTAATGTAGCATTTTTCATTTACATGGAAGACGGTTGTAGCTCTGGACTGCAGGCAGAGCTAGAGGTCTGGGTTCGATTACATTAATATTAAAAGAAAAAAAAAGTATAGCAGTTACTTTTAATTAAAAATTAAACTAAATCTAGGAGTTCCTAAGACCGGCGGGCCACGTTCGGCCATTTGATGATTTGTTGTAGCCCTCCACTAATTTCAAAAACATAAAATTACAATAAAACACAAACTATAATAATACATATTAAAACCCCAAACAAAACTTTTAAAAACCAAAATGTGAACAAAAATAGGTGTTAAACTCCTCCAACTACAATCAAAACTAATAAACGTTATTCTAGACTTTATTCGCGTTAAAGTTTAATAAATTAAAGAAATACCATAATTGAAATATATTAATAAGCGATAGTACTGATTGATGTCAAACAACTTGTTTAAAAGAACATATTGTTGTACTTGCTATGAAATCAATAATGCAATTGATTAGAGAATGATTTGGTGCTAAATGTCAGCACACTAAAAGGTTTCAACATTGTGTTTCATCCTTCAGAATCTATCCATAATCATCGTTAATATCTCATATCTAGTATAGTTTATAATTCGACTCTAGCAAAACATAAACTGAGGACCACAAGCAGATTTAACATGCACAATCTCCTACGTCCTACGTTCGAAAGATTCCCGCATGATGGTGCTTTAACATTCTGAGATTTGTTTCTAGATCTTTCTTTTCATCCCTTTGTTTATTTTTTATTACTTTGTTGACACAAAAAATATTTGTAAATTGTGTTGTTTTTAGTTACAGATTTGCCTGAAAACCACAAGTGCATGTGATTGCAGGGTATTCAATCTTACAAATCTGTGTTAAACATAGTTTAAAACGCAAGATTTGATAAATTCTTTATTCACATAAATTGATGAAACGCAAAATGTAGCTGGTAAAAGAATTTGAAATTGGATAAAGAAATTAAGGAGCAATATGTGTTATCAACTTAAAACTTTAAAAAACAAGAAGCAAATGCACAATACTTAGGGAGTATATTTAATAAAAAAATATATTCATGATTATAGATTAATCGAAGTTTAACAATTTTAAGACAAAACAAATTTCTAAAATTTAAAAAATTACAATTAAGACAGCCGGAATTTCCAAAAATTATCTTCGTCACAGTTTTTCAAGTTTTTGGATCGTCGGAGCTTCAAAATTTTAGAATCGTGACAATTTGGGATTTTACAACAGCCTTTATTTTTGCGGAGTTCGCCGAAGTTTCGCAATTTGCAGATCGCTATGTGTAAATCTAGGATTGCCAAATTTTCAAAATTTTATGATCACATTCAAGTTTTGCAAATTTCGTATCGGGAAAGACTTGTAATTTCAAGATTATTTTTGGTTAGATTGCTGGAAACCAATATAAAAACTAGTATTGGCAATTTTTAAAAATTAGTCGCAATAACTGCAACTTAATTTATTTTGTTGTCGAAAAAATTGAAAGATTTGTTTACAATTTTTCGACTAGCCGTAAGTTTCGAACTCTGATCGGCACACCACCCTTCGCCGATTTTAACGAAACACCGCCAAATATGGCAAAGGAAACTCTTTTTCTTGGTTCTTCTCATAAGAATTCCTTCTAAAACCTCCCCCTTCCAACCAATAACCGCGCCAAAGTAATGTTTGGCGCGGTTATTGGGCTTTGTTATTTAGGTTGGCTATAAGTAAGTTTTATTGAAAGCTGAATAATCAATGAAAAAGTAATTGTTTTAAATTTAAAAATAAAACTGTTGTCCACACCTAAATTTTTTAATTTTTAAATATTAATTATTTAAATTGTTAAAATATATCAGATACTTAAAGCAAAATGTTTACTGATAATTCTGTAACTTAGTGAAAAAAAATTCTAAATTTTCCTTCACTGATTTAGATAAAAATGAAGGAAATAATGATTTTTAAAAAAAATCTATAGTGACATGCATTTACTGTTATCTGAGAGGTAATGCATATGCAGCTGTACAAGGCTGGGCAGTTAATAATAGTTAATTTTTTAATAATAGCTGCTAATTTTTTTCATAGTGTCAAATCTCTAATCAAGAATTAATTTATATTTGATTTAATATCACTGATTAATCTGAAAGCAATAATAATTTTGTAAAAAGAATTCTGTAATTGTATGCAATTACTGTTATCTAGTATACCTAATGTTGTTAGGCAGTTAATAACAATTCATCTTTTATTGATAGCAGTTAGCTAATTGTTTCAGTGATAAAAAAGTAGTGAAAAAATTAATTTATGCTATTTACTTTTTTAATATCCACATGCTCATAAAGAACAACAATTGATGAAGAATTATCACATTGAAACAATTATTTATTAAAAATACAGCATAGATAAAATATCTATCTATCATCAACACGTCTCAACTTTTCAAAAAATAGAATCGAATTTTAATCTAACACGATTCTTTATAATTAAAATTTATAATCAAGAGCTATTAAATAGTCCGTATATTGCATTCTTAATACTTATTCTCTATACTATTTATGTATCTTCACCTTTTACATAATTAAGATACAGAAAAAAAAGTGCTAATAAAAAACAACTTTTAATAACTAAAAGCCTTGAGGCTTTTAATTGTTAACTCTCTTTCCCAGAAGTTTGAAGGAAAGGGAGAATTTACTTTTTGTATAAATTGTAGCAACAATAACATACATTTAAGACAATGTATGAGTGATGACTGATGGGGATTTATGTGAGGGATATGAATCCCCCCACATCAGTTGCTTGGAGATTGATTTAAGTCCATATAATAATTACAACAAAATTCATTGTTTTGAGAAATCACTCAAATATATTTTATTACAAAAGAAAATATATACATAAAAATTATTGAAGTACTTAGTAGTAATGCTTTTCCTAATATTTCAAACATATAAAAAGATTTAAACTCAACTACTTATTCATGCTTACTTCTTGGATTAAACAACACTCAAACAGGCTTTAAAAAAATGGCAGAAACTTAAGGAAAATTTTGAACACAAAATTTAACTAATATTTAACAAATGTCCTATTTCTATCAAAGAAATGCAGACATACACAATTAACTATTATAGTGTTTTATTCAAAGGTACAACACCAATGCTTTCTAAAGAGAAAAATGAACTAAAGGCAATCCCTACTATGTTAAAAATAAAAACAAGACTTTCTAATTTTTTATTGCTGCATATATATTTTTTAATTAGAACATAAATAAATTCATAGACATTGACAAAAAAAATTCAATCAATCAATTCAAAAATCAATTAGTTAAAAATATTATTTTTATTATGAAACTAAGTAAATAAATTTTATTTTATTGTTAATATGTCTTCCTAAAAGCACATTGTATGCAAAGCAAGATCTTTATCTAATTGCAGTGTTATTTTATTAATTCAAAATAAGTTAAACATTCTCTTCATATTTTCTGTGTCATAAAAGCAAACCCTAATGAACTTGAATTGAATCTAAAAATGGCGAAACTAATTCGATTCGAATTATTTAAGCCTAATAAGTTTAATTATATTAGGCTCAATTTTGTAACTAATCTTAATAAGTTGTAAATACGAAATTATTAGTACCATGATTTTTAATTTGTTTTATAATGCAAGATTAATGTAATTATTAAAACAAAATTGATTAATCTGAAATTAATAATTCGAAATAATACTTAATTAATAATTCGATTAATACTTAAACGCGATAATTGTTGGCCAGCCCCCGATTGCGCCATTAGTTGTACGATCCCTTTTCCCTTCCGCAATCCGAAATTTTCTAAGTCCTAATCGCGAAAAAATACTAAGTCCGAAACATAAACAAAATTCGATAACACCGCCACGAGATTCGTAAAGCATCTAGGCCCAAAACAACTCCTCAAACGCAAGGGAGTTTTGGTAACCTCACTTGGCTATTCATCGCGCTGGAATAGTTCAAATAGTTACCAATATTGGTTATGGTAAAATTGCCATGGTTAGTAATTTGTCGATGAGGTCAAGTCCATGTCTGTCAGTCACAGTGCTCTGTGGAAAAGAACATTCAGATGTTATAAATGACAAAGTATTTATGAATGTTTTGTTAATTCGCAAAGCTACAACATAATCAATAGAGAGTTTATATTTAAGACAGTCTTTTGTACATTGGTGGACAGCATTTTTATTGTTCTATGGATAGGATCTGCTTGGGCTTTACACCTCAGTTTTCATTAACCCTTTCAGTCCCAGTGATGCTAATTGGCATCATGTCATAATTAAAAAGATAATAATAGGGCTGCGATCTATTGGGTTTAATAAAAAAATATTTTCTAACAGAAGACAGTTTGAAGAATCAAATGATATGCCTTTTGATATCATAAATTACCTTAAGAAGATCAGAATTTTTTTCTAAAATAATTTATGCCAAATTGTCATTGATAATAATAGGGCTGCGATCTATTGGGTTTAATAAAAAAATATTTTCTAACAGAAGACAGTTTGAAGAATCAAATGATATGCCTTTTGATATCATAAATGGCTTTAAGACGATCAGAATTTTTTTCTAAAATGATGGATTCCAAATTGTCATTGGGACTGGAAGGGTTAAATACATCAAGGTATGAACAATGATTTACCTACAATACTGAGTAATTTTTATAACGATTCCTTTTGCTGAGTTGAATGCCTTTTTCAAATACTAGTTTCTATTTACAGTAAAGTTATTGCCAATAAAGTACGGCACATTCAAAATAAGTAATGTTTGACGAAAGTTTCTCTTACAGAATATGTTTCTTTCTTATAAATTTTCATTTTAGTTAATGGAGGAATAATTAAAATTTTGAATGGGCAATTTCTTTGGTGCTTATTACATTCTTATCTATGAGAAAGGTTGACCAGATGTACTGGATTTTGCAGAACTTTGCTACTTTTTAATATCATGCCCTAACTATTGCCATAATCCCTAAAGTATCTCAAATGTACTTGTTTTTTTATCTGTCCTGCAAAATGTGCTGCATTTCAATAACATATAAATGTGTACTGTAGTAAAACAGAAATTAACAGGTACGGTCAATTTCTTTATGTCTGACACCATGACTAAGAAAGCACTTTTAGGTTTAAAAAAAAAATAAAAATTATTGTAATTCATAGCACTTCAGACATAGGTAAGTTGTAAAAAATTATTTTGACCAATTAAAATGTTTTCTTTATTCTTAGAATAATTTTGAAAGGAAATTGCGCATACATTTTAAGTCCAACGCTGTGAATTTCTCCAAATGTAGAAAGTTTAAAATTTCAATGAAAAACTTCCCTCTGCTTGTAAAGAAATATGCAGAGCAGTGTTAGTCTAAAATTCTTTTGGGTATGGTTTGGTGAAAGGCAAGTCAGTGGGGTAACTTTTGGGTAGTGAGGGTCTAAATCCCACTCACAAACCAAATGTATTTTCCAATGAAATTGAAAACTCCTTGAATGAAGAAGATTAGAATTATATAAATCATTATTAAAAAATTAAATATAATTACCCTCAGTGTTTCCTGGAGCCTTCTCTTTTTCTGCGGAAGTCTGACTTTGTGGAAAAGTGCAATATTTACTACACCAGGAAAAGTCTCCATAGTAATCGAGCCACAAAGTTTGATTATTTGGTTCAGTTGGTCTGGTTCTCCCCTACCCTGAAAAATCCGACATTACTATAGATGTTACACTGCTGAAATACATTGGCGCTTGTTATTAGTCTATCTCTTGTTGCAATTTAGTCTATTATTTAATTTATAAAACTAAAGTAGCAGTGTTTTATACAAATACATTTATTAAACTTTTCAAATATCTATTTTTTCAGTAATTCTTTCTGCATTTATGTATATTCTTAGCACATCAAATTGCAAACAGTTAGGGATTCGGTTAGTTGTGTAAATTAACAAAACAAACTCGAAGGACAATTTCATTGGTAAGAAAGTAAATGTATGCTACTAAATTGCCCATAGGAATTTTACTTTACTGGCCATAATTAACAAAAGTGTACCATAGTTCCTTTACTTAGTCATTAAAATGAAGTACTAGGTTCTTTTCAGTATGATCAACTGCACAGAACATCTGCAGTACTCACTATTGTCCCCGATTTATCTGAAATATGCACAGGAGACCTTGTCCCTCTGTGATCTATTGGGCCACCCAGTTAGATTTAGCCAAAAAAATAAAGAATTAGTTAAATGAGAAAAACAAACCTGCAAAATTGGAGTCCTGGTCCACATTTCTGCAGCCAAACATCCGGCTGCCCACATGTCCACTGAAGTTCCATAGTCCTTTTGGCCCAGCAACAGTTCTGGGGCCCTGTACCACAATGTTACCACTCTTGGTGAGTATATGGTGCTCTCGTCTGCTGGGGGCGGAAATTGCCTTGCCAGACCAAAGTCTGCAATTTTCAGCACTCCATTGTTGTTGATGAGAACGTTTGCTGACTTAATGTCTCTGTAAATATGTGTATTTGAGAATTAATATTTTGGTAAAGTGATGTTAGATTGCATTTATGGATCAGCTAACTCTCCAGATTAAACCTTGCAATGCCACATTTTTTTGTAAAATGTTTCAGCAACAGACATCTTGTAAAAGTTTTAAGTTTCTCCTTGAAAAATCCTGCCTTAGAAATGATAAATTGAAAATTTGCCCCTGATTATGATATAAATCCAGAATTGCTGGGTTGCATTCGAAGAGTCCGAAAGTTTGCAATATTTTAGCTCACAGTTTAGTGTATTAGTAAATGTTTTCTTTTTGTATTTTTATTAATAATTAAATAAACATATCTTGCATCATTCTGTGACAATTTTTTTTATATTGAAGTGTAACTCAATAGAAATAGCAAAATATGACGCTGATTCAAAACAAAATAATTTTAGTGCCTCATATTATACAAGCTTTGGCCATTAGTTGTAAGTTTTCGTATTAAAAATTATGTGTGAAGTACCATGTTTTATTAGTTGTTCATAATGACCTGATTTCTCTTATTATAATTATAACTATAGTTTTAAAATAAAATAAATATAACTATTTACCTGTGAATAAAGTTGTTTTCATGAAGATATAAGAGTCCTTCAAAAAGCTGTTTCAGGATTGCCTTTATTTCGGCCAATTGAAACCTCAAACTCTGTCTGTCGATGAGCTTGGCCAATTCATATTCACAATATTCCAACACAAAGTTTGCAAACATTCTCCCTGAAACAGAAAGCATAATTATAAATGGATAAACCATTTGTGAGACTTTAATCTTAAATTACCACAACAGTACTGAGACATGCAGAAATGTGACACACAACTGAATTGCTAAAACTAATGTATTACTTTAAAAGAATTGCCGAACATGAAACCTGACTGAAATTGCTACAATATTCGAACTTTTAATATATAGCAATTAGAGCAAATCTTAAATAGATTGGTAGAATAGCCGGAATACAGTTTGTTGATCCTTCTATTTTTTATGATGAAAAACTATCAAAAAGATCAACTTCAGTTTTTTTTCTAACAACTTAGCCTTTGCCTTAAATTGGTTACACGAAGAACAAATGGGAAACTTTGAGTTTTGTTGTTAGTTCCAAATGAAGGTGTTAATGCTATTCACTAATTCATCGTTAATGGGTTACTTGACTAGAAAATAACTGCAATATACATACCACAGGTTAGGCGAACTTCGACCATCTGGACTATGTTTTTGTGCTGAAGAGCTGACAAGGCCCTGAACTCTCTTATTACTGAAATGGGAATCTGAAATAAAATTTTTTTTAAAAAATTTAGTTTAAAATAAGATAGTGCTACTTGCTAATCTGTAAACCATGAAATTTATTTCCTGTTGCAGCTCCAATGAAATTACTGTCAATATTAGGAAAACGCATGGATTATTTGTAAATATTTTTGTTTAAAACAATTAGTTTTAAGTTCTACTACATTTTTTATAGCCAAATGCAGACAATAAACAAGTATTATTAGATATCTATTTTAAAGTTGTAGTAAGCCGGATGAAAAAGTGATTACAAGTTGGAAAAATAAAATATAAACTTTGAAAATAAATTATGACAAATTAGCAAAATTAGACTATCTATTGTTGCCTATTGCAATTTAATTGATTGATACTTTAATTTCAAGAAAACCAATTCTAAATTATGCTTATCATATCTGTCTTTAAATTACATGCCAATTTTTATATTTTTGTTGTAGATACTCATAAAAATAGAGAAGTTGTTGATTGGGCATGGAAGCTCTAAATCTCTTGGCAGGTAAAACTCCTCATACTGTTGCTAAATTTTGAAGGGATGCATGGAAGTTTTTACTTAAGAATATATATTAAATGGTTCTGACACTAATTTTTACTACAATGATGCTTACTTTATTTTCATTAAAGTATGCAACCTTCTTCAAAGCATAAATTTCTTTACTAACCCGGTGCCGGGCTTTGAACACTTGTCTGTAAAAAAATAATAATTGGGATTAGGGTTATTTAAATAATTTAATGGACCAACTCAACTAACAATCATTAGATATTTATTAGGTGCAATAAAACCTCCGGTGTAAAAATCGATTTAAAAATGGCTAACATTCTCTTTAGTTAAAACTGAAAAAAAAAATTCTACAAAACTAAAGCAACTCATGTGATTCAATAGTTTACGAGTGCTTGCTAGATCAGAAAAGTGGTGCAAATAGTCAATGTTTTCTAATTGGGTTATGTTTTGGGCTTTGTTATTTGTCATTTTGATTAAAGTTCTGAAGCCTGTGTATAATGGTATACATGTAGCTGAAGTGTAGCTGTGAAGTTATTTTTTCTGCTAGTCTAACTGCATTATTTAAAAAAAAATACCAAGATTGAATAATTCGAAAAAATTTCTAAACCACAAAATCCATTAATTACGTTACAGCTTCATTTTCACATACTATTTTATAATTCAAGTTTAACAGTAAAAGAAAGTGAATACATTATTAAGCTACTTATACAAACAGTTGGTTTTTCCTTGACGAAGATGTTTAACATAGTGGGAGATTGCTAACTGTTATTTTAATTCAAAATCTTTTAATATTGAATTGATATACAAAAGAAGGAAACCATTGTATTGCTAAAATAAGCTTCATTCTTAATCATTAACATTTTTAAATAATTTGCTATTTTATATTTTTATGATTTTAAGTTTGTTTGAATATTCTTATTGGAGTATTACTATTGACATGATAAATCTATTGAAGCCATTTAAAACCAGAAGCATGTAAAATCCTAATAATAATTAAGTTACCAAACATATTAATGTAAGTTTCTTACCCGTAGGCTCCTTGTCCAATTTTTCCGAGCAATTCATATGCAGTGATTCCATTCTGAAAAACCAGCGAGTTGCTGTTGGATCCCTCCATTGATTCTTTTCTTTATGTGTAAGTACCAACTGTAAAATATATAAAAACTATTGTGAAATACAATACAAATAATGAGATATAAAAATATTTAATTATTACCACAATCCAAATAATACTTGGGATTATGCAAATATCTTGTCGATGGGTATTTTTTATCTAGAAGGTTTGTGTAACTGTACTCAACCAAACTTTTAAATTATATGACAGTGTTCGTTACAAATAAGAAAATAAGCATTAATTGGACCTCAGTTGCTGTATTAATAATATTGTACAAACAATTATTAAATTTCTATCTTACTAGATAGAAATGTCTTTCAATATGTAAATTTTCCCCTTGTTTATAAAATCTGATAAGTTTGTATCTGCAGATATTTTAGTTTCTGAGTAATTCTTTCGATTGGTCTAGATTTGTTGGCTCAGTGGCTGCGAGGTATTACATGTTCGCCTCGCAAGCCCAAGATTGCGGGTTCAAGCCCTTGCAGAATCGGCAGATGTTCAACGTTTGAAAATCCTTGGCACACATATCCTTATGTGACATGTAAAAGATTCCTTGAGTACCCATTTGGCTTAGATCCACAGAGAGCCCAGATTCATGGCAATCTGAACATCAAAATTTAGGCGAGAGCCACCTATATGATTTTCCAAAAAATGTTTCACAGTTCTTAGGAATACACCGATTGTTAAGAAGGCTGCCCCGTTGGGAAAAAATATATATAGTTTTGCACTTTCGTTGAATGTTGTTTGACAACTTGTACAAATTTTATTGCATTTTAAATGTAATACAAATCTTTATATGATGTGATTCAAATTTTTCTGATAATTTTTTTTATTTCAGATAACTTATATAGCTACTGCAGAAGCAACCAGATATTTCAAAAAAAAAAATTATTAAAAATAGTATTACTAAAAGTAGAGTAAAGGTATTGCAGCTAATAACACTGATTAATGTTTTTAGAGCTTTGTTATCGATATGTATTAGTTAAGAAACTGCTTAAAAAATATTGAAGTTTAAAAGATAAACATCTGTTTATCTGAAATATTTTAACTATACAAATTCATTCACTTCGAGAATTAAAATAATGAAAAAATATCTACAAGGGTGCCTTAGATTGTCTTTTTACATAACATAGCTTTTAATGGATGCGGTAAGTATGTATTTTCTTTTGAATATTATCATAATGGCATGTTACTTAGAAATTTGCAATATTATTGTAACTTTTAGATGTAAATTATTAAATTAAGTTGTTTGGTATAAATATTAAAATTGTACCATTATAGTTTTATCTAAGCTAGGTTTACTAAAAATAAATAACAGCTTTACACAGACTTAAATATTTTACTTTAAAATTTGCTTCCAATCTGTTTATGTAATTGTGGCAGTCTTTTGTCATTTTAATGTTGTCTAAAAGTTTATTAGGCTCCCTAGTAACCAGAGACCGTTAAGTCATATTTTTATTTTAAACCCTATAAATTTTATCCCTGCCAATGTAAAGTTTATTTAAAAATAATGTCTTGGTTCGTTATTAGTCTCCTATTTATATAAGGCTGATAACAAAAATGTCATATAGATATGTCAAGTTTCCGATTTTCTAGGCTTAAACAAAACTATTTTGATTTTTGAATGGCTTATAACTTATAAAGCTGGAATGCATTGAATAAAATAGTGCACTACTTTAACTGTGTATTTATTTGCAAAGCAAATATCATCAATGTATAATTATGCAATCAAATGTATATATCAAAATCCTTATTTCCTTTATCTGTTTCAACCATATTTTCACTTAAACGACTTCAGTCATATTTAAGCTGGTTACTTATGAGGTTGTCTATGCTTAAATTATCCAAATACGCTTTTTGTTACTCATTTTAAAATCGTTGCAAAAGACATTTGTAAATATTTTTTTAAGCCAGTTTATATTATTTACCTATTTTTTTAATCTGGTATTATATATTTGTTTCTTGTGTGAAATTGATTTTAATAAATTGACTCTTTTACTTCTATCTATCTGTTTTTATTTAAAAAACACCACATAATGTTTTAGATTTAATTAGAAAGCTATGAAAAGTAATTATAATAGCTTTTATTAATACAGCTGACATTTTGTTTGGATATCTTTATTATTAATTCCAAAATATGATTATGTGCGATGTAAAATATCCCTTGAGTACCCATTTGGCTTAGGTTCGCTTGGCAAAATTAAATTTATTCATTCTCTGCCGAACTAACATTACACCGAGAGCTCACATTTATTGTAATTGTAAGAGTCGCCTTGATGATGTCACATAAAATTGCACTCAGGTCTGGGGAATAAGCCGAGGCTGCAAAAGCTTAACCACCAAAAAAACAGCCTTGTTGTAAAAAATAAATAAATAAAAGTCTGAATATTTTAATTTATACGAAGTTGGAGTAAATATATATTTTAAGAATATTGAAAGTAAATATATGTGATTATATTATGTTTCTGAAATGCCTGAATCATGAACAAATTCTAAATGGCTCTTAAAATCATCATGCATAAACAGGTTAGCAGTTGACCCGATCGATGTTAGTAAATATAGGGGGGGGGAAGAACCATTTGTTTATTTACATGCTGCTTGTGTATCATAACTTCAATTTTTTCCTTCATTATTATTCGAAAAGTCATGTTTAAGGAATTTAAGTTATTATTGAGTCATTAAAAATTTTAAGATAAAGTATGTAACTATCATTCTTCAAAACTAACTTCGATGTAAAATTGAACTGTAGTCATTATCACATAGACCGTCACTTACTGCTAACTTTTTAACTAGCACAACTTCAAGATAGAGAAGGTTTGACCGAAGATAGTTTAATTAAAAATGAAATGAAATCAGAATTTTCAGATAGCATGTTTGCCTGAAATTTACAGTTAAAATATAAATTCATTCTATATTTATTAGCTGAAATGGAAATTTAGAATTTAATGTATCACCAAATTTAGCAAGTCCAGTTTCAAATAGCGAAGTTTCCGTACGACCGAAAAATACTACGTTATACTATTTTTCTATTTTAAATCAGATTTGAAAGAAAAAACTATCAATAGTATCATGGAGGATAATTTACTTGCATGAGTTAATAAGAAACCGTAAATTGTGGCGTAGAACGTTTGAATAGTAATGCCATCGCTAAGTTTTTACAAGTCCAGTTTCAAAATTAAGAAGTTTTTTTTCCCACTATCGAAAAATAGTAACCTACTGTAAAACCCTATTTCTCAAACTAGCCCCTGAAATACTCTATTAATATCTCAAAAAGGTAATTAAATAAAAGGATAATTTTGAAATTCTGTGTAGCAATATAGTATTAACGCTCTTTCAATCGCCGCATATGACTAAGTCCAGTTTTAAAACAACGGCGTTATCAGCGATGGTACAACATTTACCAAACGCTATGCTGCAAAATACTTAATCCTATAAAAACTACTTTATTTATCTAAAAAATCTAATTTGTTTCTGGTAAAAAAAAAAAACTATAAATCAAACACATCGCTACAAGTTCAGCTTCGGTAGAAAATTATTCGGAAGCTGGGAAGTACTAAAAAAGAAAAAACCCTCCTAATTTTAACAATTAACCCACTAATATTTACCAACAATTGTAAGTTCACTTACATTGATTTAAATCAGGGGCTTACAGGGACTTATACAGCTGTGTTATGGGGAAGGGGAAACAGCTCTAGTCCAGGACGATGCTTCTCCAGTGGTCTCCAGGTAAGAAATGAGAAGTGTGAAATGATTCAAAATTAACAAAGTTTAGAGTTGAGATGTTTATCAGCATCAATGGACCCCATTGGTGGGGAGGTAGGAGCTAGGCTCTGATTGGCTCTTGAGGACTTAGGACTTATTTCCATCAACTAAACCTATTAACTGAGATGTGTAATTCATTTATTTGATAACCTATTCAAATATTTCATTTTAATAATATTGATATCAAAACATTTAAAAATCAATAGAAAATGTTCTCAAAAGCGTGTCTAATTAGATGTCAATTACAAATTTTGAGAACAACAGATTCAAGGCACAACAAAGTTCGGGCCGATCGACAAGAACAGATCCCTCTTTTTCTAACTATCCTCTATAAAGAATAATTTTCGTTTAAAATAATGTCAATGCATTTATATAGGAAATTCTTAAGAGCAATATGCCACAAATGAGCTTCCATTTGAAAAAATAATTCAATGGTTTTAAGTTATTCTTTATGTGAACAATATCAAAGTTATGCTTGCAGCGTTTCTTAATGGACCAATTGCACTAGTGTCTACCTGTATATATTCTCAACTCTCTCGTATTTTCCCACAATCTTTCCACTAAAATCTACACGATAGCGTTTTAAAAAAAAGGATAAAGTCAATTGTCTTTTGCGTATGTAAAGTGTCGGTTAAAAGAGCTGCTGTTCTCTATGTTATGACGTTGGACTTATGTCGTATTTTCTACAACATAAAGATATTTAAAGATGAAGTACATATTTCGCGCCGCCGCTCGTATGAACCTTTTTTCATAGCAAACCTTTCTACTAGAACACTATGTTTGAAAGCCAACAATTTTTTTTAAAAAAATCTACAATTTGTTCACCAAAATAAGTTTTCACCAATGATACATTATATTAATCCTATTTTGATTGAACCAGTTATACATATATTTGTAGTTATAAAATGGGTTGAATCATTTTAACGAAATATCGTCAAGGTGATGGCGTAAAAAATATTCCAACTTTTAAACACTTTGTTCTTAAACGGCTATGTTAGGTAGCTATAATAGGTAGTCATATTATTAACATGGCCCATAAAATTAAAGTAGATTTTTTGTCATTGGCAATACCTCTTATTTCGGCACAAGACCAGGTTTCTAAATCTACACTATGTGGTTCTAAAATACGACGCCCGTCGCCAATAGCCCTCGTGTAGCTCTAGCGCGACGATAATTCAAAGCATAACCTAAATCTACACTACTATCTTTCTAGATAAGTTAAGATTCAGTAACAATTTGGATGAGACTAGGTGCATATTAAGCCCTTAGTTGTTAATGTCAGAGATAAGTGTCCTCTCCATGCAAGATCAGCCAAAAGATGTGGTTTCCAAACTTTTTTTATATATATATTTTTTTTATAAGAATGTCACTTGTTCAAAACAATAAACTAATGTAAGATGACGTTTTTAAGAAACCAGTGTGCAAAAGCAAGATTTAAGCACAAAAGTGTAAAATAAAAAAAAAATTGCGCCTTCACTCTTCATTTCGTCTATATGTTTCATGTAACAATAAAAAAATGCCTTAAAAAGAAATTAATAAATATAAATTTCGCCGTTTCTCTAAATCTAACGCGTTTGAGGTTTTGGTGTGAGGTTGACAGTTCAAACCCAAGTAGGGTGGTTGAAAAATACGCTCACGGCGGTGTTTCGAAGAAAACCACATGAGGGGTGGGGGAGGAAAATGCTTTCGAAGCTCGCATCCAGGCTAGACAGTGTATAGTTGTAAAAAGTTTTACTTTTTACGCATATATTACTGCGACTTATATTTGGCCTTTATTTTGCTGCACATAAATTTATTTTCAACGGTTTTCACGAACATATACCCTCATATCAAGTTTACAGCAATACTAAATAAAGGTTAACTTGTATAAAGGAGTTTATAATAGGATAAAAGATACTAATAGAACCTCGATTTTGTGACCCCTTCGTTATAAAAACCGCTTTAGAAAGTCCCAATCCCAATCATTATACCATAGGAATAGTGTTAAAAAACCCCCATCTTTTTTGCAACCGAAAAACAAGCAGTTCCTTGATATTGCGACCGAATATTCGTTAAAAATTTCAGAACAATTTGCTACAAGAAGCCATTTTGGTATTTGCTTCGAAATTTTAACTTGTGGAAGTATTTGAGTGTGTAGAACTTGTTTGCTATTGTTTGAGCACAATAAAGAAAGGCTCTGCAAGCGAGGAGCGGGGTCGAACAATGGATGAATAATAGGGCAGGGACGAATTCCGGGAATTCGCAGGGGACCAGTGTTGCAAAGAAGCCAAGGTCAGCTTAATTTTTCACGCATTCTGTAATTGGTTGTTAAACATAGATGTAGGAAATAAGTCAACACATTTGATCACTGGACTAACTAACCTCGTGCAATTCGCATGTCTACATGGATCTTAAAAATATAGGAAGCCAAGTTTCTATCGATGTGAAATGTAATGTGTCGTCGCTACTGTAAGAGAGAGAACAATGCCAAGGATTTTCTACACAAAAATAACAGAAATAGAAAATGCCATAATTGATAACTCTGGTAGAATTTTTAAACAATCTTGAATTACTCTACTTTTATCTGCACAATAAGTGTAAATACAAAAATAAACATTTCTATAGGTATGTATAAATTTGTTCTCAGTTTGTAAGGTTGTTTTTAGTTAAAATTCTTAACAACGTCTCTTCGATTTAACGACCGTAAGTTGCTGGTCCCAAGAGCGGTCGCTGTATCGAGGTTCTACTGTTCGAGAGGAAATTTTGCGAATTAGTTTTGGTGCCGCCATCTGGTGTTGGATTCGTTTTGTACACTCTAACCCGTTGCAGTTTTAGGATTCAGATAGGTACTATAATCAAAGAGAGCTTTACTGAATAATGTCACGAGATTTTCCATAAAAATAAGTTTATGATAATTTTATCACTTTATTAGTAAATTCAGTGTGTTGCCATATCTTCTACTTATTACAATTTTCCATTTGATATACAACTGCATTTTTTTTTTTAAGGCAATAATTAAAGCAAATTAAAGTCCCAGTATTGATTAAAAAATATAAGAAAATTAGAATAACGTGTCACCAATTTGAAATTGGTGTTTTCACAATTTAGTAACTAAAAATGTTAAACTTTTCTTCAATAAGTGAAACTATATTGTGGGAACTACTTATTGTGGTGCTGCCATCTATTGCGTAGCTTTGTTCTTTTATTTTTTTAACGAATGATGAGAAATGAACACTTAACAAAAAAAAAAAAAAAAAAAAAAAAAAAAAAAATAGAAGCTGTTAGAGTTATAATTGAATTTTTTAGTGTTTTGTTTTATCTAAAATGTTTTTTTTTTTAATATTTCAGTGTTTCACATCTAAAAAAAAGTCATCTATGGACTTGTAGTTGGGTTATCAGGATCTACATTTTTTTTTTAAAAACTTTTTTCAACTGTTTTACTACTCAAAAGTTATCTGCAATATGTCTTGGAACAAGTATGAAAAAATTTGGCTAATTAACTCAATTTAATTACTTTTTAAAATTTTTACCGTAAAAGTATAAAGTTAACATTAAAGTGTTAAAAAACGAAATATTTTGCATAAAATTCTGCACCAATTGAACAATAATCAGATATATCTGACATAATCTGAAATAACTAAAAAATAATAAAAACTTAGCTAAAAAAAATAACGCAATTTTTGCAAATTTTCACGAAAAACTTTTTTTACTTTTAGGAGTTCAAAGACGAAACAGCTTTCATTTAATTCTGCATTAATCAACGTCAAAATCAATTTTCTGGGAAAATTAGAAAAATTCAGATTTTTTAAATATCAGAAATTTTGGAGTAATAAATATAGTTGCAGTTTTAGGATTCAGATACTACTGTCGAACCCCGCTGTAGTGAACCCTCTACGGAACCAATAATTGGTTGTATTCCATGGTTCCCCACATCCAATTTTTCTGGAAAAAAGTTTTATATGATATAAAGCTTTTACAAGAGTAAAAAAAAGGTTTTACATGTATTGAATTAAATAAATAATTGAATTAAAAATTAATTATTTATAAATTTAAAAAATAATTAATTAATTATTGAAATTTGTACAAAATGATTATTAGAAAAGAATTAAATGCATTCGTTTAAATAGTAACTAATCTTTTAATGTTCACTAAACAAGTCGGCATTGTAGAAAAGAAATTGGCATTTTTAGGCCTTTCTCTTTGCAGAAGCCACCATTTTTCAGACGATATCTTTCGATTCAGAAAGCATCTAAAATTGTTCATAAAGAAATAAGAGAGTAACGGAGAATTACATTTAGGTTAAATGGACAGTTCCACTTAAGCCCAGTTTTCAAGGGGTGGTTGTAAATAAAGAATAGGGTGGGTGCTTGCAACGCAAATGAATACTGCAGTTCGACACGCCTTCCAAGAATCTATACGAAGTGTGTATGAGTGTGGTGGGGGAGCGATATGAATAATGGGTTGGAAAGAAAGGATGGTTCACATGGAACACAGAGGGATAGAAGAAAGGGGTATGTTTACTTAGAAACAGGTTCAGTCACAATAAAATCCGAAGGACATATTGAAATCGACAAATTGTAAAAGATTGAAATCCCCTGCTACTTGCCACTAATAGTATAACTTAAAATATGGAGAACTGGAAAAAATATTAAGGATAGGAAATTTAGGTTCACTATAAGCGAACTAAAATTTTCTAAGTAGTTCACTACATCCACATATAATATAACATTCGTTAAATAAGAGTTGGGAAGGGACCACTAAGAAGATTCATTACGAGCGAGGGTTCACTATAGCGGGCATTAAAGGGAGCTGTACTGATCACTAGTTTTCTCATAAAAGTACGGATTTTTTTTATAATTTTATCACTTTATTCGTCAATTAAATGTGTTGCCATCTCTTTGTATTACAACTTTCTATTTGGTATGCAACTGCATTTTTAAAAAAATCAATAATTAAAGCAAATTAAAGTCCCAATACTGATTTAAAAAAAACCAACTAGAATATCATGACGTCACCAATTCGAAATTGGTGTCTTCACAATTTATTTACAAATTTTTTTAAACTTTTCTTCAATATGTGAAACTATATTGTTTGAACTACTTATTGTGGTGCTTTCATCTATTGCGCAGCTCAGTTCTTTTATTGTTTTAAAGTATGATGAGAAATGAACAAATAAAAAAATTAGAAGCTGTTAGAGTTATAATTGATTTTTCAGTATTGGGTTTTATCTAAAATATTTTTTTAATATTTTAGTGTTTCACATCTAAAAAAGAAGTCAGTCATGGACTTGTAGTTCGGTCATCAGGATCTACAATTTAAAAAAAAAAAGGTTTTTCAACGGTTTTACTACCAAGAAGTTATCTGCAATCTGTCTTGGGACAAGTATGAAAAAATTTTGCTATTAACTCAATTAAACCAATTTTTTTAAAAATTTTACCGTAAAAGTATAAACTTTACATTAAGGTGCTAAAAAACGAAATATCATACAAAAATTCTGCACCAATTGAACTCATAATGATTATTTGTGTTGTTTTGCAGAATTTGTTTTAAATTCCTTGCAATGGAAAAAGATTTTGCCCTAAACAGGTATTCTGAAATACATCTAACTCAGTATTGAGACTGAATTATTTTTTTCGAGATATAATAATTGAATATAAAATAATTGTTGATGATAATTTTATAATGTTCTAAACTAGAATAAAGGGATTCCATTTGTAATTTCATTTTTATAGCTGGTCTTTCATAGTTTTTTTTTAAAAATAATTTTAAACGAAAACTCTGAGTATTGTGTTGCAAGGAACATTAACTTTATTTTTTACCTTTTCAATATATCTCTTACATTTTATTTAATTGCCTGTAACAGGGTTAGAACTATACAATAGTAAGAGATAATTTGGTTATCTTGAGTAGTTTTTATGAAATAAGTTTTTGCGTAATGCGTGGCATTTTACTCCCTAATTTAACTACAAAATAGCTCAACACTTTTTTAAAAAGAGTTTGTATTCCAGATTTTTCTAAGTATTTTATGTATATGAGGGTTAAAAATATATTTAAATGCTTAATAAATAACGATTTTCGATTTTCTATTATCTTGAACGCAGGCGGATACCTAAAAAGAGTTATGTTTTTAGGGCATCATAAGTTCGTTTTACCCCAACAACTAGCTTTTTTTACCGGGAAGCTGAAACCCCATTATCCTATCCCCTTTTTGCCACTCTCTGAGAAAAAAAAACATTAGTTTAGGTTTAACTTATATTAAATTTAATTGATACGATTATTTTTGCTTTTAAAATGATAGATGGCGCCACAATTTTTGCCATTTTTTTGTGTCCAGATTGAGTTAACTTGAATGAAAACACTCGCGCATCATGGACATTTTAGGCATGCGTCATAAGCTAAATTACCGCTCGCATGCAGTTGAGGCAAGCCATAAGGCATGCAATGCTTTTGTTAACGCATGCGTGTAAGGGTTGTCAAATGTGATGTCGGATTCTCTTTTTAAACAAAAGTTGTTCAAATGTAGTCAGTATATGTGGACAGAATTCTCACAAAACTTCTTTAGTTTTAACACAGTCAATGAATGAAATACCTTGTTCATGACATTTTGTCTGAGCAATATCCCTCCCCCCCAGAAAATCAGAAAAAAATGAAATGTTAAACTCAATTGATAATAATAGTATTTTTTAAAACTTTAAATATTAATAAATTCAAAATATTGTTAATGGTCGTGTATTACTTAATAAGTGGCAACAGATTCAGTCCGGCAGTATTGTGTTTACTTTGGTGATAATTTGTTTTAATTATTTAAATTTAATATTAAAAGCTACTGGAATTGCTAAATAATTTTGGACAATGTATGATTTCATAGTGATTCTAAATATGAACTATTCGATACTAAATATCTGCTGTTTCACCGCACCTCTAAGTGAAACTGGAACAACCAATATATAAAATCGCGGCAATACAAAAATGAAAACTCGAAACTTAACGCGATCTGAAAGAACCCAATTAAATTACTGATCATGTTTCAGCCCAGCCACCTCAAAGTATGTTGTCATTGTCACACACAGAAAAAGTATAATTTAAACAAAGTAAAAATAATTTTATTGCACTTTATATTTACAGGAACAATTAGAGTAATTTCATTGGTATGGCACTGATTCATAGATGGACATATTTTTTCACCGTCTCATCCTGGGTTCTCTTGTCCTTTCAAAGTGTGCCAACAGTTCCCTCAAATCGCATTCCAATGGTTCTTCCTTGAAAAATTCGTGATCCAGAGCTGCTTTCGCATCTGCTCTCGTCTCCGTATCAATGGTTAGCAATTTGTCGATCAGGTCAAGTCCATGTCTGTTAGTCACAGTGCTCTGTGGAAAAGAACATTCAGATGTTACAAATGACAAAGTATAAGTATGCAAAGCTAGAACATAAACAAGATGTTTTTTTTATTATTTAAGACACTCTTGTAAAGTGCCTTAATCGACGCATTTACAATGTTTTTATTGTTTTATGGATTTGTATTTGATTGGGCTTTCAACATTAGTTTTCATTATCCCTTTCAGTCCCAGTGATGCCATTTGCCATGATCATGTTTCTGATCATATTAAAAAAAAGTCTTAGGGCTAACATCTATTGGGTTTAATAAAATATATTTTCTAATAGGGAGAAGAAAGTTTGTAGAATTGAATGATGTGACTTTTGATATTATAAATGGCTATAGACAATCAGAAATTTTTTTCTAACATGATGATGCCAAATTGTCATTGGGACTGAAAGGGTTAAATTACATCAAGGTATGAATAATGATTTACCTACAATACTGAGTAATGGTTTATAATAATTTCTTTTGCTGAGTTGAATGTGTTTTTTCCAACACTAGTTTCTATTTATAGTAAAGTTATATATTGCCAATGAAGTACGGCACTTTCAAAATAAGTAATGTTTGACAACAGTTTCTCTTGCAGAATATGTTTCTTTCTTATACATTTTCATTTCAGTCAATGAAAGAATAATTATAATTTTGAATGGGCAGATTCATTGGTGCTTGTTACGTTCTTATCTATGAGAAAGGTTGACCAGATATACTGCATTTTGCAGAACTGTGCTTCTTTTTAATATCATGCCCTGCCTGTTTTCATAATCCCTAAAGTAATTAAAATGTACTGCATTTCAAGCCCAGTTGAATGTGTATACTGTAGTAAAACAGAAATTAATAGTTACAGTAAATTTCTCCATTTATGTCTGACACCATGACTAAGAAAGTATACTTTTAGGTTTAAAATAAAAAAAATATTGTAATACATTATGTTTCAGGCATAGGTAAGTTGTAAAAAATTATTTTGATCAATTAATATGTTTTCCTAATGCTTAGAGTAATTTTGAAAGGGAAATTTTTCATACATTTAAGTCCAACACTGTGAATTTCCCCAAATGTTAAAGTTCAAAATTTAAATGAAAAACTTCCCTCTGCTTGTAAAGAAACATGCAGAGCAGTGTTAGGCTAAAATTCTTTTGGGTATGGTTTGGTGAGTATGGCAAGTCAGTGGGGTAACTTTTGGGTAGTGAGGGTCTAAATCCCACTCACAAACCAAATGTATTTTCCAATGAAAGTGAAAACTCCTTGAATGAAGAAGATTAGAATCAGAGATCATTCTAGGCGTTTTTCACGGGGCGGAGCGCCCTGCCCGCCTTTTTTAAATATAAATCCCGCCCTATATGCCCTTTTTTACAACATAAATCCCGCCCTCCTTGCCGATTTTCTTTTAAAAATTTCAGCGTTTTCCAGAGTTTTTCAAAAATTCCGCTTATCTAACTTTTTTTCCCAAAAATTTATTTAACCCACCTTACGTTATATTACACTTTTAAACCCGTTTTTCTAAACTTAATCATTAATAAATACCAAAGATAATCGATTTTAGAACCAGATAGATGATCGAGAATTTTGAGCAAAAATCATGCCTTGAACAAAGGGGTTAGCTTTAACTAACGGCTTAACACTAACGACCTAAAATTTTCCACAACTTAACACAACCTGAAAAAAATTGTTTCCTTCATTCTCGGTTCATATCAATGAAAACTTAACGTAAATTTTGATAAATAGCAAGTTTAAATAGTGGATTTTAATAATGAAAGTAAAATTTTTAATTAAAATTCAAGGATGAATTAAGATTATATTACACTAAGATGTCTTCAAATATCAACCAACGGCTAGTGCAATCATTGAAAGATGATCATCTTCTCCGGACCAAAAATTTGCAGTCCTTGATTAATGATTTGATCAGTTTGCTGCCTAGTAATTTTTTTAGAAATCCACCGATGACATCACATCGCCTCCTCAATGATTGACAGTTCGATGGCTTGACGTTTGCGCGATCGGAAAGAGTGTCGCAATACTTTTGTAGCTCCGGTTCAGGCCTAATCGGACTAACCAGAATATTTCCTTCTGATCTATTGCTTTTGAGTCGTGACCTTGTGATCGCAAGAGCAGGTTGAATGTTAAGGGGGATTTTTTTTGTTTACTTTTGAAACTATAGGGCCTTTTTTTTTGTCTTATACTGGGGTTTCAGATTTGAGATTGGTTTTAGTTGTTTTTTAATGGAGTATTGGCAAATACACGCTTTATAATATTCAAAATTTTGTTAGTAATTCCTAGTTCTTGAATTTTTCTGAAAAATTTCTTGAATAGTACTGTAGTACTCCAATTATAAAAAGCAATTGGAATTGGGACCAAACCACGTTCGTATAAATTATTGAAAATTTGGATAATTGGAGAAAAGGCATATTTTAATCAATTACTCAATGTATTGTTGGGCTGTTAGATAATGAGTTAAATTTTAATTTCGGTTTGTCCAAATTGTAAGATGTAGTTTGGGTTATAGCTTTTGTTTCAGTTTGAGTTGTAGCTTTTTGTAATAGTTTTTTTTCTTTCTTTCAACTTATGTTAGAATCTTGGACTTTACATGCGATTTATAACTTAATACTCGGTATATTTTTTTTTCTGTTCGTCTCTGTTAGATGTCATGTCTAGTAATTTTTTTTGTGGGTACAAAAAAATTAATAGACATGATATGGAATAAAGAGGAACAGTCGTAACAGGTCAGTCAAGTTTAATTTTTCTGACATTCTTTTTATCAGCACATCTTCAAATATTTTGAGTTCTACTACACTTGAAAAAAGTGTATGACCCATGCTTTTAATTTTAAATGCTAGAGCTGAATGCAAATAAAACCTGTTTGTTTGATTAGTAGCATTAATGATTTCCACCACTTCGCTATAGTAGATCTGTTTGCAGTTCTAGCTCATTGTAAGGCATAAGTGCCTCATCATGTTCTTCACTTACTAGAAAAGTTGTTTCATAAAATGATGGAGTAGTAAAATAATAAATATTTAATTTGGTGTATTTTCTAAAAATCCGAAAAATGTATTTTTTATCGCATTTTAGATGCCCTAAACTTTTTGCAAGTGCTCTTAGACAATGTGCCCTAAACTTTTGCAAGTGCCCTTTTCATATTTAAAGCACCCTGCCCTTTTTCAGTTCTAGAATGAACTCTGTTAGAATTATATAAATCATTATTAAAAAATTAAATATAATTACCCTCAGTGTTTCCTGGAGCCTTCTCTTGTTCTGCGGAAGTCTGACTTTGTGGAAAAGTGCAATATTTACTACACCAGGAAAAGTCTCCATAGTAATCGAGCCACAAAGTTTGATTATTTGGTTCAGTTGGTCTGGTTCTCCCTTACCCTGAAAAATCAGACATTACTATAGATGTTACACTGCTGAAATACATTGGGGCTCGTTATTAGTCTATCTCTTGTTGCAATTTAGTCTATTATTTAATTTATAGAACTAAAGTAGCAGTGTTTTATACAAATACATTTATTAAACTTTTCAAATATCTATTTTTTCAGTAATTCTTTCTGCATTTATGTATATTCTTAGCACAGCAAATTGCAAACAGTTAGGGATTCGGTTAGTTGTGTAAATTAACAAAACAAACTCGAAGGACAATTTCATTGGTAAGAAAGTAAATGTATGCTACTAAATTGCCCATAGGAATTTTACTTTACTGGCCATAATTAACAAAAGTGTACCATAGTTCCTTCACTTAGTCAATGAAATGAAGTACAAGCCTGCTTGGGAACAAAACACCGAAGGGTTCTTTTTAATGTGACCAACTGAACGGAACATCTGCGATGCACACCCTGATCTACCTGAAATATGCACAGGAGGCCTTGTCCCTCTGTGATCTATTTTGCCAAACAGTTAGATTTAGCCGAAAAAATAAAGAATTAGTTAAATGAAAAAAAACAAACCTGCAAAATTGGTGTCCTGGTCCACATTTCAGCAGCCAAACATCCGGCTGCCCACATGTCCACCGAAGTTCCATAGTCCTTTTGTCCCAGCAACAGTTCTGGGGCCCTGTACCACAATGTTACCACTTTTGGTGAGTATATGGTGCGCTCGTCTGCTGGGGGTGGAAATTGTCTTGCCAGACCAAAGTCTGCAATTTTCAGCTCTCCATTGTTGTTGATGAGAACGTTTGCTGGTTTGATGTCTCTGTAAATATATGTATTGGGGAATTAAGATTTTGGTAAAGTGATGTTAGATTGTATTTATGGATCAGCTAACTCTCCAGATTAAACCTTGCAATGCCAGATTTTTTGGTAAAATGTTTCAGCAACTGACATCTTGTGAAAGTTTTAAGTTTCTCCTTGAAAAATCCTGCCCCAGAAAATGATAAATTGAAAATTTGCCCCAGATAATGATATAAATCCAGAATTGCTGGGTTGCATGGGAAGGGTTGGAAAGTTTGCATTATTATAGCTCACTGTTCAGTGCCTAAGTAAACATTTTCTTTTTGTATTTTTATTAATAATTAAATAAACATATCTTGCATCATTTTGTGACAATTTTTTTTATATTGAAGTGTAACTCAATAGAAATAGCAAAATATGACACTGATTCAAAACAAAATAATTTTAGTGCCTCATATTATACAAGCTTTGGCCATTTGTTGTAAGTTTTTGTATTAAAAATTATGTGTGAAGTACCATGTTTTATTAGTTGTTCATAATGACCTGATTTCTCTTATTATAATTATAACTATAGTTTTAAAATAACATAAATCTAACCATTTACCTGTGAATAAAGTTGTTTTCATGAAGATATAAGAGTCCTTCAAAAAGCTGTTTTAGGATTGCCTTTATTTCGACTAATTGAAACCTCAAACTCTGTCTGTCGATGAGCTTGGCCAATTCATATTCACAATATTCCAACACAAAGTTTGCAAACATTCTCCCTGAAACGGAAAGCATAATTATAAATGGATAAACCAATTGTGAGACTTTAATCCTAAATTACCACAGCAGTATTTAAGATAAAGGTATATTGTAAGACATGCAGAAATGTGACACTCAACTGAATTGCTGAAACTAATGTATTGCTTTAAAGGAATTGCCGAACATGAAACCCAAAAATATGACTTCTTGGGCTGAAATTGCTACAATATTCAAAATTTTAATAACTAGCAATTAGAGCAAATCTTAAATAGATTGGTAGAATAGCTGGAATACAGTTTGTTGATCCTTCTATTTTTTATGATGAAAAACTATCAAAAAGATCAACTTCATTTTTTTTTCTAACAACCTAGCCTTTGCCTTAAGTTGTTTACATGAAGAACAAATGGAAAACTTTGAGTTTTGTTGTTAGTTCCAAATGAAGGTGTTAATGGTATTCACAAGTTCATCGTTAATGGGTTACTTGAATAGAAAATAACTGCAATATACATACCACAGGTTAGGCGAACTTCTTCCATCTGGACTATGTTTTTGTGCTGAAGAGCTGACAAGGCCCTGAACTCTCTTATTACTGAAATGGGAATCTGAAATGAAAATTAAAAAAAATTAGATTAAAATAAGATAGTGCTACATGCTAATCTGTAAACCATGAAATTTATTTAATGTTGCAGCTCCAATGAAACTATTAGGAAACTTACTGTCAATATTAGGAAAACGCATGGATTATTTTTAAATATTTTTTTTTAAACAATTAGTTTTAAGTTGTACTACATTTTTTATAGCCAAATGCAGACAATAAACAAGTATTATTAGATATCTATTTTAAAGTTGTAGTAAGCCGGATGAAAAAGTGATTACAAGTTGGAAAAATAAAATAAAACTTTAAAAATAAATAATGACAAATTAGCAAAATCACACTATTTGTTGTTGCCTATTGCAATTCAATTAATTGATGCCTTATTTTCAAGAAAACCAATTCTAAATTATGCTAATTTTATCTGTCTTTAAGTTACATGCCAATTTTTTTTATTTTTGTTGTAGATACTCATGAAAATAGAGAAGTTGTTGATTGGGCATGGAAACTCTAAATCTCTAGGCAGGTAAAACTCCCCATACTGTTGCTACATTTTGAAGATGCATGGAAGTTTTTACTTAGGAATATATTAAAAGTTTGTGACTCTAATGTTTACTACAATGATGCTTACTTTAGTTCCATCGTTATAATATACAACCTTCTTCAAAGCATAAATTTCTTTACTAACCCGGTGCTGGGCTTTGAATACTTGCCTGTAAAAAAAATTGAAAACTAGGGTTAGAGTGTTATTTAAATAATTTTATGGTCCAACTTAACTAACAATCATTTACTGTTCAATCGGTGCAGTACATAAAATTTACATTGGAAAAATCTATTTTAAAAATTCTAACATTTGCCTCAGTTGAGACTAAAAAATCTATAAATCAAAAGCATCCCATGTGATTCAATAGTTTACCAGTGATTGCTAGATCAGAAAAGTGGTGCAAATACTGTAGTCTAATTAAGTTATGTTTTAGGCTTTGTTATTTGTCATTTTGATTAAAATTCTGAAGCCTGTTTATAATGGTATAGATGTAGCTGTGAAAAAAAAATTCTGTTAGTCTAACTGCATTGCAGCATGTATTATTAAAAAAATATCATGATTGAATAATTCAAAATTTGTTTTTTGCCACGAAATCCTTTAATTACATTCCGACTTCATTTTCACATACTATTTTATAATTCAAGTTTAACAGTAAAAGAGAGTGAATACATTATTAAGCTACTTATGCAAACAGTTGGTTTTTCTTTGACAAAGATGTTTAACATGGTGGGAGATTACAAACTTTTATTTTAATTTAAAATGTTTTAATATTGAATTGATATACAAAAGAAGGAAACCACTGTATTGCTAAAATAAGCTTAATTCTTAAACATTACCATTTTTTATTAATTTGCTAATAATTTTATGTTTATTATTATTATTTCTATATTTTTATGATTTTAAGTTTGTTTGAATATTCTTATTGGAGTATTACTATTGACATGATAAATCTATTGAAACCATTTCAAACCAGAAGCTTGTAACATCTTAATGATAATTAAGTTATTAGACATATTAATGTAAGTTTCTTACCCGTAGGCTCCTTGTCCAATTTTTCCGAGCAATTCATATGCAGTGATTCCATTCCCAAAAACCTGCAAGTTGCTGCTGGATCCCTCCATTGATTCTTTTCTTTTGATTATGTGTAAGTACCAACTGTAAAATATAAAAAAAAATATTGTGAAATACAATACAAATAATGAAATATAAGAATATTTAATTATTACCACAGTCCAAATAATGCTTGGGATTTTGCAAAGATCTTGTCGATGGGTATTTTATATCTAGAAGGTTCGTATATCTATACTCAACCAATCATTTAAATCTTATGACAGTGTTCGTTACAAATAAAAATCTAAGCATTAATTGGACCAAAGTTGCTGTATGAATGATATTACAAAAACAATTATTAAATTTCTATCTGATTAGATTTACATGATTTTCAATTTGTAGTTTTTTTTCAGCGTTTATAAAATCTGATAAGTTTGTATCTGCACATATTTTAGTTTCTGAATAATTCTTTCGATTGATCTAGATTTGTTTGCTAAGTGGCTGTGAGGTATTTCATGTTCGCCTCGTAAGCCCAAGATTGCGGGTTCAAGCCCTGGCAGATTTTCAATGCGGGAAAATCATTGGCGTATATATATCATTATGTGGCATGTAAAAGATCCCTTGAGTACCCATTTGGCTTGGATCCACAGAGTGCTCTGATTTATTGCAATCTTGAACATCAAAGTTTAGGCGAGAGCCACCTGTATGATTTTGCAAAAATGGTTCTCCGTTCTGGGAAATAAGCCTATTTCCAATAGTTAAAAAGGCAGCCCGAGTGGGGGAAAAAGATAGCTTTGCACTTTCGTTTAATGTTATTTGACATCTTGTACAAAATTTATTGCATTTTAAATGTAATATAAATATTTATATGATATGATTATAATTTTCTGATACATCTTTTTTATTTCAGATAACTTATATAGCTACTGTAGAAACAACCAGATATTTCAAGGAATTTTTGTTTACAAATAGTCCTGATTACCAAAGTAGAGTTAAGGTATTGCAGCTAATAATGCATATATTGATGTTTATTTTTTAGAGCACTGTTATCAATATATTAGTTAAGAAACTGCTTAAAAAGTATTGAAGTTTAAAAAATAAACATCTGTTTATATTAAAAATTTTAACTATATAAATTCATTGTCTTCGAGAATTAAAATGTTGAAAAATTATCTACACGGTTGAATGCCTTTGTTTGTCTTTTACATAGCTTTTAATAGATGCGGTAAGTATGTAATTTTTTGTAAATGTTTTCATAATGGCATATTACTTAGAAATTTGCAATATTATTGTAACTTTTAGATGTAAATTATTAAGTTAAGTTGTTTGGTAAAAATAAATAACTGCTTTACTCAAACTTAAATAGCTAAATTTAAAATTTGCTTCCGAATTGTATATGTAATTGTGGCAGTCGTTTGTCATTTTAACGTAACCTAAAAGTTCAGTAGGCTCCCTCGTAACTGAACTCTGTTTAGTCATATCTTTGTTTTAACCCTATGAATTTTGTCCCTGACAATGTAAAGTTTAGTTAAAAATAATGACTTGGTTCGTTATCAGTCTATTTATATGAGGCTGATAAGAAAAATGGCTTAACAATATGGCAAGTTTCCGATTTTCTTGGTTAAACAAAAATATTTTGATTTTTTTAATGGTTTATAACATATAAGGCTAGAATGCATTAAATAAAATGGTGCATTACTTTAGCTGTGTATTTATTTTTGCAAGGCAAATATCATCAATGTATAAATATGCAACAAATGTATACATCCAAATCCTAATTTCCATTTACTGTTTCAACCAGATTTTCACTTAACCGACTTCAGTCATATTTAAGCTGGTTACTTATGAGGTTGTCTATGCTTAAATTATCCAAATACTCTTTTTGTTACTCATTTAAAAATTGTCGCATAAGACATTTGTAGAATTTTTTTTAAGCCAGTTTATATTATCTACCTATTTTTTTTTTATCCGGTATTATATATTTGTTTCTTGTGTGAAATTGATTTTAATAAATTGACTCTTTTACTTCTATCTATCTGTTTATATAAAAAACACCACATAATGTTTTAGATTTAATTAGAAAGCTATGAAAAGTAATTATAATAGCTTTTATTAATACAGCTGACATTTTGTTTGGATATCTTTATTATTAATTCCCAAATATGATTATGTGCGATGTAAAATATCCCTTGAGTACCCATTTGGCTTAGGTTCGCTTGGCAAAATTAAATTAATTCATTCTCTGCCGAATTAACATTACACCGAGAGCTCACATTCATTGTAATTGTAAGAGTCCCCTTGATGATGTCACATAAAATTGCACTCAGGTCTGGGGAATAAGCCGAGGCTGCAAAAGCTTAACCACCAAAAAAACAGCCTTGTTGTAAAAAATAAATAAAAGTCTGAATATTTTAATTTATACGAAGTTGAGTAAATATATATTTTAAGAATATTGAAAGTAAATATATGTGATTATATTATGTTTCTGAAATGCCTGAATCATGAACAAATTCTAAATGGTTCCTAAAATCATCATGCATAAACAGGTTAGCAGTTGACCCGATCGATGTTAGTAAATATAGGGGGGGAAAGAACCATTTGTTTATTTACATGCTGCTTGTGTATCATAACTTCATTTTTTTCCCTTCATTATTATTCGAAAAGTCATGTTTAAGGAATTTAAGTTATTATTGAGTTATTAAAAATTTTAAGATAAAGTATGTAACTATCATTCTTCAAAACTAACTTCGATGTAAAATTGAACTGTAGTCATTATCACATAGACCGTCACTTACTGCTAACTTTTTAACTAGCACAACTTCAAGATAGAGAAGGTTTGACCGAAGATAGTTTAATTAAAAATTAAATCAGAATTTTCAGATAGCATGTTTGCCTGAAATTTACAGTTAAAATATAAATTCATTCTATATTTATTAGCTGAAATGGAAATTTAGAATTTAATGTATCACCAAATTTAGCAAGTCCAGTTTCAAATAGCGAAGTTTCCATACGACCGAAAAATACTACGTAATACTATTTTTCTATTTTAAATCAGATTTGAAAGAAAAAACTATCAATAGTATCATGGAGGATAATTTACTTGCATGAGTTAATAAGAAACCGTAAATTGTGGCGTAGAACGTTTGAATAGTAATGCCATCGCTAAGTTTTTACAAGTCCAGTTTCAAAATTAAGAAGTTTTTTTCCCACTATCGAAAAATAGTAACCTACTGTAAAATCCTATTTCTCAAACTAGCCCCTGAAATACTCTATTAATATCTCAAAAAGGTAATTAAATAAAAGGATAATTTTGAAATTCTGTGTAGCAATATAGTATTAACCATCATTCAATCGCCGCATATGACTAAGTCCAGTTTTAAAACAACGGCGTTATCAGCGATGGTACAACATTTACCAAACGCTATGCTGCAAAATACTTAATCCTATAAAAACTACTTTATTTATCTAAAAAATCTAATTTGTTTCTGGTAAAAAAAATAAAACTATAAATCAAACACATCGCTACAAGTTCAGCTTCGGTAGAAAATTATTCGGAAGCTGGGAAGTACTATAAAAGAAAAAACCCTCCCAATTTTAACAATTAACCCACTAATATTTACCAACAATTGTAAGTTCACTTACATTGATTTAAATCAGGGGCTTACAGGGACTTATACAGCTGTGTTATGGGGAAGGGGAAACAGCTCTAATCCAGGACGATGCTTCTCCAGTGGTCTCCAGGTAAGAAATGAGAAGTGTGAAATGATTCAAAATTAGCAAAGTTTAGAGTTGAGATGTTTATCAGCATCAATGGACCCCATTGGTGGGGAGGTAGGAGCTAGGCTCTGATTGGCTCTTGAGGACTTAGGACTTATTTCCATCAACTAAACCTATTAACTGAGATGTGTAATTCATTTATTTGATAACCTATTCAAATATTTCATTTTAATAATATTGATATCAAAACATTTAAAAATCAATAGAAAATGTTCTCAAAAGCGTGTCTAATTAGATGTCAATTACAAATTTTGAGAACAACAGATTCAAGGCACAACAAAGTTGGGCCGATCGACAAGAACAGATCCCTCGTTTTCTAACTATCCTCTGTAAAGAATAATTTTCGTTTAAAATAATGTTAATGCATTTATATAGGAAATTCTTAAGAGCAATATGCCACAAATGAGCTTCCACTTGAAAAAATAATTCAATGGTTTTAAGTTATTCTTTATGTGAACAATATTAAAGTTATTCTTGCAGCGTTTCTTAATGGACCAATTGCACTAGTGTCTACCTGTATATATTCTCAACTCTCTCGTATTTTCCCACAATCTTTCCACTAAAATCTACACGATAGCTTTTTGAAAAAAAAAAGGATTAAGTCAATTTTCTTTTGCGTATGTAAAGTGTCGGTTAAAAGAGCTGCTGTTCTCTATGTTATGACGTTGGACTTATGTCGTATTTTCTACAACATAAAGATATTTAAAGATGAAGTACATATTTCGCGCCGCCGCTCGTATGAACCTTTTTTCATAGCAAACCTTTCTACTGGAACACTATGTTTGAAAGCCAACAATTTTTTTTAAAAAAATCTACAATTTGTTCACCAAAATAAGTTTTCACCAATGATACATTATATTAATCCTATTTTGATTGAACCAATTATACATATATTTGTAGTTATAAAACGGGTTGAATCATTTTAACGAAATATCGTCAAGGTGATGGCGTAAAAAATATTGCAACTTTTAAACACTTTGTTCTTAAATGGCTATGTTAGGTAGCTATAATAGGTAGTCATATTATTAACATGGCCCATAAAATTAAAGTAGATTTTTTTTTTGTCATTGGCAATACCTCTTATTTCGGCACAAGACCAGGTTCCTAAATCTACACTACTATCTTTCTAGATAAGTTAAGATTCAGTAACAATTTGGATGAGACTAGGTGCATATTAAGACCTTCGTTGTTAATGTCAGAGATAAGTGTCCTCTCCATGCAAGAACAGCCAAAAGATGGGGTTTCCAAACTTTTTTTTTATATATAATTCCGTGCAAAAATGTCACTTGTTCAAAACAATAAACTAATGTAAGATGACGTTTTTAAGAAACCAGTGTGCTAAAGTAAGTTTTAAGCACAAAAGTGTAAAAAAAAAAAAAAAATTTGCTCCTATACACTCTTCATTTCGTCTATATGTTTCATGTAATAATAAAAAAAATGCCATAAAAAGAAAGAAATAAATATAAATTTCGCCGTTTCTCTAAATCTAACGCGTTTGAGGTTTTGGTGTGAGGTTGACAGTTCAAAATCCCAAGTAGGGTGGGGGAAAAATACGCTCACGGCGGTGTTTCGAAGAAAACCACATGAAGGGTGGGGGACTCAAATGCTTTCGAAGCTCACATCCAGGCTAGACAGTGTATAGTTGAATTTTTTTTAACTTTTACGCGCTTTTTACGTACATATTACTGCGACTTATATTTGGCCTTTATTTTGCTGCACATAATTTTATTTTCAACGGTTCGCACGAAGATATACCCTCATAGCAAGTTTGCAGCATTACTAAGTAAAGGTTAACTTGTATAAAGGAGTTTATAATAGGATAAAAGATACTAATAGAACCTCGATTTTGCGACCCCACGATTTAGCGACCCCTTCGTTATAAAGACCGCTTTAGAAAGTCTCAATCATTATACCATAGGAATAGTGTTAAAAAACCCTCTTTTTTGCAACCGTAAAACAAGCAGTTCCTCGATATTGCGACCGAATATTCGTTAAAAATCTCAAAAAAATTTGCTACAAGAAGCCATTTTGGTATTTGCTTCGAAATTTTAACTTGTGGAAGTATTTGAGTGTGTAGAACCTGTGTTTGCTATTGTTTGAGCACAATAAAGAAAAGCCTCTGCATGCGAGGAACGGGGTCGAACAATGGATGAATAGGGAAGGGACGAATTCCGGGAATTCGCTGGGGACCAGTGTTGCAAAGAAGCCATGGTCATCTTAATTTTTCACGCATTCTGTAATTGGTTGTTAAACATAGATGTAGGAAATAAACCAACACATTTGATCATTGTCATTGGACTAACTAACCTCGTACAATTCGCATGTCTACAAAATGGCTCTTAAAAATTAACTGAGCCAAGTTTCTATCAATGTGAAATGTAATGTGTCGTCGCTATTGTAAGAGAAAGAATAATGCCAAGGATTTTCTACTCAAAAATAGCAGAATAATTAAGAACTCCTTTAGAATTTTTAAACAATCTTGAATTACTCTACTTTTATCTGCACAATAAGTGTAAGTACAAAAATAAACATTTCTATAGGTATGTATAAATTTTTTTCTCAGTTTGTAAGGTTGTTTTTAGTTAAAATTCCTTACAACGTCCCTCCGATTTAACGACCGTAAGTTGCTGGTCCCAAGAGCGGTCGCTGTATCGAGGTTCTACTCGAGAGGAAATTTTGCGAATCAGCTTTGGTGCCGCCATCTGGTGTTGGATTCGCTTTGTACACTCTAACCCGTTGCAGTTTTAGGATTCAGATACTATAAGTAAAAGAGAGCTGTACTGAGTACCACCACGAGTTTTCCCATAAATAATATTGTTTTTGGTAATTTTATCACTTTATTAGTAAATTAAGTGTGTTGCCATATCTTTTACTTATTACAACTTTCCATTTGGTATACAACTGCATTAAAAAAACAATAATTAATGTCCCAGTATTGATTTAAAAAAATAAAAAAAGCTGAATGAAACCAATTTGAAATTGGTGTTTTCACAAATTTTTAATTACCAAACGATGTTAAATTTTTCCTCAATAAGTGAAACTGTATTGCGGAACTATATATACTTATTGTGGTGCTGCCATCTATTGTGCAGCTTAGTTCTTTTATTGTTTTAACGAATGATGAGAAATGAACAAGCGAAAAAAAATTATGATGTTAGTTACAATTGATTGTTCAGAAAGGAGTGTTACCTAAAATATTTTTTTTTAATTTTTCAGTGTTTCACATCGAACAAAAATTCAAGTCAGCTATGGACTTATAGTTCGGTCATTGAGTAGTGCAGTATCTACAATATTATTTCAAAAGGATTTTCAATGGTTTTAATACTTAAAAGTTATCTGCAATCTGAAATACTGAATCTGAATATAATCTGGACAAGTATGGGAAAATTTGGGTATTAACACAGTTTAACCAATTTTTTAAAATGTTAACGTAAAGGTATAAACTATAGGGGTAAGTGGTGTACCTTGGACATATGTGTACCTCGAACCTATGCTGATTTTATCTCGATTTGCTTAGATATTGAAACAACACCACATGCAGTTGAAGTATTTGCTACCAGGGGTCTCATTGAAGTTCTATCTGTTTGCTTAAAAGGTCAATTTATTAAAGAGGTTTCGAAAATCTAAATTCACAGTTCGAAAGTAAATTTTTGTCAGATACTTTAGTGTATTTTTATATTCAAAGATGTAGTGTTTATTCAGAAACGATGGTTATGCAATATAAAGCAAAGTTTTAGCTATAAAACAGTGCGCTTGAAATTAAGTTAAGTCTAACCTTAACATGGTGACTAACTATTTTGTTTTTAATATCCAAGTGGTGTACCTCGAACCTAATACAAGTGGTGTACCTTGGACTGGTCCAAGGTACACTACTAAAGGTCTTATGTGCTTGAGATTGTTGAAAACCCTTTATAAAATTCAAGTAAATTTTTTTCCTTTGAAAAATTAAGTATTTTAAGCTATTAATATGCAACCCTGATTTGTAAAATTATGTAGAATGGAAATTTGTAAGAAATGTTTATATGGTGTGATAAATAATTTTTCTGTAGTTAATTATTTAGATTTATAGTAGGCCTATAAAATTTTAACCTTATTGATATAATATAGAAAACAATTATTGCATGCACATCTAAAAATATGTTTTTTATAATAAATATCTAAGCAGAACATCCTTTTTACGTTTAGGCCTAGTTGTATAAACATAGGGGAAAATATTTTAGTTGTTTTTCAAATTTATGACAGAAAGATAGCCAAATGTTTTTCTATGGCATGAAATGACAGTTTAATTTTATGCTGCATTTTAACGGATATACCTGAGAAAGATCGCATAACAGCTGAAAAAGCCAAAAGGGCACTAAAAAAAGCTAAGCCAATTGACCTAACATAACCAATTACTACAATCTTGGCTAGAAATAAGAGTAGGTAGTAAAATGTATTTTTGAATTTTATGTGACTAAAAAATATTGGTTTTCGGACTGTAAATCGAGTCTCTCTACCTGTTAATAATTGGTCCAAGGTACACTACCGGTTGGACCAAGGTACACCGCCGATGGTGTACCTTGGTCCTAATTACATTGTTCTGTATTTATTTTTTTAATAGTTGAAATCATTTAAATAACATGTTAAAATAAATATATGTTGCATATAACAACATAAAGTATTTAGTAAAAATATTTTTATTCACTTTTTGCAAGTAATTAAGAAATAAAAAATTGAAAAGTCAAAATAGGTCCAAGGGATCCCACCTTCCCCTACATTAAAGTGTTAAAAAACGAAATATTATACAAAAATTCTGCGCCAATTGAACGAAAATCAGATATATCTGATATAATTCAGATAACTAAGAATAATAAAAACTTAACTTCAAAAAATAACGTAATTTTTGCAAATTTTCACATTTTGGGATAAAAGTATCTATTTTACATTTCGGCGTTCGAAGACGAAACAGCCTACATTATTTCAATATATGTATAGCCATATATTTGAATATTTCCATTAGGACTTAATCAGAATTGTAACCCATAATGGTTATTTGTGTTGTTATGCAGAATTTGTTTTAAATTCCTTGCAATGGAAAAAGATTTTGCCCTAAACAGGTATTCTGAAATACATCTATTTAGTACTGAGACTGAATTATTTTTTCGAGATGTAATATAAAACAAATAATAATGATAAGTTTATAATGATCTGAACTTGTATAAATGGGGTTCCATTTGTAATTTCATTTTTATAGCTGGTTTTTCAAAGTTTTTTTTTTAAATACTTTTTTAACGAAAACTCTGAGTATTGTGTTCCAAAGAACATTATTATTTTTTTTTTACCTTTTCAATATATCTCTTAGAATTTATTTAACTGCCTTTAACAGGGTTAGCTGTGTTAGCACAGTACAATTGTAAAAGAAATTTTGGTTATCTTAAGCACTTTTAAAAGCAGATCAAATAAGATTTTGCATAATGCGTGTTATGTTTCTCTCCCTAATTTAACAACAAAATAGCTCAAATTTTATTAAAAAGAGTTTGTATTCCAGATTTTTTCTGTGTATTTTATGTATATAAGGGTAAAAAATATATTTAAATGCTTAATAAATAACGGCTTTCATTTTTTTTTATCTCGAACATAGGCGTATACCTAAAAAGGGTTATGTTTTAACGGAATCATAAAATCGTTTTACCCCGAGAACTAGCTTTTTTTTTACTGGGAGCTGAGACTCCATTATCCCCCTGTTGTCGCAGCCCCTCTCTGAGAAAAAACAACATCAGTTTAGTTTTCACTTTAAAAATGTAAATGATAATATTATTTTTGCCATTAAAATGATAGATGGCGCCACACAATTTTCTCTTTTTTTGGTGTCCAGATTTAGCTAACTTCAATTGACAACACTCGCGCTGCGTAAACATTTTTAGGCATGCGTCATTAGATAAATTACCGCTCGCATGTAGTTAAGGGGTCTAAGGAGTCTTAAAAATGTGCAAAGAAGGAACTACAAATCATAGTTTGATCTTTCATGTAATTGTTTAACTACTCAATAACAAGTATAATTTTTTTATATGTAATTCTACAAGATTTATTTAATATGAAACAAATTTTAAAATTTATGAAACTTTAGCCAAAACTAAAATAAATGATATTAAACATAAAGCTATTTGAACACATTGTGATTAGGCTTGCGCGGCAAATTGTGAGGTCAAAATTGAAGACATGACCAAGAAAATGACTTTATTTTGAACAAATATGTACGAACTAGAACTTATACCTAAATTCTCAGCTCAATTTTAATTAGAAATAATTTTTAAAATTTTTTTAAATCAAAATTCAAAAAATTTTATAATTTTTTTTAGAAAAAAAATCTTAAAATAAATTCTAATTAGAATTGAGCTGAGAATTTAGGTATAAGTCTTTGTTTGTACATATTTGTACAATATAAAGTCATTTTCTTGGTCATGTCTTCAATTTTGACCTCACAATTTGCCGCGCAAGCCTAATCACAATGTGTTCAAATAGCTTTATGTTTAATATCATTTATTTTAATTTTGGCTAAAGTTTCATAAATTTTAAAATTTGTTTCATATTAAATAAATCTTGTAGAATTACATATAAAAAAATTATACTTGTATATTGAGTAGTTAAAAAATTACATGAAAGATCAAACTATGCTTTGTAGTTCCTTCTTTGCACATTTTTAAGACTCCTTAGACCCCTTAATGCAAGTCATAAGGCATGCAAGGCGTATGGTAATGCATGCGTTAAAGTGTTGCACATGTCGTCACATGTGACGTCAGAATTATCTTCTCTTTTTAAACAAAAGTTGTTCAAATGTAGTTGATATATGTTTACATATTTCTCACAAAACTTATTTAGTTTTAACACAGTTAATACATGACATACCTTGCTCATGACAGATTTTGTCTGAGCAATAAACAACCCCTGAAAATTCATGAAAATGAAATGTAAAACTTAATTAATAATAGTTTAAACTTTAAATATTAATAAATTCAAAATACTGTAAATATATTTTCAATGGTCATGTATTACTTAACAACTGGCAACAGATTCAATTGTTTATTTTGGTGATAATTTTGAATTTGATCGAATTTTTTTAATTTAATATTTAAAACTATTGGAATTGCTAAATAATTTTGGACAATGTATGATTTCATAGCGATTCTAAATATTAAAATATTCGATACTAAATATCCGCGGTTTTCGCCGTACCTTTTAAGTGAAACCGAAAAACCATATGAATCCTCGGAAATTCAAGAACGAAATCTCGAAACTTAACGCTATCTAAAAGAACCCAATTAAATTACTGATCATTCTTCAGCCCAGCCACCTCAAAGTATGTTGTCATTGTCACACACAGAAAAAGTACAATTTAAACAATATAAAAATAATTTTTATTTACAGGAACAATTGTGTAAGAGTAATTTCATTGGTATGGCACTGATTCTTAGATGGATATTTTTTTCACCGTCTCATCCCGGGTTCTCTTGTCCTTTCAAAGTGGGCCAACAGTTCCCTCAAATCGCATTCCAATGGTTCTTCCTTGAAAAATTCGTGATCCAGAGCTGCTTTCGCATCTGCTCTCGTCTCCGTATCAATGGTTAGCAATTTGTCGATCAGGTCAAGTCCATGTCTGTTAGTCACAGTGCTCTGTGGAAAAGAACATTCAGATGTTACAAATGACAAAATATTTATAAATCTTTTGTTAATTCGCAAAGCTACAACATAATCAGTAGAGAGGTTTTTTTAATATTTAAAACACTCTTGTGAACTGCCTTAATCAACACATTGCATGTCTTATAAAAATATTGGACAGCATTATTATTGTTCTATAAATCAGTATCTGATTGGGCTTTCAGCATTAGTTTTCATTATCCCTTTCAGTCCCAGTGATGCCTCTTGGCATCTTAATGTTTCTAATCATAATTAAAAAAAATATTAGGTCTGGCATCTATTGGGTATAATAAAAAATATTTTCTAATTTGGGGAAGAAAGTTTGAAGAATTGAATGATGTGACTTTTGATATCATAAATGGCAACAGACGATCAGAAACAATTTCTAAAATGATGGATGCCAAATTGTCATTGGGACTGAAAGGGTTAAATAATCAAGGTATGAACAATGATTTACCTACAATAATGAGTAATGGTTTATAATAACTTGTTTTGCTGAGTTGAATGTGTTTTTCCAGCACTAGTTTCTATTTATAGTAAAGTTATATATTATTGCCAATGAATTATGGGACTTTTAAAATAAGTAATGTTTGACAACAGTTTCTCTTCCAGAATATGTTTCTTTCTTATACATTTTCATTTCAGTCAATGGAAAAATAATTATAATTCTGAATGGGCAGATTCATTGGTGCTTGTTACGTTCTTATCTATGAGAAAGGTTAACCTGATATACTGCATTTTGCTGAACTGTGCTACTTTTTAATATCATGCCCTGCATGTTCATAATCTCTAAAGTAATTGAAATGTACTGCATTTCAAGCCCAGTTGAATGTGTATACTGTAGTAAAACAGAAATTAATAGTTACAGTAAATTTCTCCCTTTATGTCTGACACCATGACTAAGAAAGTATAATTTTAGGTTTAAAATAAAATAGAAATATATTGTAATACATTATGTTTCAGGCATAGGTAAGTTGTAAAAAATTATTTTGACCAACTAATATGTTTTCCTAATTCTTAGAGTAATTTTGAAAGGGAAAATTTTCATACATTTTAAGTCCAACACTGTGAATTTCCCCAAATGTGGAAGTTTAAAATTTAAATGAAAAACTTCCCTCTGCTTGTAAAGAAACATGCAGAGCAGTGTTAGGCTAAAATTCTTTTGGGTATGGTTTGGTGAGTATGGCAAGTCAGTGGGTTAACTTTTGGGTAGTGAGGGTCTAAATCCCACTCACAAACCAAATGTATTTTCCAATGAAAGTGAAAACTCCTTGAATGAAGAAGATTAGAACTATATAAATCATTATTAAAAAATTAAATATAATTACCCTCAGTGTTTCCTGGAGCCTTCTCTTGTTCTGCGGAAGTCTGACTTTGTGGAAAAGTGCAATATTTACTACACCAGGAAAAGTCTCCATAGTAATCGAGCCACAAAGTTTGATTATTTGGTTCAGTTGGTCTGGTTCTCCCTTACCCTGAAAAATCAGACATTACTATAGATGTTACACTGCTGAAATACATTGGGGCTCGTTATTAGTCTATCTCTTGTTGCAATTTAGTCTACTATTTAATTTATAGAACTAAAATAACTGTGTTTTATACAAATAACCTTATTAAACTTTTCAATGATCTATTTTTTCAGTAAATCTTTCTGCATTTATGTATATTCTTAGCACAGCAAATTGCAAACAGTTAGGGATTTGGTTAATTGTGTAAATTAACAAAACAAACTCAAAGGACAATTTCATAGGTAAGAAAAATGTATGCTACTAAATTGCCTATGGGAATTTAACCTTAAAAGCCCTAATTAACAAACGTGATGCATAGTTCTGTTACTTAGTCATTAAAATGAAGTACTTCACATACTAGGTCATACTAAAAAGAAGACTTTTCAGTATGACCAACTGAACAGAACATCTGCAATACTCACTATTGTCCCCGGTCTAGCTGAAATATGCACAGGAGGCCTTGTCCCTCTGTGATCTATTTTGCCACCCAGTTAGATTTAGCCGAAAAAAACTAAAGAATTAGTTAAATGAAAAAAACAAACCTGCAAAATTGGTGTCCTGGTCCACATTTCAGCAGCCAAACATCCGGCTGCCCACATGTCCACTGAAGTTCCATAGTCCTTTTGTCCCAGCAACAGTTCTGGGGCCCTGTACCACAATGTTACCACTTTTGGTGAGTATATGGTGCGCTCGTCTGCTGGGGGCGGAAATTGTCTTGCCAGACCAAAGTCTGCAATTTTCAGCTCTCCATTCTTGTTGATGAGAACGTTTGATGGCTTGATGTCTCTGTAAATATATGTATTGGAGAATTAAGATTTTGGTAAAGTGATGTTAGATTGCATTTACGGATTGGCTAACTCTCCAGATTAAACCTTGCAATGCCAGATTTTTTGGTAAAATGTTTCAGCAACCAACATCTTGTGAAAGTTTTAAGTTTCTCCTTAAAAAAATCTCGTCCCAGAAAATGATAAATTGAAAATTTGCCCCAGAAAATGACATACATCCAAAGTTGCTGGGTTGCATTGGAAGAGTCGGAAAGTTTGCATTATTTTACCTCACAATTCAGTGTCTTACTTAGTAAATATTTTCTTCTTGTATTTTTATTAAATAAACATATCCTACATCATTTCATTTTGTGATAATTGTTTTTTATGCTTAAGTCTAACTCTATAGAAATAGCAAAATATGACACTGATTCAAACAAAATAATTTTAGTGCCTCATATAGTACAAGCTTTGTCCATTTGTTGAAGGTATCTGTATTAAAATTTATGTATGAAGTACTTATCTGGTTTTTTAGTTTTCATAATGACCTGATTTCTCTTATTATAATTATAACTATAGTTTAAAAATAAAATAAATCTAACTATTTACCTGTGAATAAAGTTATTTTCATGAAGATATAAGAGTCCTTCAAAAAGCTGTTTCAGGATTGCCTTTATTTCGGCCAATTGAAACTCAAAAACTCTGTCTGTCGAGCTTGGCCAATTCCATATCATTCACAATATTCCAACACAAAGTTTGCAAACATTTCCCCTGAAACAGAAAGCATAATTAGAAATGGATGAACCAATTGTTAGAATTTAATCTTAAATTACCACAACAGTATTTACGATAATTGTCGATCCTTTAATTTTTTTTAATAATGAAAAACTATCAAAAAGATAAACTTCAGTTTTTTTTCTAACAAGCTAGTCTTTTCCTTAAATTGGTTACAAGAAGAACAAATGGAACACTTTGAGTATTATTGTTATTTCAAAATGAAGGTGTTAATGGTATTCACAAATTCATCGTTAATGGGTTACTTGAATAGAAAATAACTGCAATATACATACCACAGGTTAGGCGAACTTCGACCATCTGGACTATGTTTTTGTGCTGAAGAGCTGACAAGGCCCTGAACTCTCTTATTACTGAAATGGGAATCTGAAATAAAATTTTTTTTAAAAAATAGATTAAAATAATATAGTGCTACATGCTAATCTGTAAACCATGAAATTTATTTCCTGTTGCAGCTCCAATGAAATTACTGTCAATATTAGGAAAATGCATAGATTATTTTTAAATATTTTTGTTTAAAACAATTAGTTTTAAGTTGTACTACATTTTTTATAGCCAAATTCAGACAATAACCTAGTATTATTAGATATCTATTTTAAAGTTTTAGTAAGCCAGATGAAAAAGTGATTACAAGTTGGAAAAATAAAATATAAACTTTAAAAATAAATTATGACAAATTAGCAAAATCACATTATCTGTTGTTGCCTATTGCAATTCAATTGATTGATACCTTATTTTCAAGAAAACCAATTCTAAATTATTCTAATCATATCTGTCTTTAAATTACGAGCCAATTTTTATATTTTTGTTGTAGATACTCATGAAAATAGAGAAGTTGTTGATTGGGCATGGAAACTCTAAATCTCTAGGCAGGTAAAACTCCCCATACTGTTGCTACATTTTGAAGATGCATGGAAGTTTTTACTTAGGAATATATTAAAAGTTTATGACTCTAATGTTCACTACAATGATGCTTACTTTATTTTCATCTTTATAATATACAACCTTCTTCAAAGCATAAATTTCTTTACTAACCCGGTGTTGGGCTTTGAACACTTGTCTGTAAAAAAATAAAAATTAGGATTAGAGTTATTTATATAATTTTATGGACCAACTCAATTTACAATCATAAATTATTCATTAGGTGCAATAAAATTTATGGTGGAAAAATCTATTTAAAAATTTCTAACATTGTCTTTAGTTGAAACTGAAAAAAAAAATCGATAAATCAAAAGCAACTCATGTGATTCAATAGTTTACGAGTGCTAGCTAGATCAGAAAAGTGGTGCATGTATTCACTGTAGTCTAATTAGGTTATGTTTTGGACTTTGTAACTTGGCCTTTTTTTTTTTTTTTTTAAATTCTGAATTCTGGTGATAATGGCATACGTGTAGCTGAAGTGAAGGTGTGAAATAAACTTTTTCTGTTAGTTTAACTGCATCGCAGCATGTATTATTTAAAAAAATGCAGGATTGAATAATTCTAAATTTGTTCATAACTACAAAATTCATTAATTACGTACTCCATACTATTTTATTATTAAAGTTCAAAAGTAAAAAAAAAAGTAAATGCCTTATTAAGTCACTTATACAAACAGTTGTTTATTCTTTGACAAAGATGTTTAACATAGTGGGAGCTCACAAACTTTTATTTAATTTTAAATGTTTTAATATTAAATTAATATACCAAAGAAGGAAAAAATTTTATCGCTAAAATAAGCTTAATCATTACCATTTTTAATTAATTTGCTAATAAATTTATGTTAATTTTTATTTTATATTTTTATGATTTTAAGTTTGTTTGAATATTTTTATTAGTGTGTTAAAATTGACAATATATATTTATTGAAACCATTTAAAACCAGAAGCATGTAAAATCCTAATAATTATTAAGTTACCAGACATATTAATGTAAGTTTCTTACCCGTAGGCTCCTTGTCCAATTTTTCCGAGCAATTCATATGCAGTGATTCCATCCCGAAAAACCAGGGAGTTGCTGTTGGATCCCTCCATTGATTCTTTTCTTTTGATTATATGTAAGTACCAACTGTAAAATATATAAAAAATATTGTGAAATACAATACAAATAATGAAATATAACAATATTTAATTATTACCACAATCCAAATAATACGTAATTATACAAATATCTTGTCTGATGGGTATTTTATATCTAGAAGGTTCATATAACTGTACTCAACCAAACTTTTAAATTATATGACAGTGTTCATTACAAATAAGAAAATAAGCATTAATTGGACCAAAGTTGCCATATTAATAATATTGTACAAACAATTATTAAATTTCTATCTTACTAGATAGAAATGTCTTTCAATTTGTAATTTTTCCCCTTGTTTATAAAATCTGATTAGTTTGTATCTGCAGATATTTTAGTTTCTGAATAATTCTTTCGATTGATCTAGATTTGTTGGCTCAGTGGCTGTGAGGTATTACATGTTCGCCTCGCAAGCCCAAAATTTCGGGTTTGAGCCCTGGCAGATTCGGCAGATGTTCAACGTGGGAAAATCCTCGGCACACATATCCTTATGTGGTATGTAAAAGATTCCTTGAGTACCCATTTGGCTTAGATCCACAGAGAGCCCAGATTCATGGCAATCTGAGCATCAAAATTTAGGCGAGAGCCACCTATATGATTTTCCAAAAAATGTATCTCAGTTCTTAGGAATACACGGATTGTTAAGAAGGCAGCCCCCGTTGGAAAAAAACATATAGTTTTGCACTTTCGTTGAATGTTATTTGACATTTTGTACACATTTTATTGCATTTTAAATGTAATATAAATATTTATATGATATGATTCAAATTTTTCTGATACATTTTTTTTTTATTTCAGATAACTTATATAGCTACTGCAGAAGCAAGCAGATATTTAAAAAAAAATTGATTAAAAATAGTATTACTAAAGTAGAGTAAAGGTATTGCAGCTAATAACACTGATTGATGTTTTTAGAGCTTTGTTATCGATATGTATTAGTTAAGAAACTGTTTAAAAAATATTGAAGTTTAAAAGATAAACATATGTTTATCTGAAATATTTTAACTATACAAATTCATTCACTTCGAGAATTAAATTAATGAAAAAATATCTACAAGGGTGCCTTAGATTGTCTTTTTACATAACATAGCTTTTAATGGATGCGGTAAGTATGTAATTTCTTTTGAATTTTATCATAATGGCATGTTACTTAGAAATTTGCAATATTATTGTAACTTTTAGATGTAAATTATTAAATTAAGTTGTTTGTTATAAATATTAAAATTGTACCATTATAGTTTTATCTAAGCTAGGTTTACTAAAAATAAATAACAGCTTTACACAGACTTTAATATTTTACTTTAAAATTTGCTTCCAATCTGTTTATGTAATTGTGGCAGTCTTTTGTCATTTTAGTGTTGTCTAAAAGTTTAGTAGGCTCCCTAGTAACCAGAGACGTTAAGTCATATTTTTATTTTAAAACCCTATAAATTTTGTCCCTGCCAATGTGAAGTTTATTTAAAAATAATGTCTTGGTTCGTTATTAGTCTCCTATTTATATAAGGCTGATAACAAAAATGTCATATAGATATGTCAAGTTTCCGATTTTCTAGGCTTAAGCAAAAATAATTTGATTTTCTAATGGTTTATAACTTATAAGGCTGGAATGCATTGAAGTAAATGGTTCATTACTTTAACTGTGTATTTATTTGCAAAGTAAATATCATCAATGTATAATTATGCAATCAAATGTATATATCAAAATCCTTATTTCCTTTATCTGTTTCAACCATATTTTCACTTAACGGACTTCAGTCATATTTAAGCAGGTTACTTATGAGGTTGTCTATGCTTAAATTATCCAAATACGCTTTTTGTTACTCATTTTAAAATCGTTGCAAAAGACATTTGTAAATATTTTTTTAAGCCAGTTTATATTATTTACCTATTTTTTTAATCTGGTATTATATATTTGTTTCTTGTGTGAAATTGATTTTAATAAACTGAATCTTTTACTTCTATCTCTGTTTTTATTTAAAAAACAAAACCACAGAATGTTTTAGATTTAATTAGAAAGCTATGAAAAGTAATAATAGTTTTTATTAATACAGTTGACATTTTGTTTGTATATCTTTATTATTAATTCCAAAATATGATTATGTGCGATGTAAAATATCCCTTGAGTACCTATTTTGATGTTCTCTCGGCAAAATTAAATTCATTTGTTCTCGGCATAATTAACATTACACGGAGAGCTCTCATTCATTGTAATTGTAAGAGTCGCCTTGATGATGTCACATAAAATTGCTCTCAGATCTGGGAAATAAGCAGAGGCTGCAAAAGCTTAACCACCAATAAAACAGCCTCGTTGTAAAAAAATAAATAAAAGTCTGAATATTTTAATTTATACGAAGTTGAGTAAATATTTATTTTAAGAATATTGAAAGTAAATATGTGTGATTATATTATGTTTCTGAAATGCTTTGGGTTGCCTGGAATCATGAATAAATTCACAATGGTTCCTAAAGTCATCAGGAATAAATTGGTTAGCAGTTGACCTGATCGATATTAGTAAATATAGGCTAGAACCATTTGTTTATTTACCTGCCGCTTGGGTATCATAACTTCAATTTTTCCTCCATTATTATTGGAAAAGTTATGTTTAAGTAATTTAAGTTATTATTGAGTCATTGAAACTTTTAAGATAAGGTATGTAACGATTATACTTTAAAACTTTGATGTATAAATAAACTGTAGTTATTATCACATAGACCGTCCTTTACTGCTTACTTTTTAACTAGCACAACTTCAAGATATCAAATAGAGAAGGTTTGTTCGAAGATAGTTTAATAACAAATTAAATTTAATGAAATCAGAATTTTCATATAGCATGTTTGCCCGAAGTTTACAGTTAAAATATAAATTCATTCTATATTTATTAGCTAAATTGGAAACTTAGAATTCAATGTATTGCCAAATTTAGCAAGTCCAGTTTCAAATAGCGAAGTTTCCGAACGACCGAAAAAATACTACGAAATGCTATTTTTGCAGATTTGAAAGAAAAAGCTATCAATAGTATCATGAAGGATAATTTACTTTCATGAATTAATAAGAAAACGTAAATTGTGGCGTAGAACGTTTGAATAGTAATGCCATCGCTAAGTTTTTACAAGTCCAGTTTTAAAATTAAGAAGTTTTTTTCGCTATCGAAAAATAGTAACCTACTGTCAAACCCTATTTCCCAAACTAGCCCCTGAAATACCCTATTAATATCTCAAAAAGGTAATTAAATAAAAGGATTATTTTAAAATTTTAAGTAACAATATAGTATAAACCATCATTCTATCGCCGCATATGACTAAGTCCAGTTTTAAAACAACGGCGTTATTCAGCGATCGTATAGCATTTACCAAACGCTATGTTTCAAAATACTCAATCCTATAAAAATTGTTTATTTATCTAAAAAAATCTAATTTGCTTCTTTTTGGAAAAAAAAAAACTTTAAATCAAATACATCGCTACAAGTTCAGCTTCGGAAGAAAGTTATTCGGCAGCTGGGAAGTACTACAAAAAAAAAACCCTTCAAATTTTAACAATTAAAACCCATTAATATTTACCAATAATTGTTGGTTCACTTACAGGGACTTAAATCTTCAACAGGCTAAGTGGGGTATTTTTCTTAGGGGACAGGCGGAAACGAGAGCTAATGCAGGACGATGCTACTCCAGGGGACTCCAGGTAAGAAATGAGAAGTGTGAAATGATTCAAAATTAACAAATGATAGAGTTGAGATGTTTATCAGCATCAATGGACCCCATTGGTGGGGAGAAAGGAGCTAGGCTCTGATTGGCTCTTAAGGACTTAGGATTAATTTCCATCAACTAAACCTATTAAATTAGATGTGTAATTCATTTATTTTAATAACCTATTCAAATATTTCATTTTAATAATATTGATATCAAAACATTTAAAAATCAATAGCAAATGTTCTCAAAATCGTGTCTAATTAGATGTCAATTACAAATTTTGACAACAACAGGTTCAAGACACAACAAAGTTGGGCCGATCGGCAAGAAGAGATCCCACTTTTTCTAACTCCTCTAATAAGAGCAATTTTCTTTAAAAATAATGTTAACGCATTTATAAGGGACCTACTTATAAGCAATATCACATAGATGAGTTTCCATTTGAAAAAATAATTCAATGGTTTAAAGTTATTCTTTGTGTGAACAATATTAAAGTTATGCTTGAAGCGTATCTTAATGGACGCTGCGCTAGTGTCTACCTGTATTGTCAGCTCTATCGCGTTTCCCAAAGTCTTTCCGCTAAAATCTACATGAAAGCTTTTTTTTTTTTTTAAAGTAAATTGTCTTTTGTGTATGTAAAGTGTGGGTTAAAAAATAGCTGCTGTTCTCTATGTTATAATGTTAGACTTGAGTTGTATTTTCTCTAAGACAAAATATTTAAATATGAAGTACATAGCGGCGCCGCTCGTATGAAACTTTTTTTCAAAGCAGACCTTTCTACTGGAACACTAAGTTTGAAAGAAAAAATAATTTTTAAAAAAATCTACTGTTTGTTCAACAAAATAAGTTTTCACCAATGATACCATTATAATAATCATATTTAAATTGAACCTATTATATTAATATATTTTTAGTCATAAATGGTTGAATCCTTTGAGCAAAATATTGTCAAGGTGAGGGCGTAAATAAGATTGCAACTTTTAAAAACTTAGTTCTTTTAAGGCTATGTAACCAATTCTTAAATAGCCACATTATTAACGTGGTCCATATTATTAAAGTGGACTTTTTGCCATTGGCAATACCTCTTATTTCTGCACAACACCAGGTCTCTAAACCTACACTAATATATATTTATAAAAGTTCAGCAGCGCAAGATCGTATTCAGTAACAATTTGGATGAGACTAGTGCATGTGTATATTAAACCCTTCGTTATGTCAAATGTTGTTGATGTCAAAGTTGATAAAGTGTCCTCTCAACAACCAAAAGATGAGGTTTCCAAACTTTGATCTTTTTTAGAAAAATTGTTTTTATAATTCCGTGCAAAAATGTCAATTATTCAAAACAATAAACTAATGTAAGATGACGCTTTTATGAAACCAGTGTGCAGAAGTAAGTTTTAAGCACAAAAGTGTAAAACAGCATTTCTTTTTTTTGCACTTTTACTCATCATTTCTTTTATGCGTTTTACGTAATAATAAAAAATGCCATAACAAGTAAGAGATAAATATAAATTGCACCTTTGATATTTGGGAAACTATTAAGTAACATTAAACCTTTATGCACTGAATTTAGATTTTTTTTTTGCCGTTGCCTATTTTAAATCTATTGTGCAATTGATAAATAATATAATTACTAAAAAAAAATATTTGGGACATAAATTGCGGCTTTATGTGAATTTATTTTCCGTTTTTCTTCCTATCTATTTATAATAACTAAATTACACTAACAAACAACGAGTTTTGTTGAATAAATATGATCTACTACTTTAGTCTTTAATGTTTTGAAACTGAATACTGCATTAAAAAAAATCGCCACTGCCATATATTTTCCTTTAAACGAACAATGGAAACGGTAGAAGAGGAAACTATCTTTTGTAATTGGAATTATAAAGTAATTCCGCCAGGACTTAACGAATTGGCGCCTCCCAAGCCTGCGCCATTCTACTTTACTTAACCCTGCGCTCAGCCTGCTACAATTCAACTTTACTACCTGCGTCTATCGTAGGTAAGTAAATTTTAAATTTTTTTCGGAAGAATTTACTTTGCCTTTGTAGACTTTAATGTGCTGCTAAAACCTTAAAATTTAATCAAAAAGTTCCACCATGCCCCCCCCCCCCCCCCATTTTTCCCAGTTAGAAAATGAAAAGTAAAACAGCGGCCTCATAAGTGTACTTATAAGTAAATCAGTAGATAAAGTTAAAATGTTTAACTTAATGTTAAAATATTTTTTGCAGGTGTTTTTAAAAATTTATGTATCCAGACATTGTGCTTAAATGGAACTTTTTAAAACTCAGGGAAATTATTTAAATAGCTCGTTAAATGAACCATGAACATTATTCTCGCGTATCTATTTGCAATGAGTTTTACTTTTTACGCACTTTTTACGTATATATTACAGCGACTTATATTTAGCTATTATTTAGCTGCATAGAAATTTATTTCAACGGTTTTCATGAAAAAAACCCTCATAACACAATTTTGCAATAATACTAAATAAAGCTGAGCAAGCACACAAGTCGGAATATATATGTAAAATACCCTACCCCTACCCCTACTAAATAAAGGTTAACCTGTATAAAGGAGGAGTATAATAGGATAAAAGAACACAAATTTCCAGAGGAAGTTATAGCGGATCAGTTTTGGTGACGCCATCTGGTGTCCGATTCGTTTTGTACAAGCTAACCCGTTGCAGTTTTAGGATTCAGATACTACAGTCGGAACCTCGCTGACAGTGAACGTAACCAACAATTGTTTCTCTATATTCCATGGTTCCCCATATCCAACTTTTCTGGAATTTTTTTTATACGATATAAAGCTTTTACAAGAATAAAAAAAGGTTTTACATGTGTTGAATTAAAATAAATGAATTAAAAAATTAATTATTTAATAAATTTACAAAAAATATTTAGCTAACTATCGTCGTTTGAAATTTTTAAAAATCATTATTAAAATGTAATTGAATACATTTCGATTACATATTAACTAGTATTTTAATTTTTCAATAAACAAGTCGGCATTGGTTAAAGAGAGAAAATTGCATTTTTAGGCTTTTCTCTTTACAGAAGCCACCCATTTTTGAAGATTGAAGATTCAGACGATTATCTTTCTATTCGAATACGCACCTAAAATCTTTTCTAAAGAAATAAGAGAGTAACAGAAAAATTACATTTGAGGTTAAATGGACAGTTCCACTAAAGCCCAGTTTTCAAGGAGTTTGTAATAATAAAGAATAGGTATGCTAGCAACACAAATGAAAGACTGCAGTTTGACACGCCTTCCAAGAATCCAGAAGAATTGTTATGATAGTGTTGGGAGAGGGGATTAAGAAAAATGGAATGGAAAGAAAGGATGTCAAGGAACCCAGAAGGTAGAAACAAAGGGTAAGTTTACTTTGAAACCAAGTGTCATCACAATAAATATCCAAGTACAGGCTGAATTCGACACAATGTTGATAGATTGCAATCACCTGCT